>OZ020257.1:8647671-9016208 GCA_963971285.1 Astropecten irregularis
CTTAAAGATGGTGGAAGGTAGTGGGGGAGATAGAAGATGGGTAGGGTTGGGAGAGGGTCGTGGTAATAAAGGAAAATAAGGCGAAGAAAAGTGCCCGCACCAGCGGCCTAACAAACTTACGGTGCCCCGCCATAGCTAACACAGGCGGCAGATACGGGGAACCGGAAAGAACAAGCGGAACTTACATGATTTATAGTTGTGAAAACTGCTAAGTTGACATTCCAACTGAGAAGAACATGGGTATGGGTGTCGATCCCGGAGGGGGTAATATATTTGAGGTGAGGGGATGGCGTGTATTATCATCCCCCCAATATTTCGAGGTTGAATAATCATTCAAGTTTATTGTATAAGAATATTACATGATCCTTGTTGTTTTTTGAGTCTTCGCAGTGAATTTATTACTGCTTAATTCTTCTGAATATCGTTTTTAAATGCTCTAAAATGCAACTTTTCGATACTGTTTTTATTGAAAAGTCCCTGGTTTGGGAGGGGGTATCCCACCTCCCATAGCCTCCCCCCGCTCGGTCGTTTCGCTCTCTCGCATAGGACACCAAAATCACCAATCACCCCCCCCCCCCCCCCCCCCACTCATGAAAAGAACTCGACACCTATGAACACGGGTTCTGCCTTGTATTAAGCACGGTCAGGAAATATCAATCAACCAGATTTATACAAAGAATTACATGTGTATGTTCAACAATTACTTTCTACCAGTTTTATCAATGGAATGTTATCTTTCTAACTGCTCTCTCTTTACTGTAGGTGTCGATTTCTTTTCATGATTGGGGGGATCCTTGGTGATTTGGTGTCCTATGCGAGGGAGCAAAGCGACCGAGCGGGGGAGGCTGTGGGAGGTGGGATACCCCCCTCCCGCACCAGGGACTTTTTAATAAAAACAGAGTCGAAAAGTCGCATTTTAGAGCATTTAAAAACAATATTCATAAGAATTCAACATACTAGGCCCTATAAATTTAATGCGAAGACACAACAAACAGCAAGGATCATGCAATATTTCTACACAAGAAACTTAACCGACATTCATTCTCGAAATATTGGGGGGCGGGGGGGATGATAATACACATCATCCCCCACCTCAAATATTAGGGGGGATATATCCCCCCATCCCCCCCGGGATCGACACCCATGTCTCTCTTACCATTTCTGTTGGTCTCGAAAACAACAAAACATATCAACAATTTTGTTCAAGCAATTTTGGAAGATTCTACACGAGGAATTTTCCTCAACATATTGAAAGAACAGAATTTTCAAACTCTACTTGAACTACTGGAAAGACTGACAGTATGGTTCAGAGAACACACAATATACAACTAATTGAAACGAAGGGGATCATGTCATTCCGCTAATAAAATAATACAGGGGAAGGACTAATCTCAGTTTTGTTCATACAAAATACATGTAACTTCATGTATAATCCTACACTCAATTGAACTGACTGATTGAAGAACAACAACACGTTATACAAAAGGTGACTGATGAAGTGCAACAAAAAAGCACGGAAAATATGCGTTGAGCCCCCATAAAAGGATTCAAAGGGCTCAACATAATCCCGGAGCAAAGTTGTTCTTTAAAAGTTCTTTTCATCCCCGTCCTGTTTGTTTTGTATAAATCTGGTTGATTGATATTTTCTGACTGAGTGTTCTTCTCAGTTGGAATGTCAAGTTAGCAGTTGTCACAACTATAGGCACGTTCTCACACATCAAAAAGCGCGACTATTTGGGTCGCACTCCAAATCACGACCCAAATAGTCACGCTTTTTGTTGTGTCCCCACAGCCAAAAAAGCGCGACCCAAATCGTACCGACGGTACGATTTCTATCAAACTGCCCGTGCGCAGTGAAGCGTGAAGATGACATGCATCCTGTGCTAAACTCGCGGGCCCGCCTTGCATGATGGGATATAAAAAACCGGTATTTTTTGGTGCACCGTTCACACAGCAAATAATCGCGACTATTTTACAAAAAGACGCACTATTAGTTGTGTTCCCACACAAAATAATAAGCGCGACTATATTTGGGTCGCGCTGCAAATCGCGACCCAAATAGTCGCGCTTTTTTGGTGTGTGAGAACGTGCCTTATAAATCATGTTAGTTCCACTGATTCTTTCCCCGTGTCCGCCGCCTGTGGTTTAGCTATGGCGGGTTTGTTAGGCCGCTGGTGCGGGCACTTTTCTTCGCCTTATTTTCCGTTCAAACGAGATAATAATTATGTCGTTCAAATGAGACAATATGTCGTTCAAACGAGATATTATCTCGTTCGAACGAGATATTATCTCATTCAAACGAGATAAAAAAAAAAGTCGGATGTCCCTTTGCGGGCTCCGTACAAATTGGGTAAAATAATAAATGTGGTTATTTTTCATGCCTGGCTTTGATGGCTCGCCATAGTTTCCGCTATGCTGGTTGGCAAAAACTCGGTCTGTGACGTTGCAAAAGTACCATGTGGAAGTCATAGACTGGTTCCCGTTCCTTACAGTAGTCTCCTGACGTCTATCGTCACTCAAATGTATTTTATGTATTGGGACGGGAACCAGTCTAGTGGAAGTCATCGCTACCAACTACTAGCTAATTTTGTTCCCCCCCCCTCTTTTTTCTTCTCTTTTTGAGTCATTCTCTCTCCCTACATATGGTTTTTTACTCTGTCTTTAATTTTTCTTTTCTTTTTCTTTCTTTTCTTTGTTTTGTTTTTTTGCTGGAAGAAAAAAAGGCGGGCGTCCACCCCTGATCATATTTATAACATGATAAACACAATAACACAATGTTTCTTTGCTTAACTTGAAATTGATATGTCGAAATAACTCCGAGTAGTATATAGAATAGGGATTCTGGGCCACCCCATCTGTAGAGCGTAAAATCTAAAATAAAAGGCCCAGCCCCCCGCTCTGAATAGCGGGTCTGGGCCACCCGCCCGAGCACGCGCCCGGCGCGTGCGGTCTTAAGAGGGCGCTCTATAGCGCGATCGCCCTCCTGCATGGGTTATTGAACCATTTAAACATACCCATTTGCAGGGGGAATAACTGAGGAGTTATTACGATGAAGGGTAAAAATAATTGCCAGTGGCTCGTTTTAGGCTCTACGGAGCTTTGTGGTCGCAGCTGTCTTAGAGACCATTGCAAAATTCACCTGGCTAAACTTCGAAAAGGTAGGACAACTTATGCCTGTCAAGGTTGTGGGATAGGGGTAAAAACAGCTCTGGCTCTATGCCGCGCCTGTGGTGTTAGCCGCATTCGGAAGCAGGCCTGGCGCGAAAAGCAACGTACCTTTAGATTAGAGTTTAAACGCCTTGCAGCGATAAAGATTTTCAATTAGAGAAGTGGTCTCATATGGGCATACTCATCAAGCACCATGCCGATGAGCGCTGAAGCACGAGAACGTAAAAAACCGCGCCGCACGTGCACGATGGGCACGGCGCACCCCGGAAGAGATAGAGCGGGACAGGGCCAGGCGGGCGAGAAATCGACGAGAACGCCAAAAGATGTCAGAGCCTGGCGCCGCTGAAGCACGAGAGCGGAAAAACCGCGCCGCGCGCCAACGATGGGCACGGCGCACCCCGGAAGAGATAGAGCGGGACAGGGCCAGGCGGGCGAGAAATCGACGAGAACGCCGAGAGATGTCAGAGCCTGCCCGCGACGTTGTAAACAACAACTTAGATGAGGCAATCCCCGAGGAGGAAGTGTTACAAGAAGATTTGATCTTTCGTAAACTCCCCTGGGTGATAAAGGGTTTTCTGCATGGTTGGCAGCTAAACATCCCCAGGGGCATCCCCTCGAAGCAAACCCCCAAACCTTCCTAGAAGGCCTGCGCCCACAGATTTACAAGAAGCTCTAGGAGGAGATCGCGGGTTTGAACGGGATAAAGTTCCAGCTGGCCCTCAAGGTGCAGCTTCGAAAAGACAAACCCGACGGTTCCTCGGAGTACACAGACCCTGTGCTTCGACACAAACAGGAACCGCTATTTCAGACTGGTGAAATCAAGGAGGCGCTTGACAGATCTTTCTCAGTCATCCAGGAGGCCCTTGAGAAATTTACACAAAGGGGCTCTGGGTGGGTGGTTGACAGAGTGATGACCCTATGGCTGAACATCGCCACATACCAGCCGCTTAGAGGAGGCTCTTACATCTCACTACCCGCAGAGGTGAAAAAGAAAAAGGCTGTTATCAATGTGAAAAACAAGGATGACAACTGTCTCCGATGGGCCTTGAGATCTGCCATATTTCCCGTAGCTCATGGGAATCATGCCTATAGACCTTCTAATTATCCAACGTATGACGGTCTCAACTTCGATGGGATCGAAGCCCCGACACCCATCTCTATGATCGAGAAGGTCGAGAGACAGAACAACCTAGCCATTAACGTCTTTGGCTGGGACAAGGGTGTCATTATCCATCACCTCAGCAAGCAGCTGGGGGCCCGGTTTAACTTGCTGCTGATCGAAAAGGCGGGAAAGTTTCACTACACCTGGATCAAAGATCTAAATCGCCTACTATTTGATCAGAGCAAATACAAAGGGCGCAAGCACTTTTGCGAGCGCTGTCTTCACGGCTACACCAGAGAAGAACTGCTGGAGACCCACAAGCCAGAGTGCTGCGGCATTGGGCATACGGCGGTGAGAGTAGAGATGCCTGAAGAGGGCAAAAACAAGTTGGTATTTCAGAACCACCAAAAACAGCTGTCAGCCCCCTTTATCATCTACGCCGACTTTGAGGCCCTCACAATAAAACTCGAGGGCCCCGAGCTCGACCCAACGAAGAGCAATACTAGGATAACACAAGAGCACGAGGCGTGCAGCTTTTGTTTCATAGTTGTCCGCTGTGACGGCCATACACAGCCACCCGTGGAACACAGAGGTCCCAATGCGGCGATGCACTTCCTCAAAGCGCTTCAGAAAGAAGAGAGAAAAATCAAGGCGGCGCTGACCTACCCCCAAGCCATGCGAATGACCCGAGAGGACTGGAAGTCTTACAACAACGCGGCAACCTGCCATGTGTGTGAGAAACCTCTATAGCGGGTGATAGAGTCCGAGACCACTGCCACATCGTCGGAAAATACAGAGGGGCAGCCCACAACGCATGTAACCTCAAATTGAGGCTGAACCCTAAGACAACGCCCATACCAGTTGTCTTTCACAACCTTCGTGGCTACGACTCACATCTGATCATGCAGGCGATCTCGAAGGTAGGGGGGAAGGTATCGTGCATCCCCAATAACACGGAGAAGTACATCTCCTTCTCTCTCGGGCAGCTCCGCTTCATCGATAGTGCGCAGTTCCTGCTAGCCCCGCTGGACAAGCTTGCGGCGGCCAACCAACCCGAAGCATTCCATATTACAACCAAGTTTGAGCCCGACGAGAAAAAGCGCGAGCTGCTGCTGCGCAAGGGCATCTTTCCATACGAGCACATGGACTCCTGGGAGCGGTTTGCAGAGCCAACACTCCCGCCGAAAGAGGAATTCTACAGCAAACTCAAGGAAGAACACATCAGTGAGGACGATTATGCCCATGCCCAGCATGTCTGGAAGACCTTCGGATGTCGCAATCTGGGAGACTACAGCGACCTATACTGCCGCACCGACGTCCTACTTCTGGCGGATGTCTTTGAGACCTTTCGAAAGACATGCCTGCGACAGTATGGATTAGATCCCGCCAACTACTATACGAGCCCCGGCCTCTCCTGGGACGCATTGCTCAAGAAAACGGGAATCGAGCTAGACCTGCTGACGGACTATGACCAGCACCTCTTCATTGAAAAGGGGCTGCGCGGGGGGATATCCATGGTCTCGAGGAGGTATGCGAAAGCGAACAATCCCCTGGTCGAGGGATATGACTCCTCCAAAGAACGCAGCCACATCCTCTACCTCGACGCCAACAACCTGTATGGCTGGGCGATGAGCCAGGCCCTACCCACAGGCGGCTTTCGGTGGGTAGAGGACTGCGATGGGCTAGCCGTATTGCGGATCACCCGGCAGAGAGCCCCAATGGCTACATCCTAGAGGTAGATCTTGAATACCCAGACTCTCTACACGATGCGCACAATGCATACCCGTTGGCCCCGGAGCGCATGGTGGTCCCAAAAGAGTGGATGTCGGAGTATCAGCACAACCTTCTTGTCACCAACACGCCCACCGAGGTTGAGAAGCTGGTCCCCAACCTTCGCAATAAGGAACGCTACGTGCTTCACTACCGCAACCTATACTCTATCTGTCGATGGGCATGCGCCTTAAAAAGGTTCGCAGAGCTCTATCCTTTGATCAAAGCCCCTGGATGGAGCCCTATATCAGAATGAACACCGAACTCCAGAAAAAAGCAACCAGCGACTTTGAGAAGGATCTCTACAAGCTGATGAACAACAGCGTCTTCGGCAAAACCATGGAGAACCTCCGCAAGCGGGTCAACGTGAAGCTCGTCAGGGCCGATGAGGAGGACAAGCTCAGGCGTCTCATCGCCAGCCCAGCCTTCGCGCGGGCAAACATCTTCGATGACGACCTTGCGGCCATCCAGGTCCACAAGAGCAGATTGGTTCTCAATCGCCCGGTGTTCGTTGGGATGAGCATCTTAGATTTATCTAAGAACTTAATGTATGACTTCTTTTACAACGAGATGAAGGGTCAGTATGGAGAGCGCTGCCAGCTCCTCTACACAGATACGGACAGCCTCCTTGTCGAGATTAAAACTGAGGACGTGTACCAAGACATGGCAGAGCGTGCACATCTCTACGACACTTCTGGCTACCCCGAGGAGCACCCACTACGCAGCAATACGAACAAAAAGGTGCTAGGTAAGATGAAAGACGAGTGCGCAGGGCGGCCCTATCGCCGTATATGTTGGTCTGCGCCCAAAAATGTATTCAATCCTAGAGGCTGATGGAAAAAACATAAAGAAGGCCAAAGGTGTGAAAAAGTCCGCCGTGAAGAAGCGCATCCGCCACGAGCAATATAAAGAAGCGCTCTTTGATAAAAAGACCTTTCGCCACAGCATGGATGTGCTCCGGTCCGAGCGCCACCGCATCTATGGGCAGTGCCTGAACAAAGTATCTCTATCACCCTTTGATAGCAAGCGCTGGATCGCAAAAAATGGGGTTGACACCCTGGCCTACGGACACATAGATGCGACCCCCGTAGACACGTTCGATATCAACCAATTACTAGACGGGCTCGATGTAAACCAATTACTAGACGAGCTGCTCAACGCTTGAGAACCCCATCCGGCGGTAGCTGGGTATCAGGAGGCGTCACGAGGAGCTCCTCCCGGACAAAGCCACGGGCAGGTCCATCCAGCAAATAGTAGAGCACGGGCTCGTTGGGCTTGGTCACCGAGCGTCCGAGCCGGTACACATCCAGGGACCACGTTGGATCGGTGGCGCGGCGGCGGTCGCCCTCCAGCTCGCCGGGCTGATACAGATAGCGAACACCAACATCTGAAGGGATCCTTTGCTCACTAGAGCCAACGGGGCGGCCTGGAACGACGGAGGAGGGCGTTTGCGTCACCGTTTTAGCCTTGATGGCCTCAGACGGCCTTTTACCAGTCAACCGAGTCGCTTCTCCATTTAAGGCAGCAACTACAGCGGGCAACCGGGCCACCCATTCAGTCGACCTTTGGCCCTCAGAAAGCCTCATCTCTTGAGCGTATTGGTGCCCAAAGAGCCGCTCAGCCAAGGTCCGATTGAATCGCTCCACGATTCCCTGGTCTCGGTGAATGTCCACATGTCCTCGCCTGATCTCGACGTTGTGCTTCGCCAGCATCTGATTGACCGCACCCATGAACTCACGCCCAGGGTCGACCTGAAGCAGCCCGGGCCACCTCAATGGGCCTCGCTTGTAAATGCGAGACAGGGCGTCGGCAACCTCTTTGGCCTCCTTCGTTGCCAGAGGCTCGGCTTCCTTATAGCGCGAGGCAACGTCAACGACGGTGAGTGCGTACTTGTACGTCTTGCGACGGAGGCGGTCGCGGGGGAGAAAGAGCAGGTCAGCCATCGAATTTTGGTCTTGGAATGTGCCTCGGAGCGGGGAGGTAGATCTGCCAAATTGCCTGCTTTTTAAGCCAAGCCCGAGCAGCCTCTTCAGAGATCTTAGCAGCAGCCGAGAGGTTTTTAATCGCCGCTAATCCCTTCCAGTAGCCGCGGGGGCTATAGTAGATGCGAGACAGCTTTGCTGCCAAGCGAGCAGACATTGGACTGGCGGCCATGCCTTGCGAGATATTCAAGCAACCCGATCAGTCTCCAACAGGCCGGGCTTTCGCGCATCGCGCGCTCAGGTGGGTTTTTTAATTCGATTGCCGATGCAATCACCTGGTGAGCATATAGGCCGCGACCGAAGTGGCTCCCAGTCCCACGACTACAAAGGCGATTTCTCTATCGCGCTGCTCCGGTGATGGTTGGTAAAAATCTGACAGCCTGGGGTCCGGTTCCTTTGCTAGCACAACGCCGCTGCCAGCAGTGACAAGATTGTATTGGCGGATGGCTTCATCAACATCACGGAAAGTGTGCACGGCGTGTCCCTGGCGGCGCAGCTCTTCATTGATCCAGTTAAGACGTTCAGCCCGCTTGCGCGACCATTCGGCCTGTGCAGCTTGGAGTTGTTCAATGGCTTGGTCATGTCGTTTTCGCTTCTCGCTGGAACCGCTTAACGACGAGAAGAGAAAGTTTGACCCTGAGAACGCGAGCGCGTTCACCAATGCTCCACCTACAAGCATCGCTATAGACGCCATCTTGTCACGACCATACAAAGCGTTTACTTCAATATGTCAGCGGGGAGTATCCCCTGCTTCACGAGCATATCCTTGGTGGCCATGGCCAGGCCCACATCCAGAATGACCATGCCGACATCGTACGGCACAAAGTCCAATTTTGGCGTAGCACCTTTCGTGATTTTTTTCCCAAGTGTGGCGTACCCCATTGCGAGCCCACTCACAACGGCGGAGTGATATGCCAAATTGGCAAGCTGTTTGCCGTCTGTACTGGGAGTAGACATGGTGGCAGCAGCGTTACTGCATATGAAAGGGGTCAGATTCTTCGTCTAATAGTACATTTTTTCTTGCCTCGACAGGGGCGGCTTTTGCCCGCGCGTCTCTATTTGCAGCAGGGGGAGCAGATTTTTGCGCATATAGCGCGGCGCCAACAGCGGCAGCTGCAAGGACTGCACACGCTATCCATGAGCCCTGCGGCTGAAAGGTCGCTGTCCCAGCAGGCGCAGTTTCAGCGGTTTCGGCGGGCTGGGTGGTTTGAGATGGCTGGAGACACTCTTTGGCCTTTTGAAGCTGTTTGAGTAGCGCTTCTTGTTTTGCTTTTTTGGCCGCCGCACCCTTTTGACCAGCCGCGACTTTCTTCGGGTTCTTACTCGTCACCCTCTCTTGCGTTGGAGGGGCCGCCCCCTGGGCAGGTTCTTGCGGGGCTGTCTCCTGCGGGGCCGTCTCCTGCGGGGGCATCGATTTCAATGTCGTCTCCTCCATCTTCCGTATTTGTAAGAGATACCTGCTCTCCAAATCGACAGTGTTTAGCTGTGGTCATCGCCGCCGTCATCGGAGCTAGGTACATCCCATAGCGATAATATAGCTCGCAGCAAGCAGTCGTCAGTGCATGCTGAACAAAGGGGTCTTCGGAAAGGTCTGCGACAAGCTGGGGCCTATTTTCAGGCGGAATGGGTAGAACTCCGCCCGCTAACATCGCATACATCTGCAGCGCGGCAGCTCCGAGCGTTTTTGTCATTGAGGCCCCAAGGCGTGCCTCATAGCGTCCATAGTGTTTGGAGACCTCGTCATCGGTCATCTCGTCAACTTGTGCGAGAGTCGGCTGTTTGCCCAGGTATTTCTGTGCTGTACCACCAGCTACGATTGCCGCCAGACGGGCTCGTTTTTGTTCTTGTCCCACTGGGTCGATTGTTGTCGCTACAGGCGTACCCGCGCTTTTCTCTTTGGCGCCCTCTTGAGCCAACAGCTGGTCGATTAATTCATCCGCGTTTGCCACGTTGCGAACAGCACTTCGCACGTATGTCATTCCGCGCTTAAGTCTAACATACTCCAACAAAAGATAACACAATAAAATAGAATTAGCAACAACTGCTATCAGCGTTGTCGTCTGCATCCAAAGCTCCAACATAGTTGTTCAGCAGTGCTGAGCAGTTGTTAAGCTTATGTTAACAACCGATAAGCAGCTGGCTGATCAGTCTTTAGTATGAGCTTAGCATGTTTAGCTTCAGATAGCTGTTTCCTTAGCGCAGCTCGCTCTTCTTTTGTTGGGATTACATCGTTTTCTCGGAGGCAATCTTCGAAGGAATCCCTATCTTTGCAGTGGAAGATAGCGATCCACTTTGTCTGCTCACGGAGGTCTTTAAGGACCGAGTTATACTTCTGCGTTAAGACCCACACAGATTGAGAGGCATGGCGGCCCGAAAATGCAAGCTCTGACAACACATCTTTCTTTTTTGTCAGGGCTTTATTGGCCGAGCAGTCGTCAATGATGTACAACGTTGGTTCACAGGCAAATATCGAGTAAAAAACTCCCAGATATTCGTGAAGTTTGTCGCCGGGGTCGACAATGTAAACCTCCGGGTCGGTCCAGACCCAGCGCCGCTCGTGGTAACTTTTGTTCCAGCGCGCTGTAGGGCATAATATGACGATGTGCGCAAACGTGTCTCAGTAACCACCACGAGAGCTGGGTAGCTCGAGGAGGTCCAGGGTAAAGACCGTTTTGCCGCAGCCAGTCTGCCCGCAAATAATCGCGTGACCATTAGAACAGAGCGTTGATAAAACGTCCATTTTCAATGTTGATCTGCGAGTCCATGATGACGTACAGGTACATGTTCAATGCGCCCGCCGTTTCCGCCTTTTTGGTGATTTGGATAGTGATTTCTCCACTCACTATGCGACGGCCACTGCCGTGCAGCGAGTCGTCGTCGCTGGTTCTCATATCCAGCCATAGCCCGTACTTGCTCGTTAGGTACTCCCCTATTTTTACATCGGCCAGTCCAAGGTCTTTGGCGACTGCAGCGACGTCGGGGTGGCGCTTTGTCGAAGGGGCGCTGGCGAAATATTTCCTGGCCTCATCCCACTGCTGGTGCGCCCGCATTCCTTGGGAATACAGCTGGTTTGGCGTCCCTTCGATCGTGACCTCGACTTTTTCAATCTTGGGATTGTAGAAAGATTCTGTGTTTCGACCAAACGCCGCTTGCGCATCTTCATCTTCAAACAACATGAGTATTCCCTTCA
This sequence comes from Astropecten irregularis, assembly GCA_963971285.1. Taxonomy (NCBI): domain Eukaryota; kingdom Metazoa; phylum Echinodermata; class Asteroidea; order Paxillosida; family Astropectinidae; genus Astropecten; species Astropecten irregularis. The sequence goes on from OZ020257.1 coordinate 8,658,884, forward strand.
AGCTTCGAGCGGGGACGTGCAGGTTTACATTCCACAGAGTCTCACTCTTGTTGAGGGTAACCCTCCGAAGGCGCAATATGCGGTCATAGAGGATGGCAAGCCGGCCATTATACCGACTGCGAATCATGCGGGCCAGGCTCGGCTCGCTCACAGTGTCAAACTCGAGAGAGATGTTGTCGATGGCGTAGCTGGCCTTGTTATCATCAGTTGCTTTGATAACGCGGCTGTATTCGTTGAAGGTCAGCTCGTACTCCAATCGATCGCCAAAGGCTGACTGAAAGAATGGCATATGGGACTCCAGTAACTCAAAGTCGAGCGGGATCGCGAATCGGTTGCCATAAGCATCTGCGATGGCCTTGTCTTCTGTCTGGGATTGGCTGCCGTCTCCAGCACCCACCCTCAGTTTCAGCATGTTGCCCGCTGCCTCGTCAATACCCTGATAGACATTAGACTGCCGCTCTCGTTTTGTTTTCCACAGGTCGGAATAGCAGTTGATGATATCGTTATCGTCTACAGACATGATCTCATTGCCACTTATTTTGATTGTGGTCTTTCTCACAATCGCCCGCCCAAGATTCTGGACAACTGTTCGGTTTTCATCGGTTGAGTCCAGAGAGATGGTAAATGCGAGGCGGGCCGTTCCAGGAACAATCACATCTTGATCAGAGAGGTTGGGAAAGCGGACAAGGAGCTGATGATCCTGGCCGACGGTAGACGGGTTGTTGGGTACAACCACGCTCTTTCGGATGCCTTTGATCCCGAGCGGTTCTTTTAGGCTTCGGTAAGGATTCAGTTTGCGTCCATACTTCGTCGACGCCATGGTTTTTGCCTGTATATTAAACGATGATAATGTGAGTGTTTAATACACAGGTTTCATCCAACATGGCTGAAGGTGGCTTTGAAATGAGCGATTTTGGTAACCCTGAGGACCTGCGCGGCCCCGATGAAGAAGAGACAGGGTTTATAGACGACTCTGACAACATGTATGAAGCCCCGACAACCACGCCCTCATGGGCAGGTGGCACAGATATGCCTGACGGGCTTAAAGAAGAAAACCTCGCATCTCGCGAATTTCGTGACTTGGTCTTGACGGAATTCGAAGCGGAGCGGTCAACACACGCACGGCCGGCTAATCTCGAATTCCAAGTATCTGAGTCTGGAGAGTTGTGGGTAAAGTGGGATCGTAGTTGGAAACTCTTGACATGGAAGAATAATCCAAAAAGGTTTCTGAGCGGAGCTTCGATCGAGAGATATTGGGGGACAGGCTTGGCTCGAGCCTTAGGGGTGATACCTGATACCGAACCGCAGATCACTGAACGGCTCGGACAAATAAATGAAGAGGCCAATGCGGTTGTCCGAGCAAGCGACGAGGATATTGATAATAGCGTTGATGATCTCGTTGGTACTATGCAAATAATTGAGCCACCTACCGGCACCGCAGAAGACACCCTTCCCCTTAGAGAACTTTTAGGGCTTGACAGAGGTCTGAAGACTTTGCGTACCACAAAAGCGGTGCAAGAGAGCAAAAAAGTTTCTCTCCAACTTACAATCGCGGATCTTCGCAAAGATCTTGAGCGCCCAGGAACGAGTGAGAGAGCTGACCAAATCGAGCGTGAAATTCAAAAGGGAGAAGAGCAGCTCGCAGCAATCCAGGATAGCATCGACACCCTCAATCTACAACTCCGATCGCAGGTCCGCCAAATCCGGGAGACTATAACTAGGGTCTTAGACAAAGACACGAGCCTGGCCGAGCGGCTGCGGACTCTGTTCCGCGAACAGGGCGTCACCATAGCCAGTGAGCATTATAACTGCGCTGGGCTTCATCATCAGCACTCTGGTCCTTGCCTTGACTGGCGGTAGGGCTAGTGTTAAACCATCTCCCAAGCCCCAACCATCTCCCAAGCCTCAACCATCTCCCAAACCTCAACCATCTCCCACACCGGGGATAAAAGAGTGGGTAAAAAACCACTTGCAGGCTCTCGGACGCCTATTGGCCACACTAGCTGGAAAGGCCGCAGCTGCGCTACCCGGCGTCATCGGAAGCATTATATCTTGGCTCCTCAACTTCTTGAGTAAAACTGCCGGCTGGCTCGCAGAAAACCTGTGGGCACTCGTGGTTGCCATCGGCGGCCTGTTGCTCGTCATTGCGCGAGATTGGCTAGCGTAAAGCGAGCCAACCGAGGCCAACAGCAACACCAACAACAACCAGTGCGGTGAGCCCGTCGTAGTGGGCTTGCACCTCCTGTTGTATTTTAACGGGCACATGGACTGGTGTGGCAACGGGCGCCTTGACTAGATGCAACTGTGTTGTAGGTTGTATCGCAACGGGTGCCTCGACTGGCTGTGCTGGCCCTGCAGCTGGGCCCTCCATATCGTTCGGCTGTGATGGAGGCGAGGCGTTTATATTGGTGTTGACACCTAATTTTTGCCCCGGTCCCGCGATGACTATCTCGTTGTTGTAGTCCTGAATGGTTCCAATCTGCAGATCCATGTTGCCGGGAGCCATGTACAACCCGATCCCGAAGACGAAGTTAACCTTAGAGCGGGCGTATCGAAGCACGTCCTGGTAGCGCGCTATCGCACTCGGGAGGTCCACGGGGCTAGCGATTACATCCTCAACGTTCACCAAGAACTGTTTCTGGGCGTCAAATGCAGCACCTTCACCGATGATGCTCGTGCGGCTTTGGGCCTGCGCGCCTAGGATGGCCCAGACGTATGTGCGAATAGAATCGTTGATTCTTTCAACCCCGGTCCGGGTAAATCCCTCCGACTTGCCGAGTATAAAGGTCCTCCAGGCCGTTTCTCCAACATCGCCTTGGTCTATATAGTCTACAACATATGGGTTTCCTGCGACACCAGATGCTGAAAATGACATGAGGTCTTTCCGATATGTATTTGACGTCAGGCGTTTGCTCGGTTCAAGGATATTTTTGAGCATGTCACTCATTTGTTTGATAGGTCGCACCTTTCCATAATACCAGTGATATGGCGTTCCAAGCCCATTATTTTCGCTACGTTTTTGTCGCCAGTCTGTGTGTGGAGAGATACCAAACTCCGCGCAGATTCGTTCATACGCCCTCTGGTTGTAGGGGGTGTCAAAGGCATCCCACGTGTCGTCCTGTGGGAGCGGCACTTGCATCTCCTCAAGAATCCAGCGGATCTGGTAGTACACATGCAAACGATAGAGCGATCGCACCATCGGGTTCTCGGAGTTAATATGGTCTTCTAGAGAGACACCGCACCCTGTGGTAGCGCACCACGCTGCAAAGTTGGCCTTGTTTTGCCAAAATTTCATAGGGCTTGACCTCCAATCCTGGACAACTTTGTCCGAGGTCACCCGCGGCAGACGATACTTCTCGAACACGTCGGGGTACCGCGCCTCAAACCATTTGTCGTCAAACTCGCCGGGAATGCTAGATCGTACTATCTGAACGTGGGCTACGACGAGTTGCGGCACACTCCCCACGCCGGCCTGCACCCCAGGCTGATAGTTCGCATCGCTATTAAACTGAAACGTTGGCGCCATAATATATATAGCAAATATATTTAGCAATCATGTCACTGACTGATCTTCAAAAGGAAAAAGCTACGACTCTCCATTCGCCTTTAGACAATACGGGCGGCAAGCTCCATGTTGCTCTCCGAGAGCTCCATTATGAGGTTGGCTATGAAAACGTGGGTTCATCGGCTGATTTTAGGTGGAGATCGTTTACGCCTGGTGTTGATACTAATTTTTAAGAAAAAATATTTACGGTTCCTTCTGGGTTGTATACGTTTGAATGGCTATCAACATTTATAATGGACGCGATTCCCGGTCTAACGCTCGACATTAATAAGGAAACTGGTCTGGTCACACTCGTAACCCCAAATGGAGAAGTAAAGCACACCTTTTGGTTCAGTCATGATTTACTCCAGATTCTGGGCCTTGGTGAAAAAAATGATTGGTTTAAAGGAAAAAGCACATTAGAGGGAGTCAGACCGGCAAAATTTATTCTCCCCAGTTGGATTTATATTTATCTGGACCAACTCTCATCCAGCTCTAATTATATTGATGGCTCTCCCTCGACCCTGCTTGCGATAGTCCCATACGCAGCCGGTGGTATTATAGACATAACCCCTCCATACCCCATGTATACAAAATTAAAGACCGGGCACATACACGAATTGAATATACGTATGTTACATGAAGACGGTATGATAGTAAAAAACCATAACAAATCCATAACCGCAGTTCTTGAGATTCGAAAAAATTCCTAAGCTACCGACAGCGCCGCCGTCCTAGCTATTAAACTGAAACAGTGACGCCATAATAAAATCATGTTTATTACACTGACTCAACTACAACATGAAAATGCTACGACTCTCCATTCACCTGTAGACAATACAAGCGGCAAGCTCTATGTCGCCCTCCGAGAACTCCATTATGAGGTTGGTTATGAAAACGTGAGTTCATCGGCTGAAGTTATGCTTCGCTCTAGGGCTAGACCTAGTGTCGATGATAAGATTATGGTTCCACATGGGTTATATACCTTTGAAGATCTATCAAAAATCTTCATAGAAGCGGTTCCTAGTTTAACGCTCGAAATAAACAAGCCAACTGGTATGGTTGTTTTAACTATCCTAGATGATATCGAGATAAAACTCACTAAAGATTTACGCAGGATTTTGGGTATTGAAGAAAAGGGCTGGATTGGTGGGAGATATGCAGGAGACAAGCCGGTACAAATTCTTCCCTACAAGTGGTTTTATATTTATCTCGACCAACTCGCAACCAGCTTTAATCATGTTGATAGTTCTATCTCGACCCTACTTGCGATAGTCCCAGCCGCAGCCGGTGGTATTATAGACATAACCCATCCAGCCCCCATATATAAAAAATTACAAGTTGGATATATACACGAATTAAATATACGTGTGTTTGATGAAGAACGTATGGTATTGAGGAACCGTCAGAGACCCGTCATCGCAATTCTTGAAATTCGAGAAAATGCCTAAGCTGCCGACGGCGCCGCCGGAGTCGATATATCCTACGCTACCCGAGCAAGACGAGGGATCCAGCTTTCGTCTTACTGAAATCCGCAACCTCGAGCGACGCCTAGATCGCGAGAGAGATGAAAGAGCCAAGCTATACAAAAAATACAGAAGAGCTTTCAACATCGTTGATGGTGTTGACACAGTATTGGTCGCATCTAGTATGGGGATGGGCGCGGCGGGTGTGGGCCTGCTCTCTACGATCATAGCCGCACCCGTCGTCGTTGCGCTCGAGGCGGCTGCACTCGTTTGTGGCCTGACCGGACTTGCTGGAAAATACGTTTCCAGGCGGCTTCTAATAAAAGCCAAAAAACACGACGAGATTCACGTCCTCGCCCTATCTAAGCTCAACAGCGTGACGGATTTAATTTCAAAAGCGCTTAGCGATGGGCACATTGCCCCCGAGGAGTTTAAGCTCGTACTCGACGAGGTGGAAAGATATGGCCAAATGAAGGCCAATATCCAGAAAAAAAACTCGCGAAGCTGCTCGAGAAGTGTCAAAGAACGAGCTCATGGCCGAGGCTCGGGCCTCAATAATGAAAGAGCTCGCCGCAGCCAAACCTACATCGAAATAAAATGTGGTTGCTTCAATCTTTTCCATACATCGAGCACATCAGCTGATCGCCCGCCGCCATATTGCGTAGACAGCCAGAGCTAGAGCTAGTGGGCTGGCGGCTTTTTTGTCATCTACAGGTATCGACAGTACTGCCAGTACGGTTATCTCTATAGCAACCATGCGATCGCGCTATAGAGCGCCCTCTTAAGACCGCACGCGCCGGGCGCGTGCTCGGGCGGGTGGCCCAGACCCGCTATTCAGAGCGGGGGGCTGGGCCTTTTATTTTAGATTTTACGCTCTACAGATGGGGTGGCCCAGAATCCCTATTCTATATACTACTCTCCGTGTTTTAAATTTCCCTTAAAAGAATGCAGACCAGATAATAAAATGGGGCAGTGTAATTGGGCGTTTTCGAAACGGAGGCTCAGGCTCCGTTTCAGGCTCCGGCTCCATTACTTGAATCCATTCTAAAACAACGGGAATCAAAATAGAGGGTTTTGGCTGCGGTTCGGAAGTAGATTCTCTACTATGAAAATAGTCTTGTTCAAGACGGTATTACGCAGTTGTACCTGGCCAACAGATCGCACGTACGTGTACGTGTTAACACAACAAACGACGCGAAATAACGTCTACGCCACACACACAAGCCTGTTGATATTTCGTAGGGCGGTGGAATGGTCCACTTTGTTCACGTGGGGTGGGTAATTGTTGGGAGGGACTAGCGCATAATCAACGTCTTGGACAAGACTACTATGAAAAGGAAAACAGAGCTTCAGCTTCAATGAAAAACCACAACCTATATTTTCAGCGTATCAGAGCTGGAGCCTGAGCCTGAGCCTGAGCCTTATAGCGTTTACGCCTCCGTTTCGAAGATGAATTGACAATAGTCGGAGATTCTTGGTCTGGGAACCAGGCTTATCTTCAATAAGGTCCATTTTATACTCTAGGGTATTTTGTATGTGCACGTACTATATTATGTGCACGTGCGCGCAATATTAGACTAGTGGACTAGACTGCAGACTGACCAAGTGGTGTGAGTGATCGATTGTGTATAACGTAACCACACACAGCAGGTTCTACGTTCATTGGCATTGCGTCACGTTATGCTGTAACTCATCTAAGACTTCTGTTTGCAAGTTTTGTTTTGGTGCTCAAATTATTGAGGTCCTTGGTATACAATGGCTACGGCTACAGGCATCTTTTTGTTATCTTTGACTGCAATTCCAGTGAGTTATACTCTGAATATGGTGCAGTCAATTTCGCAAGACCATCGAGCAGTGTTCGCAGTGGGCTGCTTCATTCTACCCATCATCGTAGTATTGGCGTACCTTGTCAGTCGACCAGCCAAGCCGAAAGACTGGTTCTTTTACGGTTTGTTTAAATTATCATTTGAATACAATGCTGTGAGTTATCTTTTATCAGGAGGTGGGGCTTGAGTTCGTGTAGCTAACGGGGATTGTGATAAGGGATCCCCAAAACACATTGATTATTTTACCTCTTAGTCTTAATTAGCTTTTACATGTTCTAGAGGGGCCCTACTCCTCAAAAATGATACTTTTGTGAGTTTTCAGTGACTTCCAGTTAATGTTCCTGGGTCCTTAAAACTTATATCCTATAGGCCTATTGAAGAAATTTGTGCAACATTTCAGTGTTAAAATGCAATTTTCTTACGCTCTTCTTGCTAACTTTAAAACAGCCCGTCAGTCTATCTGATCACTGCGCATTAGTGGTAGCCTTGTTGCCATCTTGTGATTGGTGCGTGTGCAGCGAAGCGTAGTCGTGCAGTCAATGTACATACACATAGGCAGAGTAGCCAGTGCGTAGTCGTTACCGTACAGGCTTGATTCAAGTACAAGTACAGTACAGTGCATCCACATTGTACGTGTGGCTGACGTAAGACTTGAAATTTTAATCTGAATTCCAATTTTTTTTTTTCAGATTTTATACTCAGAATTTCAGCTTTGCTCTGCACGAAAGTATAAGAAATTTGAGCTTATTTCTCGGTGTTTTCAACTTAAAATTTTGTTTTGTTTGGCCACTCACATCCTCGACGTACGTTACGTACGTCGTGCGTGCGGTACTGATATTTTTCACACGAGTCGCGCAGTGCATAGCATGGGGTAGCATGCAGTGTGTAGCACACACGGACGGACCAATCACAAGATGGCAACAAGGCTACCACTAACACACAGTATCTGATCGCGTGAGGCCATTTTGTCTGGTCTGGCTAGTCAACAGATCAAGAGTGTTCAAAATGTCAGAGTAGAAACTAGACTATTCTCGTCTGTGGCCGCCCGTGAAATGTTGCATCTTTGTTCCTGTTTTTACTCCACAATTTCCCTAAAAAATCAAAGCCCTGCCCTCTTTCCACAAATTTAACCTTGCTGATAATATTGAAGAGGAGAATATAGTCTAGTTTCTGTTCTCATTGTTCGGACTTTTGATACTTTGGCTGTAGGTACCAGACTAAACTTAACTAGCCAGACCAGACTGTTAGCAATAAGTATGTGAGATAATTGTATTTTCACTCTGAAATGGAGCACAAATTTCACAAAGTTCTATCTGGGGTTTTAAGGACTCAGAAACAGTTGCTGAAAGTCCAAAATATCATTTTGGAACAGTAGAAACTAATCAAGCTATTAAGTTGTTTTTATTCCCTTTATAGGTATCGTACCCTAAAAATAACCGTCCCCAAATGACATCAAAGCATCACAAATTGGCTTGCCTTTTCCACCTTTTCTCTGAATTTGAGGGATGAAATGCAGCATGTTTATTTGTGCTCACGATCATTCCGTGTGATGAAAATCGCTGTTTTCCAACGAAAAACCAGATGATCATTTAGAGTCATTTCGGAGCATCCACCATCTTGGTGTGGCTCTCCGCCAATCAGAAACAGGCATGAAGTCACGTGTGTGTGGCGGAGAACCACACAAAGATGGCGGACACTCCGAAATTACTCGAAATTATCACCTGGTTGTACACCTAGGCCAGGTAAATTCTAGTAAAAGTAAATACGTTTGTTGTATGTCTTGGTGATTGTGAGTTGAAGGGTACAATAACTAACCCAGTAACTGCTTTTTTTTTTATTTGGGGGTTCGACGGTCGGTCTAACGCCCCAGAGAATCCCATAGAGTTTGACATTTTGTACACGGAAACAATTGTACTTCATGGTACTTGTGCCAAAAAATTTCCCCAAATGACAACAAAGACGTCACAAATTGGCTTGAAAATCACTCCATCTTTTCTCTGAATGTGAGGGATGAAATGCAGCATATTTATTTGTGCTCATCATTCTGTGTGATGAAAATGATGTTTTCTGACAAAAAACCAAATTAGCCAAGCAGAGTAAGGGAATGGCAAAATAGCATTTGCAGGAATATTGCCGGTGCCGACAAGATAAACACCGCCTGGCCCTATAGATATATTTAAACTCATTGATCATTCTCTGTGATGAAAATTGATGCTATTATGCTTTTGTCATGGAAATTAACAAAATACATTTATTTTAAATTGTGCTCAATACTGTGTTTCTAAGCAAAAATTATCCCTGGTCATTGGGCTACATTAACATTCCTGAAACCATCTAAAATAATTTTCATCTCCATGGGGAATACCAGATATTGTAACTGACCACAACTCCAAGGGTCTTAAACTAATCCTTGTTTCAGACAGGCATTCCTGCTTCACGCCGAACCAATTGAAAGGCAAGATTTGAATTATCGTCTGAAACAATTAGGAGCAACCAGGCACAGATGATGTCAAAAGATCGACAGTCTGGGTCGTTCGGAACTGCTCTGAAGTGACATCATGCGAATGCCTCAATTTCTTCCACATATTATAAATACAATATCAATACCAGCAGGCTCAAAGAACATAGAGCACACGACAGGAAAGGCGAACAGTCATCAAACACTCGGCCACTGCAGACCGTGTAATTGAATGGCAACATGCTTCCCTCATAGTGAAAGAATCTAATGGGCACACTCAGCACATCAGAGAAGCCATAGAGATACACATGATACTGTCTCACAGGACATTGGTCTCTTTCTGAGCAACATTTGGCACCCTATCCTCCCACACAGCCAAAGCCATGTCCAGCCTACTACTGACTCACCTGACCGAACAGGCAATCCTCTGCATCCACAAACAATCCAGTGATTGGCCGGTAAGAGCATTTTGATCAAATGAACGAGGTCCCAATATCTGAACACATGAGCATTTATGGTGTAATGTATCATACATAGATGTCTGCCAGGACCCCCCTGCTGCATGTGCCCCCTGGGGCCTCTTAAAGACCCCAAAATTTACATTTGATCAAAGGAACGAGGTACCAATTTAAACCAATTTCAAATGAACAGGTACAACACACAAAGCATGGAATGGCCCATGCCAGACAAATTATCTGCTGCAAAAGGCCCGCCAGACACCTCCAAATATGGCCACTTCCCATAGGCTTAGTGTAAATTCTTAGCGTCTCAAATCAACCACAGATCCCCATGTGACCCTCAGAATTACTTGAAACTTCAGTGAGGCCCAAATAAACACAAACAAAAATTTAACTTCATGTGCCTTATCGTTTCCGAGATGCAGCCTTCTGAAATTTGCTCAAAACCCCCCTTTTTTTTAGCTCCTCCCCCAACCGAGTCGCGAAAACGTGTCATCGTGCTTTTTTCAACTTTGAGAGGTCATAACTGGATAACGGTAACAGCTATGGAGCTGAACATTTGTATTCTTACAACTTTTGGCCCTAGCTTCATTATCTGTACTTAATTAGTAGATTTTGTGTTTATTTTGGAAGTTATTTGGCCCTACAATGTGCACTTAATTCAACAGAGAGAGATTTTATTGATTTTTTGGGGTGACTCAGTGACCACATCAGGGGCCACAGTCCACACAGATCACCAATTTCTGATGAGTCATCTATAGTGCATTTCTACCACCAGAATTTAATTGGACATGAACAATCCATTTCTAAAGGATTGGCATTCATCCAAATTTGGGCTCAGGCGAAAAAATCATAAAAGACCCCCAAAAGACGGTCTTTCCGCCATGCAAGTGGTTCCCCCATGGACAGTTTACAAAATATTATTTTAAACTTAAAGCGCTTTGTTAAATTTTGTATTTAGATCTACTTACATATAGGCCTATAAAATTTCAGCTTTGGTACTCAACTCAACTTCTTGGTCAGGTTGTATTTTGAAAATTAGAGAGTTTGTCATGGTTTTCAGCTTAAGAGTGAAAAAGGCCTACATTATTGTATTGATGCCTTTGTGAAATTGGACAAAATTTTTAATTTCAAGTTTGGAAAGGTCCTCCATGACTGACTTTGCAATGTATAATTCCAAGTTCGTGTAGCATTATGGTTCCATTTAGAGGGCAAGTGGAAGGGGTGTAGAGGATATCCTTGATGTCCTGTCATCAAAACGCATAATCTCTTCAGCATTACTGCTTACTCTAGGTAAATAATTGTACAAAAGTGGACTTAATATCTACTATTTAAGACCGGATTATAAAAATAGGGCCTAAGGTTAGTAAGAATATAAATTTTCAGCTCATCAAAATATGGCCTTGAAAAAATGCACGATGATAGTTTTCGTGTCTCGGCCGTGGCGGAGCTAAAAAAGGGGGTTTTTGAGCAAATTTCAAATGGCGGGATCTTAAAAACTCTAAGGCACATGAAGTTTATTTGTGGTTTGTGTTTATTTGGGCCTCATTGGAACATTTGAACAAAGTTTCAAGTAATACACATATATAAGAATCTATGGTTGATTTGAGACGCTAAGAATTAACATGTAAGCCTATGGGTAGCTTCATATTTGGGGGCGTCTGGCAGGCCTTTTGCAGCAGAAAATTTGTCTGGCATGGGCCATTCTGTGCTCTTGGTGATGTACCTCTTCATTTGAAATTGGTTTCAAGTGGTACCTCTAATGTTTGATCTAGGGTGATTTTTTGGGGGGTTCCCTTGGGATGTCTGCCGGGCTCTTTGCAGCAGAAAATTTGTCTGGCATGGGCCATTCCATACTTTGTGTGCTGTACCTGTTGATTTGAAAATGGTTTCAAGTGGTACCTCGTTCGTTTGATCAAATGTAAATTTTGGGGACTATAAGAGGCCCCCAACGGGCACATGCAGCAGGGGGTCCCGGCAGACTTGCATATCTATGTATGATACATTACACCATAAATGCTCATGTCATCCTCGTTCATTTGATCAAAATGCTCTTGGCTGCTGCTCTATGAGCACCAATCAGAAAGTCCTTCCACACATCCGATCCTCTCACACCCCAGTGAGCACCAATCACAAGGCTCCCCCATGGAACAGGATCCCAAGCAATCATGTACCGGTATATAAGGACCTCACATCCCTCATTTCAATCGTCTCCTGATGAGGACTAGAGCAGGCTAGTCGAAATGTTGAGACCTTACGAAAAGTTCGAACGAAACAGAAGTGCGAAAGTATGAACGATTCTTACATGGTGTATCTGTAAACCAATCCACATATTATAAAGTTAACAACAGGCTTCTACTTCTACAATAGGTAGCCTTTTGTATGAACAACATATGGTCTGAAATGTAAACAACCCCAAAAAGTCTTCCACAGAGTTGTTGCTATGGCTGTATGTTCGTTTGTTTGTATGCATACTTGCACTCCACTGAATTAAATTTGCCTGCCTGTCACCAAAATCTGAAATGTGTCGACTTTGAATCGCTCCTAAACTATTTGTTTGGTTCAGTGCAATACTGGAACGCCTGTCTGAAATGGGAGTTAGATTCTTAATGGTACTCAAAAAGGTTCTCTCCGGTATGAAAGCAAGGGAAGGAAGGTTAAAAAAACCTTTTGTTCAAAGGGTTCTACAACATACGGATATGGAATTGATTTTGGCACACATACTTCCACATATAATTTGGGTCTGGTGTGCCCATATGTTTGGGTCTGGTGTGCCCATGTGTTTGGATCTGTGGTGTGCCCATGTGTTTGGATCTGTGGTGTGCCCATGTGTTTGGATCTGTGGTGTGCCCATGTGTTTGGATCTGTGGTGTGCCCATGTGTTTGGGTCTGGTGTGCCCATGCGGATGGGGACTGATGTGCCCATTTGGGGGGCATGTTTGGGCTCTATTGTTTCTGTGTTTGAGGATGGGTGCCCATGTGTGTCTGGTTTGCCATACTGGTATAACAATTCTCTGCCAAGCCTGTGGCATAAATTCAACAAGTGTCCTTGCTGAAATTGCATATAATTTACCATGTTTATACATGTAGGGTACATACCTGTAATTTGAGCAACAAGGTACTTTTCTCTAACCTTTCTGCTGTTAAGTGGTCTAGTCATCGGGTTACAGATGCCCAAGTTACTACTTGGATGCTATTTCAAGTAACTGGACAATTATTTCTAATAAATTTGGCAAACTGAGTTAGCCTTGCCAAATGTTTACTTTACGGTATTTTTTGTCTTACACATTTATAAGGCATTGATACTTCACCTAAGACCGCTTAATGAAAGAAATTTGTGTTTCTCTCTTTGCAGTATTTTCCCTGTTTGCCTGGACCAGTGTAATTGATCTCATCTTGGCTTTGTCAGCAGATGGTATCATTGCCAACTTCATTGAATTCTACTTAAAAGAAGTAAGCAAACCAAAAAAAAACCCAGGATTGCATTAGCTGTAATGCATCAGTAGTCTCTACCCCTGACCCACTCACCACCCCATTCTTTACAGGTTCGTTTACATAGGGATTGTATAGCAATCCTCTCCTTTGCAGGGCTTGAGTTTCGTGAAAAACAGCACTGGACAGCAGGTCAAGTATTTGAAGCATTTTTCTAGACCTGAACATTTATCACTAGACCTGTGGCATTCATGAACATAGGAAAACCATAATTGTATGCAATATTGTGTCAAAAATAATCAATTTGGGCACCATGTTAATTGTGCAAGGAAAACAAAATCACTTGACAGCCAGACTAGTGCTGTACACATTTTACTAGACCGACACTGAAATCACTAGACTCAGTCCACGGTTTAGTGAATATTTCGAGGCCTGCTTTGTGTATGTGACATTGTAAAAGTGCTAATGCACACATCTCTTCCTACATTAGCTCTTTGCACATGTTAGATGTTCAATCTTCATGGCATGTTGTTGAATACATGTACCCAGCACATGTAAAATGTATGTGAACATGTGTGTGAACATGTCTATGATCCTTTTTATATCATACCTTGTTAAAATGAGGGCAACACGTAGAAAGAAGGTGAAACAACAGACCTAGAGGCATATAAAGCGTCAAGAAAGTTTTCAGCCGGAATTGCCTGTAAATGCATGCAAGCATGTCAATATATTTAAGTAATCCTCACAATTTAATATACTAAAACATGCATTTTCAACTATTTTAGCCAATAAGGTGACAAAACATGAATATTTTATTTTAAACTGGTTACCAATATCATTATCCACATATTGAAGCATTCCTTCAATGTAGTACATTGGCATTTCCCTACTCTTTGTAATTACACTAAATATAATAAACTAACATACTCAAATCGTTTAAAATTCTAAGCAGTAGACCTCTGTAGGTTGGATCAAATGGTAATGGTATAAGTTGTTTGTACAATCACAGCTCGGCAATTGATGTAGCATTCCCATTCCTTATTTACTTCATGAGATAAAAATAGCAGTGGTGGTGTCAGATTCTTTATCAGTCTAAAACTGTCCAGATGTTTGTTTGTGAAGCAGTGTTCGATAATTTGAATGAAAGACATACCATAATCAGATAAAAAGATTGTGATGATTTAATTTGATTTCATCATGTTTCATTTAATTCATTCATTAATTGTATTTTTAAGTTGAATTCATCAATTTCATTTTCTTGTTTTCTGTACACTTGATTGAGCTGAATTTGAAACATTTAGGTTTCTTTTCTTTTCATTTTTGTGTGTGTATCAAAGTATTTCATTTCTTCTCCTTTTCTTTCTTGAAAGCAACTTGAGTTAAGTTATTTGCTGGTACTAATGAGTACCTGAAAATTGTACCTCTTCTTATTGACTTGAAGGTACAATACATGATTGGTAAAGGTCACAGGACAGCACTCATACTTTGTTCTGATAAAACATGTACCGGTACATGAAATAATAAACCTGTGAAAATTTGAGCTCAATCGGATATCTGATTCACGAGAAGGTTAGGAAAGTTACCCAGGCTGTCCGCACTAGACTTAACATGAGTAAAGCCCTGTCCGCACTGGACTTTCTTTTACGGGGATTTTACCGAGCCGATTGGTAAATTATGAAAAATGGGCAAATATTACCAGTGTCCGCACTTGGACTTCTGACTCGGGTAACTTAACCGTGCACGCACGGAAGAATTACCGAGCTGACAATACTAGGCTCATGCGGGTACCCGACTTGCACTGTCCGCACTGGACTTTTCGTCTCAGGTAAAGTGTCTCGGGCATTCTACCCGGGCAGAAGTTGGCTGGTAGAAATACCTGCGCGGCTCGGGCAAAGTAATTGAGAGGTAGACTTCCTGAGACGTCCGCACTGGACTTAAAATAGTACCCAGGGTCTCGGTAACTTTGCCCCAAAAAAGTCCAGTGCGGACAGGGCTTAAGTTACCCATTGGCTCAGTTAGTTTGCCCAGGGCTTTACAACACTGAAGTGACTCCCTGGCTGTATGCCTGTACTGTACTTATAATCTGATTATTGTAATCTTGTTGTGTACATAGGGAGAACCATATCTTGGCACAGCGCATGGTCTGATGATAAATTACTGGGATGGTTCTGGTCACTACTTCATGTACATAATGATGATCACAGCTATAGTGTGGAAGTAAGTAAAGAAATATAGATTTGTTCACTATTTGTTAACTTGTTAAGGTTACCAACATTTATGAGTTTTCAAGTCTGCGGTATCACATGAAGATCCCCATCTGAACTGAAAGAAAAAAAAAATCTTGTACATGCATTCTCTCATGTGAAGCCCTTTCAGCATGGTAGCATTCATACCGCGAGGGCGATCAAATCCCACAAGGGCGATCAGTGGGTGCGAAAACAAGTCCATATTAATTATGAACAACTGGGCCTCAACATTAATGTACATGTACTTGCCTAGTACATACTGACTGTGCTATACTACTTACGAGTATAGTTAATGCACAATGCCCAAACAGCTGGTCCAAGATACAAACAACATAACACTACCAGTACCCAATGCATGTATGTATGCCTTTATGAAGCAAAAACTGGTACTCTGCAGTGTCAAGTGCTTTCAAAGACTTCCGTGAATATGTCAGCCGGATGATGTGACATAGGTGATCAACAGGTTATGGCCTTGCATTCACAGAAAGTGGGGCCTTGTTGTTGGGACGCTAGTGAAGAGAGACACAACACCGAAACTGACCATGATGTTGTTGGGGCTTAGTCGAGGCTGCTTGATGGTCTGCACAAACTGGTCTGAGTTGGTTATATGATGTGGAGTTCTTCCCACCAAAGGCTGGAGGATAGTGGTGAGGTGCTTGGTGATGCTGTATGTAGGGCCTCCTCTTGAGGCAACGATGGGGCGGAGTGGGGTGCTAGGCTTGTGTATCTTTGGTTGACAAAAAAACCTGGGGCAGGTAGAGCTGGATGGTATGAGCTGTCTGTATAACTTGTAGGGGATGGCATTGGAGCGGTGGAGAGATAACAGTTTGCCGGCAATCTTCCGTTCGGGTCTTTCTTCAGGAGGTGGTATACAAGTTCGTGGAGAGGATGTCAGTGACCTTACATGTACATGATAAGTACTGGGCATTGTTTTTGTCTGCTGGCATGATGTGGATGGACTCGTCTTGACGCAGGTTCTTGATGGCTGCAATGTCTGCCGTTGACATGAGGGTGCCTTTTTTAACTTAAATTAATAAGTGCGTTGGTGGTGTTTTTTTTTTTGGTTGACACGAATTATTTTTTTAAGATGTCGGTTTTTTTTAGCAGCCCAACATCTGTCTTTTTTTCCCTCCCCTCCATGTAGCCATCAACGGTGACCAATCAGCGGAAGCATTGCATGAACGAAACCCATGCTGCAGTTTAGCCACATATCCAATCACATGCATGGTGACCACGTGTAGCTGTAACATCGGCCGATCGGTCGGGCCGCAATAGGATCGTATCGGTCCGTTCATGGAATATTATTTTGTTCGGATACATGTTGGCTACACTTTGAAGAATTTGTTGTGACCAAAATCCTTTTTACACGTCATCAGCAAGGTAAAATTGTCTGGAAATTAGCGTGGACTTTGGTTTGATTTTTGAAAAAAAAAAATGAAGAAGTTTTTCTCCTTACGAAAAAGAATTGACAAAATGGAAGACCTTGCCGTTTTCCTCGGTCGGGTTTTGACTTTCGTGACAGCCAAAAAAACCATGTGGATCACGCGCAATAAAAAAAAAATACCATGCGCCGTACATTGTCTAATTTTTGTTTACACTTTCCACTGGGCAAGCCGCTGGTAAAACCGCAGGAGGGGATTAGTGGGCATTAGCACTGTGGTGAATTTAGCTTTCATTTAAGTAACATGAAACAACGGCGACTTGATGGTGGTGGGATTTTTTTTAATCTGTACAAAGAAATCAGAAAATCGATTCCAAAAGAAGCCAGATTAAAAAATCCTCGTATTATGGGTTGTTTACAATGACTTCACGCAACTGGGTCAGCCAAAAACGCTCGTATTAAAAGGTTTTTCGTATTATCAATGCTCGTATTAAGCAAATATTTCCCCATAGAAACGTACACAACTCGGTCGGGACTGGCGGAATATGCTCGTCTTAACCGAGATCTCGTCTTAAGAGAGCTTGTATTAATGAGGTTCGACTGTATATAGTACCCTACGACTAGCTAATCACACATCGCGATAGTACCTGCCGTGGTAACCCATGGTCTCTCATAGCTTCCCTCAGTTGATATAGAAAGTGCTACCACTGACGTGCATAGTTGTGGTGCATAGTGAATTCTCCCTTATGTCATCCTCCCAGGCCTGTTGCCACATGTCAGTTAATGGTATACACCCTCATTCCATCCGAGCAAACGATTTCTACCCTTATCAGTGATCAGACTACTACTGTACATCCATAGCAGACATCAGTCGTTTATGCACTGCAATTTCCGATGTAAGTTTGCCCAACAAAATGACCCTGACATACTGAACAACAAGTCAGTACTTCAGTTATGACTGGCACAACTCAACCCCGCTCTCAGTTATGTACATGTACCAGGTAAGTGATTTGGTACTACACGTCTACTCAACTGCATTATTCAACTATGTATGCCAATTTTTTCTTTCATTTGTAAGCATATACTCTTTATCATTTGTTGTCAAAGCTCTCTCTTTAATTTTTTTGTTTATTGTATAAAAGTCATTTAATTCAGCCGGCAGCCATATTTATTGGCTTTTTCGCGTAAGGAAAAAGCCTTTGTTTTTGTTCTGTTATTGTTACCGGGTAATCGAAAAAGGTATTGTCTTTGTTCAGATGTTTTTTCTCCTCCCTCTTCTTCTTCTCCCTCAAATCCCATAGACTTTGCACAGGGGCATTCTCTGTGCCACTTTTGTCACTTTGAAACAGTCAATCTTAACCAAACTTGGTCCAAACAAAGTCCCTATAGCGTAGATGTATGCCGAAACTTTACGTCATCATGACTTCATCAGGTGTCAAATTACAAGCAATTTAATTTTAATAATCAAAATCTTTAAAAATCAACACAAAAACAACGGGTTGAGATATTAAGTTTATTCTTTCACCAAATGTCAATGTTAGGAAAGGTCTTACTTTGTGACACATTGTTTGACCTCTGTGACCTCTACTTCCGGTCAAACAAGAAGTAGGTCCTCATTTAAAAGTGTTAAAAACTAGGATCATGATTCTTTCACCAAATATCAATGTTAGGCAAGGTATTTCTTTGTGACACATTGCTTGACCTCTGTGACCTCTACTTCCGGTCAAACAGGAAGAAGCTCCTCATTTAAAAGTGTTAAGAGCTAGGATCATGATTCTTTTCGCCAAATGTCAATGTTAGAGAAGGTCTTTCTTTGTGACACATTACTTGACCTTTGTGACCTCTACATCCGGCCAAACAGGAAGTAGCTCCTCATTTGAAAGTGGTAAGAGCTAGAATCATGATTCGTTTTCAATTGTCCATATATGGGATCCCTTTCTTTGTCTAACAGTTCATATATTTATATATCAGTTTATAATATCATATGCTGGAAAAGCCTTATGTGCTGTTTGCAACAGCCATAAATGTCTAGTTTCTTCTTGATTCTGATGCACAGTGAGAGTTACCGTGAGGTTGGTCTATACTGGGTTGGCTCTGTGATGAATAGCATCATTGTCTTCATGCCCGGTAATGTCTTGGGCAGGTATGGAACTGAACTCCGGTTTTCCTACTTTCTGAATGTACCTTACGTCTTCCTACCACTGTATGCTGGTTATCGGTTCCTGCATGAGAGGAAACCATCAAAGGTATTTCTTTAAAAGATTTTCTGTTGTTCTTAGACCAAAAGGCTGCTTTTATTCATCCAGAGATTTGTGAAAGAATTTGTATTTAATTGTTTTATTCTCCTTGGACACTCGGACACTCGGTTGGACAGAATGTCAGTGGGTTATAGTCGGTTGGGTATTTGATTTGTCAAATCTGTGTGCCAATCATGTTCTGTGCAGCATATGGAAAGTTAGTACAAGTATTCTATATGTTTGTTTCTTTTATTTGTTGGCAGGGGGCTATTAAATCTAGCAGCATCTGGTCTCGACCAGTAGACCTTGTCTTTGTGTTCTACCTTCTAGCAGCTTCATTTTTAGCTTTCATCCGTGTCATGGTTAGTACATACATTTCTACAACAGGTGTCTTGGGAACTAGTTTGCCAGCACCCAGCTCGGGAAGCTAAAGCCTCAGTCTATGTTAACCTGTTCATGTTTGCCTTTTGTCCTGTATGATATTCTGTTTCTGTCCTTATGTTTTGTCTACTCCACAGTGTTATGACTTGTTCTTTCTTATGGTGTTGCAAATTGGAGATATGTATTTGGCTTTTTGATGTAAAAGGCATCATTGAAGTTTTAATTTCATATATCTTGAGGCTTACCCCGGTACCTTTATACAAAAATCATGTAGAATCAGTTAATATATAATTTGTTGTGGAGTAGTTTACGACCTGTTTCCCCAAAATGCTCCCAGTGGAAAGGAAACACACATTTTTGCAAGAGAGATTTTAAAGAATTCAAACAAAATCACGCAGTTGATGAATCATGTACAAATTATAAAATTAGTTATGAATTTTACAATCGACCAATGAATAAACAAGTACATTTTAATTTATTTTTCCAATGAGAAAAACAAAATAAGCCACAGTGAGTTTTGATATTACCACAAATACATTACTCCAAGCTTGATGTGATGATGAGTAGCCTACTGACGAGTCTTATGTCTTATGTCTTATCCCTAAGCCCAAAAGGGCCCTCTTGTGTCACAGAATGAGAAGTAACATGAATGAGAAATCATTCAAGAGCAGATAAATATTCATTGTTTTATTTCAAGCAAATTTGGATTAGCAGTCTTTCACAGGTGACAAGTCTATATGATGATTTAGTAAGTTCATGGGTCACCCTGTGGATAAGCCAAGTCTATATGATGATTTAGTAAGTTCATGGGTCACCCTGTGGATAAGCCAAGTCTATATGATGATTTAGTAAGTTCATGGGTCACCCTGTGGATAAGCCAAGTCTATATGATGATTTAGTAAGTTCATGGGTCACCCTGTGGATAAGCCAAGACTATATGATGATTTAGTAAGTTCATGGGTCACCCTGTGGATAAGCCAAGTCTATATGATGATTTAGTAAGTTCATGGGTAACCCTGTGGATAAGCCAAGTCTATATGATGATTTAGTAAGTTCATGGGTCACCCTGTGGATAAGCCAAGTCTATATGATGATTTAGTAAGTTCATGGGTCACCCTGTGGATAAGCCAAGTCTATATGATGATTTAGTAAGTTCATGGGTCACCCTGTGGATAAGCCAAGACTATATGATGATTTAGGTAGTTCATGGGTCACCCTGTGGATAAGCCAAGTCTATATGATGATTTAGTAAGTTCATGGGTCACCCTGTGGATAAGCCAAGACTATATGATGATTTAGTAAGTTCATGGGTCACCCTGTGGATAAGCCAAGTCTATATGATGATTTAGTAAGTTCATGGGTCACCCTGTGGATAAGCCAAGACTATATGATGATTTAGTAAGTTCATGGGTCACCCTGTGGATAAGCCAAGACTATATGATGATTTAGTAAGTTCATGGGTCACCCTGTGGATAAGCCAAGACTATATGATGATTTAGTAAGTTCATGGGTCACCCTGTGGATAAGCCAAGACTATATGATGATTTAGTAAGTTCATGGGTCACCCTGTGGATAAGCCAAGTCTATATGATGATTTAGTAAGTTCATGGGTCACCCTGTGGATAAGCCAAGACTATATGATGATTTAGTAATTTCATGGGTCACCCTGTGGATAAGCCAAGACTATATGATGATTTAGTAAGTTCATGGGTCACCCTGTGGATAAGCCAAGTCTATATGATGATTTAGTAAGTTCATGGGTCACCCTGTGGATAAGCCAAGACTATATGATGATTTAGTAATTTCATGGGTCACCCTGTGGATAAGCCAAGACTATATGATGATTTAGTAAGTTCATGGATCACCCTGTGGATACGCTTTCAGGACTAGAGAGATGGTTCCAACAGAACTTAGGAAATACATAATTTTTATTTTTCTGTTGGTTGGTGTAAGTTCTCTCAGTTGGCCATGGACAGAAAATTTTGGTTTAGTTTGATTTACAAAGGAATCTTTGGTCTGTCACTCTTGGTGTTTATTGTGACTACCAATGCATGCAGTCAACTATGATAAAAACATGAAATAAAACACTACTTTAACAAACCATGGAGGCAGGAAAAGAGCTCCATGAACAAACTACAATACTTCCATTACAAAACATACAATATATCTAATACATGTTATATAAAGGTGACCAGACGTCCCCTGATTTCCGGGGACAGTCCCTGATTTGACAGTGCCGTCCCCGATGAAAAATTGTCCCCGAAAATTTCCTCGATTCGACGAAATGCCCCCGGAAATTCTAATTGTCCTAAATAAAGAAAAAACTGAACACAAATGCTGTGCTGAAGATGATCCATTCTTCAGAGAAGTATGTGAAGACAACCGCCTAAGACATGTAAGTAAACACACTCATGTCAACTGGACAAGATGACCATAGATGCCACCATTTTGCATGTAGGCACCATCTGGATTCAAATTATTTTGTTTCAAAATTGTACCCCTCCCCCAGGACACGGATCACTGTCCCCGGATCATCTCAACAAAATATGGTCACCTTGCGTTATATGCCCCAATAACCAAGTAATTAGCAAACTCTGCCTAAATAAAAGGGCAACAATACTAAAAGGCAATGAGTGTCAGAGAAGCAGGATCCCCAGAAAATCCTGAAACCCAGCGTTATTCACATGTATAATAATAAGATCTTGTACACGAACACATGTATTTATTAACATGTCATTCCAATGCAACGTGTGTATCACTATTAAGTTATTAACACGTGTAAACTTGCTACATAAATCATAAACATACTCATAATAATCCCCTTTAATCACCTTCAATAACTCAATATAAAGCCACATTCTTACCAAGAATTCTAAGAAGTAAGAAGGAAGTAGACCTTCAAAAGAAACCTCCATGCTTACGCTTTTGTTTCATTTATACCTTATGCTTTTGTAGCATTTATACAGCATAGATATATGCAATTTGGTAGAAAACTGAGTTTTTGTCCTTTTTATTACAGGCTGCACTTGATAGTCCATTTCCATTTGCTCAGATGTACCTGAAGAATTATGAGCCCTATCTACATGACCCAGTGGCATACCCCAAACTACAGGTCAGATTCTAAAGTGTTTTATTAACTCTGTGTTTTATTAATTGTTTTGCTCTTTTTATTGTATTGTAATGGTATAATATTCTTTATTGTGTATTCATTCTTATCATTACAGTTTTAAATTCTTAAATTCAAGTCTGCAATTAAGGCTTACATTTTGTATTTAATGTTATAATTTATGAGGTTTTCTATGTACTCTGTGTATTATTAATTGTTTATCTTTTCATAATTTTACTGTAATTTCATATGATGATAGTGGAAAGATGCGGTTTTGGAATTGCTGACTGCATACCATTCAACTCCTCACCAGACAAACGTTAACAGGAATACATGTATAGCATGTATGCAGTCACGTGGACCATGTTCAAATGACAACTTTTTGCAAATTTCCCTCTGGTAATGGCACTGGTTTGGCAAACGAAATAGTTACGTATGGCCTTACGTATGGCCTTCTCAACTATGCGATCCATGTCAGGCCACCAGTAACAGCCATGTAGACAGTTTTTAGTATGAACAATCTCTTGGTGTGCTTTGTGTTTCATTCCGCTGGGTTTCACAATAATCACCACGCAAAGGGCATTTGTTGAGTGCTGAATTTTCATCGCGAATCATGGAGTATGCCTGGAGTGATGTACCATTCCAATGTCTTTCTTGTTTGTTCCAGCCATTGATGATGTGTGAATTAACATGCTGTAGACTAGAGTATCATCAATTTACTCAGCATTCTGTAGGTCTGTTTTGTGCAATGTAGTATTCAGCAACATCACATTAATGGACTGTATGATGACTTCTTCATCATCATCTTTGAACGGCATCGCTGTGTGTATTTGAAGACAGGAAAGCTTATCAGGATCATTGTTTTGAATGCCTTCCTGGCATTCTGCTGTGTATTTGAATTGTATCAGAGGAGCAGTCCAAAGAGTAATTCTCATGGACTGACATCCTGTTCCTTGTTAAGGACAGAAGGGTGAGCGATGTAAATTGTCATCTCCAGAGATATTGAAACCACTGTTCACATGCTCAGGGCCAGGGCTTTTTCTTCCTTTCTGCCTCAGTGAGAGAGTTTGTGATCTGAAAGAAGTACAGCACCAAGCCCATTTACAGGCTGAAGCACTGGTAGATAGGAAGACTGGAAATCAGGATTGAACAAGCGTAAGGCTACACAGTTTGTGATAAATTCTTTGACTGTGTTGAAGCTTTGCCTTACATGTTGTGTTCAGTCGTATGGCAGTTCATCGTACATAGTAGTTTGATGGCTGTAGAGTAGTTGGGAATGAACGTGCGTAATTCTACAATATAAGTCAGTCTGTGCGCAGCGTTCGCGATAATGAGGCACACAGCGAAGTTTATTTTCAACGCGCAGAGGCTCCTGGTCTTTTGGAGAGTTCGCAAACTTTCACAAGAGTTCAGGAGTGGCCTGAAAATTGATCGGGAAACCCATTTAAAATGGCAGTGTTTGGCCAACATGGAGTCGGATATGAAGCACAATGTTTACTGCGTCAAAAATACATATTTTTACAGCTATTTACGTACAAAACTTGATTATTTTGTAATTTGAATTGAGGTATATTTTTAAGACTGTTTTAGGGTGGCTGTAATCTTTTGCTTATCCTGACTGTTTCGAGATATTTAGGGACAAAAATGATCAATTTGCACAATCTTAACAGGTTTTTCTTTCGATCAATACCAACTTCATTTCTGCATGTTTCGCTGTAGGGTTTTTGTTTCATGCCAAAGTTTTGCCAAAAGCACACAAAAATAGGCAGCGTCAAATGGTATGACGTCACAAATGTACTTTAAATTGTGTGTAGCAAATTGTTGAATTGTTATTTAAAGTGCGGATAATGAATGAATGGTGTATATGCCCATATATGCAATACCTCTATTTCAATTAAATTCATACTTTCATAGACAAAATTAGGAGATAGCGAATTTAGAAAATACGTTCACTAATCTCATTAAACATTCATAACAAAACCAGTCATGCATATGTTGCAAATAAAACGAAGCACTTTTAGGAACACTGCGCACTGGCTGAAGTCCAGGAATGACCGTAGTGCAGAAACATCCATGGGGGTGGAGCATGAATGATTGCCTCCACATTATATTGGATCTGGCTGGAGTCCTTCACCTTACATGACATGTCCAGGAATCAAAGGTTGAATTTGCACAATGCATGGATTTTTTGTCAATCCAATGTCCTGTACATGCTGTAGCATAGCTCTTGTCATGTTCAGCGTGGTCGTACTCATAGCAGACAATATCATCACTATAACACTGTACACTTGGTGTAATCATGCTAGTACATACTGTAGCTCATGAATTACGCTATGTAGGAAACTTCAAGCTATCTGCATATTATTGGACAGTTGCTCTTACGTCAGTCTTGTGCAAAGTACGAGAGCAAGTCCTTGCATCAGCCATATCCAATCACACAAGTATGTTTGATAAGCCCTTGCCAGGACCGGTGTAGCATGTAATGTTCTGTTCAAAGCTGATGATAAATTGGGGGCACCAGGGGAAACGGACTTGGATTCCTGCAATGTAGATTCCATCAGCTGACTCAATGTCAGTGCTGAAGACATTCTTAGTTTAGGTTCAATTAATAGTCTTTCAGGGATTCTCTGTCTGAGGATATTTTCTCCACCAACTGATCCCGGAGCATTTCATCGGTCAATGCGCCAAACTTGCATGTTACCAGTAACTGTGATTCATTAGGGGTGGATTGCAATAAGTGGTCTTAAAGCTGTCTACATGTACATTATATGCCTTAGCAAGTCTTAAAGCTGGGCTCCAACAATTTCGAGAAATACGATGTTCACCTAAAATTGTGTTCACCTAGCTCCAATTAAGGTTAACATATCATTAACCCCCACTATTAGAAGTTTCTTGATGTGAATTTTAAGCCACTTTTTACCGTTCCACATTTGCCAAGAATAAGCAATTTTCTCTCTAATTTGCCAGTTGTTCGGTTCATTTTCATATCATGAATATTCATGTTTTCCTCAAGTTGATGACGTTACGTTGCAGAGGGGATTCGCTTTCCTTAAATGAATATTTATACACAGTATGTTGCATACTATATACCCACACGCAATACATGTACCGGTACTCCCATCATTTCGAATGTAAAATGGCTGAAAATGATACAGATAGCGACTGTCCTTGGGAGGAATACAGCATCGATGAAGAATCAATGTACTTGTACCCCTCGACTATGTCACATATTGACATAAATTTAAATAGCGCCACCCACGGCCAGTTTGGGTAAATAGTCCCAAGAATTTACTATTATTATTAAATTTTATTTCCAATATTACTAAATAATACAAAAAGAACAGCCCCATTGTATATTATGAGAAAGTTCTTATATGTCCTATAAACGAGGATTTGTATTTGTTTCATTTTTTTACTAATTGTTATTCTCCAACTTTAAAGGGCTTGGAGCTAGTTTGTCTATAGGTTAGACCATTGGAATAGTATTATACTTTGGTAAGAAACCAAAACAGAAATGTTCACAGATTTACGTATAACTTACAGGATGTGAAGATGGTGGTGGTAGAAACATACCGTTGAAATTTTTCCGCCTGAAATGGTATATTTATCCAGAAATTAGTAAAAACAACGACCGAAAATCTTTTTGATTATTTAAAAGATCAAAAATAAAATAGGAAAGACTTGTTATTATTATTATTATTATAATGGTTTATTAAAACACTGCTTATGAAATACTTTGGCTGTTTTTAACTGTTTTCTCAAAAAGTGGACAACATATGGGACTGATTTTCACAGATGACTGTGACTGTATCTGTCTTGGTATTTTTGCCTGTGAATCTGTATTTCTTTGATAAAAACCAAAGTATGATACTACCTTTAAAAGAGTTAGCCTGCTTGGAGGAGGCTAAAAGCGGTCTTTGTTTGGAATTTCTTTTACTTGATTGTGTGTTGTAATAATTTATGTTGCCAAAATGGCATTGCAATACAGGCGTTTCACAATTTAGAGCGCCACCAAGAGGGCAGCAGGGAGAGGCCTATTTCGGGTGCATGATGGGAAATTGTCGACATTGGAGATTTCTACCCTATACTATGGGGCATGGGTGAATTAAGAATATAATTTACTCTACAGTGGGCTAACAAAGACTGGCTCATTGCAATGTGCTAACTTCGTGGTCTTACTCAAGACCAGCTAAGAGAGAATGTCAGCTTTAGTCTGTATCCTTAAGCCCACCATTATGACCATTTTATTGCAATCCACCCTCTCTGGCCAGGTCTCTGCACCCACTGGAGAAATATGTACCGCTCATAGATTACTGCAGTCTGAATACAAAGTTTATAAATATGCCTGTTTTATTGGCGAGCTGCTGCCAAGCAGTGCGAGTCTATGTAATACCGATTTCCGTCCGTCTGTCCGTCCGGCCGTCCTCGTGAAATGTTAAAGTTTTTTAGTATGTGCTTGAACCCCATTTTAAAATTTTTTTATTTATGGGTGCGTCGTCCAAAATAATGTTGTTATTATTGTAAATAGAAAATGTTGAAGTTTTTTCTATTGTTTCAAAATGTTGAAGTTTTTTCTATTGTTTCAAAATGTTGATTTTTTTTTTTTTTTTTTTTTGAATGGGTGTGTTGTCCAAAATAATGTTGTTATTATTATAAATGAAAAATGTTAACGTTTTTTTTATTGGTTCAAAATTTTGAATTTTTATTTGGATGGGTGTGTGTGTGATGGATGGGTGTTTGCTATCATGTTTGTAACTGCACGTAAGGCTGCAGTGAGCCATGACAGCTTCGCTGTTCTAGTTTATTCCATCATGACATTAACGTTTTATTAATGGACTACCCAAACTATGTCTTTTAAAACATTTTTTCTTCCTTAACCACTTGTGGTCAAAACAGGATACTCAAAGGGGTTATATTATATACCCCTTGAAAGCCCCCTTTCTTCCATAACTACAATCACAAAGCCTGGCAGATTTCCCATTATACTTGTAGAGTTTATAATCAGCTTAAAGGATTACTGCACTAGGTGTACCAGTAGTGAATGACGCTCATTTTGTAGGAAAAATCGTCATGCATTCCGTGGTTGATGAGATATCACGCATCGGACGAACCACAAAAATCGTCCGGGATGGCGAAATCCGGAGTAAAAAATAAAAATAACGCCAACATTGATCATTGGAAGAGTCCACTAAATGGTCCCGGGGGAAAACTGTAAATTTAAGATACCAAAATTCGCTTAAGAACGGTGAAAATAATACCATGGGTGGGTTCGTTTTGTATTTTTTAATACCGTCGTGAAGTGGTTAACAAGATTAGAAGGCCAAGAGATCAGGGTTGCATTAAAATAAATGCACATTGTACTGTGTATGTCCATTATCATCATTATGTGCATTGAACATTTGAAGAGTGGGGAGATCTTAACCATCCTTGCTGAGGTTTTCCGAGAAAGGAAACCTTTCTAGGGACTTTGTATGGTATTTTGTAAATCTTAATAGGCCTGCATCAGTAATTTTCTGTTTAACAATGTTTGAACCAATGGAAAGCTTCAACTTATTGAGTTTTTGTACTGTGCTTTGAAAGAGATTATTCTAAGATTGAATTGTCAGGCCCTCCAAACTATCAGGCAGCATTTCAGGCCACTTTTTTATTGTAGTTTAGTGTAGTTTTTTTGTATTGTTGCCAATTTTATTATTTGTGAAAACTTACGTCAACATTTTAAATTGGTTTCTGACCAGTATCCCCCTCCAAGGGAAGATACTGGACTAGCTATATAAGAGGTTTTCCTGTCTTTATCATCCAATACAGATGGTAACCTTCTGGTTTTATTATGTGCCATACTACGCTGCAACGATCTGGGCCCTGATATACCCTGGAGGTTCATGGGTATCTGACTGGTCTATCATTCATGCAGGCGCATCCACACAGGTATTTAAAACTTATAAACTATGTTGTTTTAATCACTAAATGTGGGTGACCTTTATTACAAAAAAAACTTTCAACTTCCAAAAATGCGAAAAGGGGAATAGCTGCTTACTTCAATTACTAAGTTTTGCATCACCAATTGTGATTATAATGACGAGCTAGGAGTCTTATTTCTATCATTATAATGTACTTTGAACATATTTTATAGATCACAGAAATGTTCAGAAAATTAGGAGCACATAGTGAAATGCTCTGACATAATTGCACCCTTACTTAACTTAGCCCTGAATGAGATTATTAACATTTGCACTAATTTCCAACAAAAGTGTATTTAAGTAAATCCTTGGAGGATGATATGTTATGCTGCATTGGATAATTTTGGCTGTTTAGATACACCGTGTAGGCCATGTTGGCTGTGGAATTCATAGCCTGACTCCGCTGTGGTGCAATTCACATTTCTGCTGGCTGACCACCCATAGAATTCTTTTGTAAGCTGGTGCATGTCTGTTTCCATAGAAACCCTTGCTCATATCCAGGCCATTGTGCCCATTCCTGACTCCATGGTGTTTAAACATTTCAAGGATTTATGTAACTGCTGGTTCACATCTCTGTAGTTTGAATCACTTGAAGAAAACGGCAGTGAAAATTTTGCGTAACAATTGTCACCCAGGCGTACATGTGTAAACTGCACAGGTTTATACCGGTAATCAGTTTATAGGCTTACAATTCTGGAATCTCGCTAGATGATAAAACACAGATGACATTGCGGAAATAATCTAAAACAAAATGTACATTTCCTCTCAGCCAGGGCATCGAGAGTCAAAAATATAATGAAAATATAAACACCACTTGACCATAGTTAAACATAAAACTCAGGTTTGTAAAAGAGTTGCTGTGTATTTACAAAAAAAAACTGTAAAGTCAACGAAAAGTGTGTTGCAAAGAATATAAAATTTTAAACATTTTGTCGGACAAAATGGCAACAATTTGTCGGACCTTAAGTATAAAGCATTGTGATTGGTCAATTTGTCAAGGGACGTGGCTTACTGGATTGGTGTATTGGTCATGGAGGCTAAACAGTGTCAGTTTTGTGGGGGGGAAAATGGCTATAACATGTGAAAATAATGCCATGGCTGGGCCTTCTTTTTTTTTTTCTTTTTCTTTTTTAAATACCATCGTGATTTGTTACCAGTAAACATTTTTACTTGTCGTGAAACCTTGGACAAAATTGTGACTATTGTTCATTAAATGCCAGTAAAACTGGACAATCACCATCTGGGTATTTTTCACTGTTATGGCTTGGATCAGTCACATGTTTGCTCCATCCTCCTCCAACATTCTAAGCTTGCAAAACATCTTAGATCATTTCTGAGCAGGAGCAGCTGACTGGGTTCTCTGGACATTGTGTTGCTGAAGCTTTATCTGTCTGTCATGACCCCTTTCCTCTGGTAAATCAACCATGAACTACTAACCACTACAAGCAGAATGTGAATGTTGTCTTTACTACAACAAATGTTCCACCAATAGAATTCTCTGCTTCCTTTTTTTTTAATTAAAATACACTTATCACGTGTGCATTGGGAAATAATTTCCTCTGTTTTTCTTGAGCAGTGGTGATGGATGCCAATTTTTTCGGACAGCTTCATCAAACATTTTTCTGTCAGTCTACCATACTTATTATGATGGGCATGAACTGTATATTTAGTTCTAAAACACCACCTTTACACTGTATTTAACACTGAGTCGCCCTTGCTTTGCAGAGACCAGAATCCTGACTGCTGATTAATCAAAATGACTTGTACTGATGGGTAGGGGACTGGGGATAGAAAAATGTAAATACATGTATATAAAGGCAAAGCTTTCAGATGAGATTTGCCATTCCACTGTTGGTATATTCCACAGGCATTATTTGACTGAGGACACATTGTACTGATTGACATGAGTGGATTAATCAATTCCACCAATGCAGGGGTTCCCCACCATATGCCCTTTCACACTGCAGAGCAAATCCCCGGGGATTTCATTGGTAGTGTGAAAGGTCGACCAAAATACCCTGGCAACACCCCACCAATTCCCCGGGGAATTCAGGGCTCAAAATATCCACTAGACCAAGGACCGAGTCTAGTGATTTCAGTGTCGGACTAGTGAAGTGTGTACCGCACAAGTCCGGTTGTCTAGTGATTTTGTTTTCCTTGCACAAATAAAATGGTTCCTAAAAATGATGATTGTTGACACATTATTGCATACAATTATGGTTTTCCAATGTACATGAAAGCAACAGGTCTAGTGAAAAAAGTTCAGGTCTAGTAAAATGCTTCAGTTACTAGACCTGCTGTCCAGTGCTTTTATTCACGAAATTCGACCCCTGGAATTTGTCTAGTGTGAAAGCCCCTATAGAGGCAGTTGCTACCACTGCAGTTTGTACCCAGAAAGGGAAGCTGCAGCACTTGCCATAAATAATATTCTAGATCACTTTCAGCATAGCTTTTTGTGTATGGGAGAAAAATAATGGACCATGTTTTCTGTAGGGGGCTTAAAGGTATTTGATTACCCGTATGCTGCAGCATTACAAATGCACACATTTTATCATTTAGTTGTTTCCATTTTGAACAGGCCCAGATAACTCACATTGGTGCTTCACTTCACTCCAACACGCCGTACATCTACCGGGTCCCTCCAGAATCACAAGCAGTCTTTTTGATTATAAATGCCACACTTTTGGTCATGCCCCAGTTGTTGGCATGGCGATGTTATTCATTTGCCAATAAGGCTTTATCTGGCACCAAAGGTGAAAAGTACCAGTAAAATAGATACCAAAAGATGAATTTTCCACCAATGTGATTTTTGTGTGTGTGAAAATGTAAGAATTATTTTGTTTGTTTGTGATTATTATAAAATCTGAGTTAACTACTTTCCCTTTATTATGAACGGTCTCCATTTAATCAATTATTGTACAAATTTATGAACATTCTAATACATTATGATACATGGAAACAAACTGTATGCAATCTTAAATAAAAAGTATTAAATGAAAACAACCCATCATTTGAATTGAGATGCAATTTTTTTTTTTTTTTTTTTATGGAAGTCGCCCAACACAAGGCACAAAGGCCACTCGAGGTGAGGGCTAAAAAAGAAAGAGAAAGGAAAAGAAAGTGCACAGAATTAGGATAACAGAAGCCTATTCACATTGCACTTGAACTTAGACAAATTATATACAGCAGGGAAACAGGATGCAGGTATTAGTACTGTACATTCAATATCTTTACACATTGAAATAAAAAATAAGTTAATGAACGCTGATGAAAAGAAATATTTTGGTACTTAGGAAAATTTGTAGTAAAATTGTGGAAATTTGTTTTTTCATTTGAGTATTTTTGAAAGTGATTTGCTGTGTTTTATTGAGTATTTTATGTACATTTAAGTGCATTTTTCCATAAAGAATGTATGGACATTATTCATTATATCATGTGATTCCTTCTTCATTAATAATATCTTCCTATAATTCAGTATGTCAAATTGAGAGAACAAAATGACACATATTCCAGATGCATCCAGAAAATGTTTGCTTAGTAATGTGATTCAGGTACATGTATATTGCACAGTGATGTTGGTAATGGAGTAGAACAATTGAGATACTTTTTTATCTTGAAATTTTACAATTTCATGTGGTACATGTATTAATATTAGATCAGAATGCAGCAGGAAACCATATCTGGTTTTGACATTGGAAAAAAAGGATAAATAACTTTGGCAGCTTCATATTTTCCACCTGGACTTACTTTGCCAAATGATGGTTCACCTCAGTATGGAGCCTAGCAGAAAAGTTTTTCACTGATCTCGGCCCAAACTGATATGGATTTGTTTAGTTGACAGCATGTATTATGCTTTATATATGTATAGAGCTCCACAGGGATTAGGGAAATGGATTAATATGCGATTCCTTTTCTTTTCAGTGGTGATAAAATCCTTTCAATATTAAACCAGTCCCTGGTGCGTCACCGTAGGAAACCCCAATTTGGTCCCACTGCCTCCCTCCTTACCCATCACTGGAATTACATTATACTGCAACCCAAACAGACACTTATTGAAATAAAATGATTCATCCAAACTAGACCCATAGAGATACATACTAAGTCTAGACCCTATTGAGTTCAGAATCAATTGAGAGAGCAAGTGAAAAGCTGATTTTGTCAGCCTTGACAAGCTATGATGCTCTGGTGTGGCATGCATCATAAGCGAAACGCATGGTCAAACAATGAATAATAATAAAGTAAAACTCATCTGATGGAAGCGCATACTACCTTCAAAGATGTCTTTCCCTACGAATGTCAACCCATGAATCACAAAATGTGTAAAAAGAATGATATGATATGCACAAAATGAAAAATATATAAAACCAGGTATAACCTGGGGTATGGCGGTGTGTGCGTGGTGAGCGCTTGGTTTCATGGCTTCTGACTGCCAAAGAACAAAGATAATTGACTATTGGGGTCACCACCAACGTAGGGCTGGAAGGTTGAGTTGGTAGAGCGCCTGTATGGGTATTCAGGAGGTCGCCGGTTCGAATCCGGCTCCAGTCAATTTGTCTTTGTTCACTTTTCAATTACTTTAAATTCAGTAAGTTTCCCTTGTAGTTATTTGATGATTATTTTAATAAAAACAGGATTAATAACCAAATGTCCATGTGTTGTTTATCATTTGCAATTGTTCTTTGGCTGTTGCTCGTTGACCATGAATATACAAATTTTTATTGGGAAAGCTATTTTTGTGCTAAGCAATTTTTTGTGTAAAGCATCTCTATGAAATTGGCCCAAGGATAGGAAGGGAGCTTGTGCAAGATTTTTTTTTTAGGGGGGGGGGGGGGGGGGGTTGTTGAATTGCATAGCCTCTGGGGAACATGTGGCCAGGAGAAAGAGAGTTATTATTAACCAAAGAACTTGTAAGTTGAAGAAAGAAATGCCGAATTATGGCATGGTCAGAAAAAATGGTTACATCTAAACTACTAGTACTAACTATACTTTTTTCTTTTTTCTATTTTTGTTAACTATGCTTCTTCTGCGTTATCATGGTTATACAAACAAAGCGTGTTTAATGGTCAAACTATTAAGTATTAATTGGGTATTTTCCACGGCTACACGTGCTTTTAACTTAACACGCTCGCGCATCCATCCACGTCCATTTCCCTGGGCCCAGCTGCTTGGGGAATTTATCCTCATGTCTATCGGACATCCTACTTCGACCACGGAGGAGTACCGACGCGTCTCTATATATACACATCGTCATGATCGTCATGTACTCGTCAGCGTGCACTTCCAATATTTATTACTTCGCTTGGGAAGCCTACACTACAGGAGTTTCATCTACTCGATTTAACCTGTCTCCCCCTTTCTTCACTAGATTCCTCCCCTCGTTGTCACATAATTTCCATCGTATGGAGGAGTGAAACACCATGCACTTGAATTATTCACCAGAGCGTGCAAAATTCAGTGACTCTTCTTGTATACCACTCCGAAGATGATTTGTGTTCACCTTTGTCAGCCGAGTGTTTCCGGTTCTTTACCCACATGAAACAAGACAACATTCCATCGACAGTCAGCGTTCATGCCTAAGTGAGTAGATCTTTACTTTTTCCTCTCCAAGATTATCTCCTGTCACGTCAGACAGGTTCTTTCTGTTCAGATATTATGGAGGGAATTTTTCCCTGGACAGAGGAAATCCATACCCCAACGTCCCTTTCCTTCTCCCTTCCAGTGCCCTGTGCTTCTGCCGAGGCATAGGTTTGTCTCTCACATGGCACTTCTCCCAAGAGATAATTTTTCCTTGATGGACACTCCTCAGAGTAGGGCGTTCTTTCCTTTGCTCCCTTCTTCCTTCGTCGGTTGAGCCTTCTCCTGCCTAATATCCTGTTCCTCTCTGATGCCTGACCACGAGTCCTCTCTTCGTCGAGGGGCCTTCTAGGATGTCCGGCTGACTGACCGCTTACACAAGTTCTCCGTTGGTTCGAGTCTTGGAGTTTGTTCTTAGAGTCCCCCTATTTTGGTCTTCTACTGGTTCTAGGGTTCGCATGGAGATCCTCCCTTCATCTGGGAGTGTCCCCCTTGCAGTCAACTTTTCCATTTTCCTAAGTCCCCAGAGATTTCTCTTGTCTGCAGTGAAGTTTATCCTGGTTCTGCACAATCCCTTGGGTTACCGGGATCCTTTTGTCTCCTCTAACTTCCCACCCCCTCTTTGCTCTGAGTCTCCCTCTTCGGAAGCTCTTCAGGGTTTGCCTCTTTGTTTGCCACTGCTTCTTCAGTTAGACTTCACGAGATTTCTCGAGACACTCAGATTGATCTTCGTTTACCATTATTTCGTATAGCTTGGCGTGTTGTCGCCTTCCTAACCCCTCTGGTGTTTTTGCTTTCTCTAGTTTAGATTTATCTTACCGTTTCGTGAGATCGGCCACCATGGCCTCTTCACGCCCCGATGTGTCCAAGCCTCTCAGGGGCAAGGTTTACACCCCCAGTCCGTAGCCCTTCCCTGAAGCTCAGGGCCCTACAGGATATAGTCTCCTGGACTTCTCTCAGATATGGTTTCTGATCGCTTCGGTCCTTCCTTTTGTTTACCGGTAGTTATCGACTGGAGTTCTCCCCTCACCTTCATATCTTGGCAAACTTCCAACCTAACTAACCTCCTACACTGTAACTGCATCGCCTTTCTTCAGCCCGGTCGGGCTGATGTCTGATCGTCTACCCAGGAATACGTGAATTCAGATTTGTTTGTGAGTTCAGTATTTCTCCCTTTTCGTACATCTACTCTGTACTACATGCGGGCTCCTTCCCAGGTCTTTTGTTGGTGTTTTCGCATTCGCTGCCACTGACATCGCTACCTACATGTACACCGGCGCACCCAGGATTTTGTCTTGGGGGGGGGCTCAAAGAAAATTTTTCTCCCACAAAACATTTTGTGACTCCCCCCCCCCATTCCTCCTCTCCCTTTCCCTCCACCCCCCCCCCCTTTTTTTCTTTTTTTCCCCGTTTTTTTTTTCGTTTTTTTTTTCAGGGACCCTCTTGGGGGGGGGGGGGGGGCTCAAGCCCCCCGAGCCCCCCCCCCCCCCCCTGGGTGTGCCACTGTACATGTACCATTGTCTGATTGGATTTCCTGACTACAGGCCTACATTCTCTTCCACAGTGCCGATAGTCCTCATCTTGACCGAAGGGATTCTAACCTCTACAACCCCACCTATCACTGCCTTCTCTCAGCAGCTCAGGCTCGGGTTACTTATTACTAAGTTATAAGCCACTACCGCAACACATTCCGGTATATATTGTTTTTTGTTATTTTTCCTGATCTACTGTCTTGACTTCAGGCCTCCGCCCTTTGTCTGGTGACCATCGCAGCCTCCCTTGGACTCGGACCTGGGGCCGATTTCACTAACGTTTTGCGATCATCGCTAGGCCCAAATCCATCGCTAAACGGAAAATTCCTACACAAAGTAGCGATCAATTTTCCGTTTAGCGATGGATTTTGGGCTTAGCGATGATCGCAAAGCGTTAGTGAAATGGGCCCCTGGGCCTCTCCGTCTACTCTAGGCCGCCCTCAATATGCAGGCAGAGCATCCCTCTTCGGTCTGAGTGCATCTCTGCCCTGTAGAGCACACTCTACTTTCCTTGTGCTTCTTCGGCTTCATGACGAGCCTTCAGGTCTTAGTTCCCTTCCGCCGTACAGTGTATGCACATACACATCGCCTCCTTCTCCTTAATCACTACACCTGGTTGGACCTCGTCCCTAAACAGGCCCCAGTGAGATACTTCATCTTATTGGCGCCTGTGTCTGTTCCCTTTTCCAAGACCATGTCTAACAATGAGGCTCTCAGAATCCTTGGAGCTGGGGCTTGTGTGCCCCCGATCAACCTTTCACTAAAGTTGGATCTCCATTCGCAGTCCTGATGACCCTCAGTGGCCCATTTCTGCTTGAGACTGGATAACCTGCTGCTTCGCTCGTGTTTGAGAGTCGTCTTCTCTGCAGTGCCGTCCTTCCCGCGTATTATTTTAATCTGGCAGCTTCTGAGTTGGTACTTCCCCCCAGATCACTCTGTATAAGGTAAGCTACCAGATGGGAAAGTGGTGTTATCTCCTGGATTAGTCCCTCCTTGGACACACACAGCGTCATATTTCCACCTCCTTGGAACTCCTAGCAACGTGTTGTTTTGCCTTATCTGATCAGCCAGTCACTCCTGTCCTGCTATACTGTCTTGCCCACCCTAGGCCAAGAAACAGTCTCCTGGAGTATCGTTTGGCAGGGGTCACCATAGGTTTTTCCCTCGGATCTCCCTGCTACGTCAAGCGTTGACCCTTTCCGGTACTTGCCAAGATAGCCATGATCTTATCTGGATCGTCCCTATCTTACCATGGGCTTGTTTTTCTCATATCCCTTCGCCCTATCTTTTAACCAGATATCCTCATACTTTACGGCTTTTGATTCTCATCCTGTCCGCCTCTCAGCTTTTCCTTCAGATCTGCAGTCCTTCCAGAGGATGCTGCTACCTTGACTGTCAGGAGTTGACGACCTCCCATACTAAGCCTTCTCTTGTCTATCTTCGGTTGCCATGTTCAGAGGGACTTTGACCCATTTTTTGCTCCTAGATCAGTCACGAAGTTTTTTCTACACCTTCTCTTTTTTGCCCTGACCTTCAAGCCCCCATCGCACGGGGTTACAGATCACCTGCAGGCGCAGTGTGTTTAGGGTTTGACGGCATTTCAAGCCTGCCTAGCAACCCCACCTCTCTTCTATTACTGGTATGTTTGTCAACTATCTCCCTTCTGGGCCTCTTCTCCCTAGTTGGGATCCTGGCCCTATACTGGTGAAGTAAAGCTCCCTTTGATTGACCCGGGTCTTCTCTTCACAACCTTGAAGTCTTATCGCCCCCTCAATTACTAGAGGCCTCCACAGCATATCATAGTACATGTAGTGAACTCTTTCCATTTAAAAGTGCCATCTCCGGCGGGAACCAGGGGGAACACTCCTCTCCCCTGTGGCTAAATTCCAGTCCCATATCGTCTCACTCATTTTTAGCCCATTGGCAACTTTGCTTCAATCCTGACAAATCCGCTGGCATGATACAGGTCTACAGGAAGATCTAAGTTTTTGTGCCCGAATGGAATCCTGTAATTCTTCACTACTCGCACAAAATATCTGCAAGGTGGCTGCAACCAAGTGCTTCTTACATCAGTTTGCCCACATCACCTAGCCTCTAGTTCTACGATTGCAAGATGGATTGCGGAAGCTATAATGTTACTCCCGTCTCATACTTGCCTGAAACAAACTTACCTTGGCAAAATGGTTTGCGGTTGGTATGATTTCACTCCCATCTCTTACTTTTCAGATTCAGGTTCTTCTATTACAAGATGGAGCGCGACACAAGTTCCGCAAGGTGGATCGAGGAAGCATTTA
The DNA here is from genome assembly GCA_963971285.1 of Astropecten irregularis. Taxonomy (NCBI): domain Eukaryota; kingdom Metazoa; phylum Echinodermata; class Asteroidea; order Paxillosida; family Astropectinidae; genus Astropecten; species Astropecten irregularis. Next base: position 8,696,776 of record OZ020257.1, read on the forward strand.
TTATGTCTCTCCCATCTCATTCTTGCCGGAAAACAAGTTCTACTATTGCAAGGTGGATTGGGATACATTATTAATGTCACTCCCATCTCATTCTTGCCGGAAAACAGCCTGGTGGGTCACGGCCTGCTACGATAGCTCCAGTGAATCACCAATGCTGCACCATCCTTCTCAGGCCGATCTTCTGCTTCTGACCCACCAGAGCCTCAGACCCAGCTTGAGACAGGCGAGGCTCACCATAAGCGGCCTCAGATGTTACATACAGCTTGTGCCCAAATCTAGCCCAACAGCCAAGAAGTGTGACCACTTCTTGGGTTATCTTCAAGGAATGGCTGTTCCAGATGTTCAGGTGGTTACTGGAAAATATCTACAACCTTTTCATCATGCTACCTATGGGATGTGCTCCAAGCTGAGAGACAGGCAGACAGGCAAGTTATCCAGTCAGCCGGACCACAGGCAGGAGACCCACACAAGCAGTTGCTACGTCCTCATAAGTTCCTAGACGTTCTGCTCTCTGATATGTCTTGACTATATCTGATTCTAATGTCAACATCATTATAGACAGGCCTAGTCATTACTATTCTCCTGACTCACGCACACACTGCATTCTCCCACCCTTGCTGGTATCCTTCCGGTGCCACTCTGCATTTTGTAGGTATCGAAGGTGACGTATTTTCTGTAATAGAATCTCCCCAAATCCATGGGGATTTTCTATTCTATTAGGAAAATACTCACCTTCGATACCATCCCTCCCTAACTATATGACACTTCAATTATAAGAGGAAAAAAAGGGGGCGATCTCGGGGCTGAGGTCTGTGTCATGCAGTGTGTGTGTGTGGGGGGGGGGGGGGTGACGTCATGGTCTTTTGTTATTTTCAGCGGTTATGCTTGCGCATGCGCATTAGGAAATGCATTTTGTAGGTATCGAAGGTGAGTATTTTCCTAATACCTGTAGAATAGAAAATCCCCTTGGATTTGGGGAGAATTCTTCATAAAACAAAACGAGATGTCATCTTCATCTTCTATAAACAGGCTAGCAAAAAACACATGAACTCGTTACCAACAACAGATAAAAGAATATGTAAACACGTCAACAACGTTAACTATATAACTTTGCTTTGAAAGCTCTTAATAAAGAAAACAACCTTATATCACTTTTATAAAAACTATGAGAAATGTCATAAAACTTTAGTTACTCTAAATAAACAAATCTAACGCGACGGGATGACGACTCCGCTACTACTCAGGGAAGAACCGTTCCTTGACGAGACGCGCCTTGACCCTTCCTTCATCATCAAGAAGCTCCTGTACATCCCGTTCAGCGAGGCGGTGATAATTCCGTCCCTCCGTCTGCGTTGCCGCTTCCTTGAAGATCTTGGGCAGAGTTAGTACTGGTCCGGGACCAATAATGACTAATGACTGACGGCACCTCAGTGGTTTGCCGCACTGCGGGTGGAGAAGGGGCTATACGAGCACTCCCTGGCCACGGTGTAGACTGAGGACGTCCATCCCTCTCCCTGGGGTATGAGGTACCTCTGATGCTGTTTCTACAGTAACTGACCTTGTTGATGAGCTTTTCCCCCGCTCTTCCGCTTCATTGTGAGCTTTCCAGTGCCTCTCCGCCTACGGGCGAAGGAGTGTCCACAGTGCGGGTGGGAACAATCGGAGGCGCTCCCCCTCTTGCTGTTGCCCGTGTTAATTGTTCATCCACATGTCGCTTTAGCTTGAATTGTGAGCTGCACTCCCTTGAATATTCAAGGCAGGAGAACTTCCTGGTAGGGCTCTTACGCCGAGAGGGAGGCCGAGTTCGACTGCGGACGTGCTTGGGCCTGCATTAAAACAAATAAGCAAAAAGAAATTGGCTAAACACACCAATCACCATATCTGGTTTACGTCTCTGCAGTTAATGACATCGAAGACTAAACATGAGACTGAAACCTCAAAATGGGAGAGGTTTGAACACAACCTTTATATCAATATCGTAAAACAGGTCTTCTAGGTCTCTGCTTAATAGGGACCGCATTTCCCGTCTCTATCTTATTTGTGTCCACCGTAAGACATTCTAACTGTTTCCATCTCTACTTCTGCAGGGGGATCAGATGTTGGGAGCTCGGGACCTATTGAATCAACCGCGTTAAATATCGCCGTTGTTGTTCCCTGATGAAACGTGACGTGTTCATCTCTCGGGTTCATAAGACGCCAGGGGACTACATTGGAACCAGTTCTGACCACCGAAGGTGCAACCATGATGTGATTATCTCTGTCAGAGATATTGTGGGTTCGATCAATCCCTCTACGCTTCCCTGAACAAGAATGTCTGTCTTTGGAGGAACGTCGACAGTTCTTGAAACCGCCTCACAACGACTCGGTTGTCGCTCTACCTTCTCCAAGAGGCAGTACCATCCCTCCCCACTAAAGACACTTGTGTGACACCGATCACACATTTCTCATTCCGAAGAAAATCGAGTCCTAGTAAGACATCATTTTCAATAGGAGCCACGATATGTCGAACTTTCTCGCCACCAAACTGCAACTCATCAACAACCACCCCTGCTGCCCTCAAAGCTTTGTCTGCCAGCAACAGCAACATTTCCTGTCGCATCTAATATAGGCACCCATCTCCCGCTGTTCCCTGGGCCACAGGAGTCGCGTCTAGCAGTTTCCCTGACTTGACTTGGGGCTCTGAGCCACTGTCGATGGTTCACTTCCGTCAACCTTGGCCCCAGCTCCGTCATTTGCTAGATCCGGACAGTTGGGCTTGATGTGTCCCCAACCTTTACAGTTGAAACACTGAGTGCTTTCCTTCTGAAAGTTCTTCCTGTCATTCACTTGCAAGTCTTTGGGTCTTTTCCAGGATATGCGAAAGCTGTCCTTGCAGTCCAGCACTTCCCATGGCATTGTTTTCCTCTGCCGGTGGTGTGCTCACCGTAACACTTCTGGCCTTCTTTACCTCGGACGAATGACGCTCTTTCTCAGCTCTATACAAGGCCTCTAACTCCACGGCTGCAACAACAGCCTAGTCCAAGGTTTGGGTCCGCATCTGTATTACCCTAGTCCGTACTTCTCCATCGCTCAGAGCGTCCAGAAAATGATCCCGGTCCATTTTCTCTCTAATCTCCACAGGCAAGTCAATGTAAACTTTCTCAACGAGTTGTCTTGTCTTATCCGCCAGGTCGATCAAGCTCTCTGATGGTTTCTGCCGGCGATTCTTTAGTTGGGCCGGATGAAGCTCTTTGCGCACCGTCGGGTCAAATCTAGCCTGCAATGCTCCCACGAGCACTTTGTAGTCCCTTGACTCACTTCGAAGGCTAGTCAAAACTTGCTGTGCCGACCCAGTAAGCAGGACCGCCAGGTACTGGCATTTAACTTCATAACTCCAACCGTTGATTCGTGCAAACAGCTCGAAGCGCTTTAAGTAAGGCTCCCATGGCTCCTTTCCGTTGTACCTGTCTGTTTTTATCAATGGCCGGTGCTTGTCGATCCCCAACTGGAGACCAACAGTCTGACTTTTCTTCCCCAACACTGTTGTTTGCGTGTCCCCCGAAGTTGCTGTTGAGTTTGTAACCTCACTATCTTGTTGAGAATCCCTTCCCATCTGAGACGCAAGACCGTTCTGGTACACGGCCATAGGTTGGACTTTTCCGGAGTCTGGAGTTTGTTGACAACTGTTTGGGGGATACCCTGTACTTTGCTTTCTTCTCATGATCAGCGACTGGGTTGCGCCAGTTTGCTGACATCCAGTTTCCACTTCATCGCCATACCTATTTACAGGTCGGGAACTTGGAGAAGTCCATCCTAAAGCTTCCACTCTACTATGCTCAATTCCTTGGCTGTCTGCAGCTGGCAAATGGTTTTCGTTACTATAGCCGTTGAGTGACCTACCAGCTGGCCTCCGCTAATTGGGGGAAATAAACTTTGGTTTGGAGAACCACGATAGCCCGACCAAAGTCCATCTATAGACGCACATGATGCTGCTCCTGATGCTGTGTCCTCGGGGTATAGTCAATTCAAGATTGAGGATCTCTTTGGGCCACTCTAGTTCACGATTCTTTTCTTGCCGAGATTGCGATCCCGAAAGAACTTCTCCCGAGTCCCTCATTAAGTTGTACCTTTCCTGAGTACTGATTCCCTGGACACGAGTCTTAGTTTGTGCAACCTCATGTCTTGTCTCCCCGTGCCGTGGGGCCTTATGACCGACATTGGTCCAGTTCCCTGGGCTGTTACTTCTTGTCGCCTCCTGCTTTCAGCCTTTCCAGAGATAATATATCTATCTCCTCTGTAACCCTGCGGTATTCCCTTTCGAGAAGCCTATACAAGGCTCGCCAGGCCAGAGTCGACTCGTTTGACATTGCCCCACCACTGTTCATTGTCCAATGCTATATTGGTTCTGTACGTGGCTCTTCTCCGGAGCGGCACCGGTATAATACCAGCAGCCCAATTTCAGCAGTAATCACAGCCGCCCAGAGCTCTCCCGGAGCAGTTGTTTCAAAGGTCCGGAGCAGTTGTCCCAGTCGTCCGGAGCAGACACACAACCAACGGCTCGGTACAAACCACAGCCGTATCGCTGGCCCGAAGCTCCCGTGAAACACCCGCACGGCTCGGTACAAACCACTGACCGTGTCGCTGGCCCGAAGCTCCCTACGTGGACTCGTCTCCTGTCTTCCCTACTTTATTCCACATCTAACTTATGAAGAACAACAATTAAATTAATGCACAACTCCAGCCAAAACAATCCCAGCGCATGCCACCAATGTAACCCGCTCGTATAGCGGCCAAGGTCTTCAATCTGGTTTGGGCAAGAGTTATCATAAAACAACTGCCTAAGTAGGAAGGACAGACGAACGACACATAATTAAACAAATACAAGAAATAAATATCACTCGGAAACAGTTCTACTTCTGATTCGATGATTCTCTTTCTGATTCAAAATCATTGTACTTACATTATAATTCCGTACTGGAGTAATTCTGGTTAGAGCGTAACTTATTGGTCCTCTCAGTGTCCTCAGTTTCAACTGTCTCAACTTGATAAAGCGTGGGTACGCTTCCCCGAAACAGTGCGTTGACCCCTGTATTCCCAGGCCTGTCCGGAAGGGGCGGGCTCAGAGGTGCACCAACCAACCACGCCACAGACTTATCTCTGAAAGCCCGCCGCCAACGACAGTGCTCGTTCACACGTGCGTGTGGGAAATCGGTTCGTACGTTGAGGTTGCACCCAAGTAAATAAACTCCCATAGACAACAGTGGTAAATCCTCAAACTTCAAAAATCATGTAAAAATATATACAGAACTCTCACAGCTGTACAAGTTGCACAGTAAAAAGATGATGAACATGTCACCTTTTATATTCTTTTCATTTTATGGTAGGGTGACCTTTAAATTTTTGAGATATACTCATTCTCAGCTGACCACCCCTAAAACAAGGTACGGATCACTCCAGTCAAAGAAGCCATTTTCAAAAAACATCCCTCTGCAAAGCGGCTGGAATAGACCCACTTTCTCACCCAATTGCATCAACAATTGTAACAAATGGAAGCCCAGGCAGGAGGTCCAGTGCCATATTTCTTCAATCCTTCATTTTCATAGCTCTCACAACTCTCTTATTTAAAATATACTGAGTGCTTAACTTTTATTAATGAGCTCGGCGGACGGATTTTGGCACTATTTACTTGGGTGCCTTGAGTAATAACATAGTCGTGAACCAAGACTACTGGTGAGCGGATGCCTATTACATGTATATAATAGTCGGGTTCCCGGACCCAAAAAGCTCCCGACTATCGTCTGTCAAATATAGGGTCCGGTATCGGCTACGTGTATACTGGAGGGTCACGTGACCCAAAAAGAAAATTTTTGACTTTTTACGGAAAAATCCGAAACATTATGAACTCGTTTTCGTCCAACTTCGCATAGTTACGTTGACTGTCGGCTATTTCCGACAGGTCACGCGAGGTCATGTACGTAAGGGAAAGACAGGTCATGTAAATACTAATTCCGTGCTACAGTTAGCCAAAATAGAGCATACTTATTAACTTATTGATTTCTTTTAAAGCCATTTTTCCCTGTATTAACTTACTTTTTATTGTTACAATTTTTTTTCAGCAAACACAGGCTGACGAGGGGCGGGAGACGCCCGAAAATTTGTAACAATAAAAAGTAAGTTAATACAGGGAAAAATGGCTTTACTTTAATATTGTCCACATACAACAGAGCACTCTTCCTATTATGCACTTTTGAGGAGTTTGTTGTATGTTTTTTTCCCAACTCTTTGAACTCTTATTCTGCACAGATAAATTTGCATGTGCTTACAAAAGTGCAAAAATGAATGCAAACATTGAATCTCGCCAAACTCTAAAACTAGCTTCCGCGCCTGCGCAGACAGGCAGCTGTGTCATGTTCTACTTTTAACCGTAGCCGATACCTGACCTAAGATTTTAATAAGAGTCGTCAGGGAATCTTTGGGCAGGGAACCAGACTAATAGCATAGTTTGGTTTTTGTCAAAGAAGTGCAGATTCATGGGCAAAAATATCGAGGAAGATGCAGCAACATTCATATGTGAAATTTTCAGTCCCATATGGTGCCCACTTTTTGTTTCGGTAATCGATATGGTTCCAAAGTATGATACTACCTAATAATAATTTTCATTGACTGATGCTTTTTTTTTTTTTTTGCTTTTTTTTTTTAAAGGTAAAGGAACGTATACCTCCGAACAAAAGTCACGGCCCTTATTCAGCGCGCTTTGAGCCATCGTGAACGCCGTGAATCGCTTCGATACACGGCATGCATACAGCGGTCGACCTGTCTCAGCGGTCGGGGCCCTTATTCAGCACGCATTGAGCCACGGCTTCAGGGGAAGCCGTGAATCGCTTCGACATACACAGTATGTATACGCCAGTCGACCTGTCTCGCCGGTCGACCTGTCCCAACGGTCCCGGTCCCAACGGTCCATCTGTCCCAAGTCGAGTTGTCCCACCGGTCGACTTGTCTGACATTCATACAGGCCCGCGTACCATGGCTGTAGGACTATGGATGACGGAAAGTCCTGTTTTTCTGCTCTCAGAGTAGCAAAAAAGCAGATTTTACGTTTTAGTTCGATGCAATTTTCCACTTTTCTTTTTTTGATACCTAAAAAGCATATCGAATTTTTGTAGAAACAAATTTTTCTGCTTTTCTGCTACTGGAAAAGTAGATCTTAATTTGATGGCCGAAAAGCCATCGGCTTTTGGGGCCGTCCATAAAGTACGTACGCATGAAGGGGGGGGGGGGGGGGGGGGGGTGTTACCGATGCGTTCGCCATGCGTAGGGGGGGGGGGTTCAGGCCAATGCGCAAACGAAAAATTTGCATAGCATTATTGCGCGAAAAGAGAGGTAAAAAATGTGGAAAAAAAAGCACCGGGATTGTTTTGATTTTTCCTTTTTTTCTTATTGAACATAATAAACAATAGTAAAATACATGGGACCACTGCGTACGCCATGCGTACAGAGGGGGAGGGGGGTAAAAAAGTCGGCATAATTCTGCCTTCATAATTATTTAAGAGGACCGCGCCTTCCTGTTGCGCTGACGGTGAAGAGGGATTACAACCGTTTCCTTTCCTGGGAATTGAAGACGATCGCTGTGGAAACCAATAATAACCATGGTCCACCCTGTTATTCGTATGAACAATTTCCCGATCATATAGGCTGTTTATTGGATGATGGCTAGATGATTAATTAATTTTGCTAATATAAATTATTCTTTGAGATGCGGTTCAGCGCTAGTAGGAGTAGACTGGTTCCCGTCCCAATACATAAAATATATGCATTCGAGTGACGATAGACGTCAGGAGACTACTGTAGGGAACGGGAACCAGTCTATAGTAGGAGGAGGGCGCGGTTGTCTTTATGAAGGCAGAAAAGCCGATGGCCACTTTTCGGCCACCGACTTAAGATCTGTTTTTCCGGTAGCAGAAAAGCAGAGAATGTGTTTCTAAAAAAGTTAATTCTGCTTTTGAGGTAGCGAATAAGTTGAAAAGCGGAAAAGATCATCCAACAAAAACGTAAAATCTGCTTTATGGCTACTCTAAGAACAGAAAAACAGATGGCCACTTTTCGTCCTCCATAGTTAGTAGGCCAGCGAGATCGTTGAATATAGCCCCCTCTATCGGTGTTGTCGGAGCGAGACAAACGATAATATCAGTCTTGAATCAAGACTACACACTGACGGTCATACCGACACTATTAATTTTAATTAATTTAATTTAATTTGATTTATTGAAAAGTGAACAAAGAAAAATTGACTGGAGCGGGATTCGAACCGGCGACCTCCTGAATACCGTACAGGCGCTCTACCAACTGAGCCATCCAGCCCTATGTTGGTGGTGACCCCAATAGTCAACTATCTTTGTTCGTTTGGCAGTCAGAAGCCATGAAATCACGCACACACCGCCACACCCCAGGGATCGTTTCAATGATACACGCAACAATGCTGCAACCTGGGAACGGCACATGGGGGATCACTCAAAGAGGATACGGCTTTTTAATTAATATATTCGTGAAATAACCACAAGGGAAACTGACTGAGTTATTTTAAGTCATTGAAAAGTGAACAAAGAAAAATTGACTGGAGCGGGATTCGAACCGGCGACCTCCTGAATACCGTACAGGCGCTCTACCAACTGAGCCATCCAGCCCTATGTTGGTGGTGACCCCAATAGTCAACTATCTTTGTCAACTTATAGTCAACTTATCAATATTAATTTGATTTAATAATATTATTAATATTTAATTAATATTATCATCAAACAATGAGGGAAAGTGACTGAATTTTTAAGTCATTGGAATCTGAAGGTGAACGAATGAAAATTGACTTGAGCGGGATTATAGCAATATACACAAACATTACATCGACCCTCCGTTGGAGGAGGTGTGCTAATTGCCTCGAGAAGACCCCCCTCTCTTCCTAGCTCCCTGCTATTGTTACATCCCAACTGTGGCCAATGCCCCAACTGTGTTCGGGTCATGCCCAACTGTGTCAGCACAGTTGGGCATACCCAACTTATTGTTGGGCACAAACGATGCAGTAGTGGGAGGGTCTTAAATCATTTTCTATCTTATCAATCCTCATTAAATTTTGAAAATGGAAAAGTGCTGGCTAAAAACTTGTTTTCTGGGCGTCTGACTTTATTTGGCTTGCATACAACGGGGACCACACGATAATAAACACAATTCCTCTTCAATCTCCACATTTTGTTTGGCCAAACACAAACATGAGATAGGCCTATAAAATAGCTATATACAGGTCTACCTAGCAAAGTTTGCTCTCTGTACATATCAAAAACGTTGTTTGGGGGTTATACTGATTCGCTGCAGAGGTGTAAGTGTACGTAACTGTGTCCGTCACAGTTGGCCTATATATTGGGCATGGCCCGGACACAATTGGGCATGCCCCGAACACGGCGCGCCGTATATAGCTGCCTTCGTCGTCAAACAAACTCGTCGATTAGGCCACATAAAAATATTACTTGTTTAGCGTCCCCGCCCGACCTCCGATATGAGCCCGACCTGTATTATTATTATTTTTGTTATTTGTCTCAAAAAAATAAATATTGGGGGAAACAATTATTTCTTGTATATGTAAAAGCAGTGTGCGCTAATATCTACCGTAATTTTCGGACTAAACATCATGAAGGCCACCTGGGGTAGAAGCCGCAGCATGCGAAAAATGTACAAATTTAAGCGGAAGGGACATTTGATAATCAACGTTCCGGAAATTTGTACCGATGTGGCGGACTGAAGGAATATCAGCCGAGCGCATGACTAGAACTACCGTAACCCGACTTGAGTCAAGTCTACATACTTAGGTTTCTCTATAGTCTACTGAAATTTCCAATGGTCAGATATTCTAGCTTGAAAGCTTCTATGGTCTTCAGTATCTTCCTAACATGTTTTCTGACCATGAATACCATGTATCTTTTCTTCCACAGGCATGTTGCCATTCTATCCTTAAAATAAAAAATAAAAATAAAACCTCCCTCCCTACCTAGAAAATTTGGAAGAGGTGGACGCTAAACAATTTTTTTTTATGTGGCCTTATGCATAAACGACTCGACGCAGACGGCAATCCATTCGACCCACCGTTCTCAGATCATACAGTATTGCTGCGCATATCGTCTTCGATGAAATGATCCTTGGGATATGATAGTGCTAGTGGTGTGTCCGTGGTTTCATGGCTTCTGACTGCTAAACGAACAAAGATAATTGATTATGACACATTGTTTCATTCGTTAAATCTAAATTCTTGTTATGATCATTGGTGTAATCTCTTTAATTGGCTGGTCACACGCGATTCATTTATGTACAGTTCTTAGTTTATTGTAAGTTCGTATTAGGGCATACGTTTTAAGTAATGTACTGTCTATGAATTCATTTATTTATCTAAATGTAAATGTGTGTCGTCCCTAATTCGTCTAGTTTATTGGTACGGTGTATATCACTTTCCGTTTAAATGTTTTAAACCTATTGTTTATTTCTATGTCATGTTTTTAGCATCATCATGGATGCATCGTAACTCTATTTTATAAATCTGTATATCTATATTTTGTTCACGGGAAATATATGTTGTATATTCCAAATGTATGTATTGATTCACAACGTAAAAGTGAAAATTGAAAGTTTTCCTTATTGTCTCAGGTTTGTGGTGTAGGCCTGCGTGATTCTAAAGGGATTGTGATAACTATAATTTATTTTACGCGCAATTGCGAAATAAATGATTGTGTCCGTTATCGAGCTTTACAGTCTTGGACCAAAACTAGTCCTCGACTTGAAAAGCGGCATATCCCAAACTAATGCTGAAATCGAGTGGAGAGAGAAAGTTTTAATGTAAAGGATTTGTTTGTCAATTATTGCAAAACGCTATGGTTTCAGTGGAGAGTTCTAAATCTTGCGCGCCTATGTAACACCGGCGCTCCCAGGATTTTGTCTTGGGGGGGCTCAAAGAAATTTTTTCTCCCACATTACATTTTGTGACTCCCCCCCCCCATTCCTCCTCTCCCTTTCCCTCCCCCCTTTTTTTCGTTTTTTTTTTTTATTTTTTTTAAATTTTTTTTCAGGGACCCTCTTGGGGTTGGCTCAAGCCCCCCGAGCCCCCCCCCCCTGGGTGCGCCACTGCTATGTTATCTTTGGGTCTGACAGGGTTACGATCATCGCAAATAGTATGATAAATGCACCTGTTCATTGAATTAAAGGTAGGCCTAATATCATACTTTGGCAAAGAAATACAGATTCATGGACACAAATTTCAAGACAGATACAATAACAGCTGTGAAAATTTCAGTCCCAACAACGATACGGTGCCCACTTTTTGAGAAAAAAAACAGTGAAAAACGGCCACAGTGTTTCTTAATTTTTTTTCTTTTTTCTTTTGATCTTTTAAAAGATCAAAAAGACTTCCGGTCGTTGTTTTACTAATATCTATATAAATACACCATTTCAGGCGGAACATTTTTAATGATATGTTTCTACCACCACCGTCTTCATACCCTATAAGTTATACGTAAATCTGTGAACATTTCTGTTTTGGTCTCTGACCAAAGTATGATTCTACCTTTAAAGGTTAACACCGTAATGCCTCTCGGTGAACAAATGAATGTTGTAAACTAAAATAATACAAGGCGTGAAAGCAAAAGAACATGAAACTTTTCGCGACATTTGATATCACGTGACAAAGTTGTGTGACGTCACGCGTGTATTTGTATCGCCGATCATGCATTCGTTTAGCTAACACGGGTCAGCCCGTACTGGGAATGGTCGTGTTATACTGCACAAAACAAGCAAGAGAACGGGGGCCGGCCGGGGGGGGGGGGGGGCGAGGTTGACTGGTGTCGACCCGGGGGAGCTAAACGAATGCAAGCATAGCTCCATCCAGTGCTAGCGCCGCTGCGCTGGTATAATTTTAGTTGGTGATCTACAACCTTTTATCTGTATTCGTACGATTACTCGTCAGAACATCGAAGTTGGAAATGGGAACCAACTATTATTCTCATAAATTATTATGGCGGAAGAGACTTTGCGAAAGTCGACTTAGGCCTATCAGTGCCAGTGGTTCTAATGTCTTTTAATGAAATAATTCTGAACTTCATACGCTCGTAATTTGTTTTGAATGTCAATACCTATGCAAAACTGGAATTATGGTAAGCATCCTCTAAATTCTAAGTCTTGTCTTTACATTAGATTTAAGGGGTAAGTTAGGCCTAACTAACGTTAGGACTGACATGGGGACTTAGCAATGCTTAGGTCCCAAGTCCCGTCCATGGTCTATTTCAACCTCCATGGTCAGACCTAGGGTTACGATCATCGCAAATAGGGGTCAGTGTGCATTAACACAGCTCACAACATGGATGTAGAAATTTGCTCACAGTTAGTCCACAAACACAACATCTTAAAGGCATTGCATACGTTTGGTAATGACTCTGAAAATTTATGGCAATAAAAACTTACTTGGTGAGAAGTACAGCTGCTTTGGATAGTATAATGCATATTGAGAAACGTTCAATTCGAAGTACCGCGGTTATGGAAAAATATGTCACTTTTTATCTCCAAAAATTATGAATCTGAGAAGCGTTATGGCCGTAACGCTTCTCAGCCATTGACTTACTGTTCTCTGGCGTGAAATAACCGCTCTAGTTTTTCGCCAAAATCTCAAAAACGCTACCACCTTTTGAATTGAAACTTTCACAGGTTAGTTTTATGGTATATATATACAATTATATTGGTTTGAAACAAACAGTAGGCTCAAATTACCAAACGTATGCAATCCCTTTAAACAAGGATTATTTTCAGACCCCAATCTACTTTGAAATGGGTCAAGTCGTACCCAAGTTAACTCGTACCCAAGTCAAGTCGTACCCCAAAAATGACACCCAAGTCAACTCGTACCCAAGTCATCTCGTACCCAAGTTAACTCGTACCCAGGTTAAGTCGTACCCGAGTCAAGTCGTACCCCATTATTGCACAAGGCATGCGGCTGCCGCCAACAGACTTCGAAGCTGTCATATACATGTAGGCCTACTTGTATTAAATTGACATCTATTTAAAGGTTGAATTAAGATGAATATAAAACTAGGCTTACTGTCTGTCTGTTTTATTTTTGCTGTGTTTTAATCGTTTGTCGGGCGTGGGGTATATGAAGGGATTATGTGGGCAGGTGGAATGCCCAATTGATTTTGATTTTGAAACGGACGGTGAAGGGTGGGGTGTTTTGTTCAATTGATTTTGAAACAGGAATTTTTGATAAATAATGATTTTGAAATTAATGTGATTTTTCGATTAAAAGAGACATTAAAATATGATAACTAAAATGTCACGGTCTACACGAACGAGATTTTATTCACAATTGCATAGGGGTACGAGTTGACTTGGGTACGAGTTGACTTGGGTACGAGTTAACTTGGGTATGACTTGACTTGGGTACGACTTGACTTGGGTACGAGTTAACTTGGGTACGAGATGACTTGGGTACGAGTTAACCTGGGTACGAGATGACCCAAAATCATTTACTTTAGGCTAGACCCGTAAACAGGACCCAGATACATCGCTAGGCCTAACGTTAGAAACTATTCAGTTGTTTTTATTCCCTTTTTTTAGTTTTACGTTAAGTCTAACGTATCGGACCTGCTTGTACACCGTTACCAATAGTTTCTAATTCTACTTTTCCAAAATGATATTTTGGACTTTCAGCAAATGTCCCTGAAGTTAAAACCCTAGATAGAAGAAATTTGTGCAACATTTCAGAGTAAAAATACAATTTTTTTACGTGCTTGTAAACAGCCCGTCAGCCATTTTGTCTGGTCTGGCAAGTGTAGTTTAGTCTGGTACCTACATGTACAACCAACGTATCAGAAGTCCACACAATGAGAGCAGACACTAGACCATATCGTTCCGTGCATCCGTGAAAAGTCTCATATTCGTTACCGTTTTTACCCCTTAATTTCCCTCAAAAATCAAAGCCCTGCCCTCTTTCCACAAATTTGACCTTGCTAATAATATTGAATAGGACACCACGAACGTATATTGAGGTAAGTCTCTTATACAAAAAGTTGTTTTATTCCCTTTATAGGTATCGTACCCTTTTGTGAACTCTTACCAATTTAACCTTGCTTATAATGAGAGGACATCATAACTGGTCAACATATAGTCTTGGTTCCAAGACCTTCGTTGTTGCTTCCCGCGGCCCATAGGGCGCCCCCGCGCGGCGGATATGGGAGAACTCTGTCAGACTATTGTATTGTCACGAAGGTCTTGGATATTTTGTAAAGCAATGTTTAACTTTTTCTTTACTTTTCGTCGAATCTCCCTTGGATTTCCAATCAGCGAGCGAGTTTCAGCTCACATCATGAATTATTCATGTTAGACAAACATTGTTGACCGTAGGCGTATTTACGTACATGTACGTTGGGGCCTATTACATGTATATATGCTGCATATCATGCAATATATTTTGTAAACTTTTTGGGGAAAGATTTTGAGGACTGTACTGTACGTACTACCCAATCGAGCTGGCGTTTTCTTATAATTGGCAGTGCACTGATTTTCTTTGCCGTCTAGCTCAAAGACGAATGGTTATGCGTTATTCAAGTTTGTGGAAAGCAGTTAATTTTTTGCAAAAACTATATATTTCACTTGAATTTGAATTGAATTTGATTTCGGTTGATTTGTTAAAAAACATTAAAATGGACTCAAGGCGACAGTCCAGAGACTGAAATCACCAAGTTTACAATTATTAAAAAAAAATTTAAGTAACATGAAAATTGCAATTACAGAGGGTACATATTATACAGATTAGTAAAACGATGATTTAAAATGATAGACAAATATTATCTCAGAACATCACACAATATCAAGTTGATAAAATTGAGTAAAATACTGACAGCTCAGTAGTCCCCACATTAAAAGCAAATTATTTTAAAGGATGACTAAGTTTATGATTAAGTTAAGATGACCAAGGGTATTGTCTATAAACCAGCCAAGTTTCCAATTATTAAAAATTATTTTGCAATAAAAACAGAGGGTATACAAATCAATAATGAATCAACAATTTAACTTGAATAAAAACAAAGATAAATTTAAAAATGATACATTATAGACAAGTAATAAACAGATCCATAGTCACTATCAATTTGATAAAAGGCAATAAAATGCACAGTACAGCACAGTAGACCCTACATTAAAAACAAAGATGCCATTATTGTTAAGAAAAGGTTCGTAATCGTACTTTAAAACTTCTAAGATGAGCCAAAATTTACAAGGTTGAGCAACCTCACAAAGCTAGGAACTGTGGATTGTTTGTATCTTTGAGTTCTAGTCTGTGGTAAGTGCAGATGATGAGAGTTCCTGAGTGTCAGAGTGGACATCTGCTGGCGTGTAGGAGGGAGCAAGTTCCTGCGCCTTTCGGACAGGAGGAGAGACTTCCCAAAGGAGGTGAGAATGGCTGTTCTCCGATCAGCAAGCAATGGTATGTCGTACATGCGCAGGAGATCGGCATAGTGCGCACGTTCAGGGAACACAATCATGCGAAGGGCTCTTCGTTGCACCATCTCCAGACTCTCCGACTGCTTGGCCGTCAGGCCTGAACTCCATACAGGGGCAGCAAATTCAAGCAGGGGCCGAATGTACATGGTGAAAATCAGGATCAAGTCAGGAACTGACACACCATTAC
The DNA here is from genome assembly GCA_963971285.1 of Astropecten irregularis. NCBI lineage: Eukaryota > Metazoa > Echinodermata > Asteroidea > Paxillosida > Astropectinidae > Astropecten > Astropecten irregularis. The sequence goes on from OZ020257.1 coordinate 8,712,461, forward strand.
GCACTACATGTATGTGCCCGGAGAAAAATAAAGAAAAACATAATAAGCCATAAAGCCAATAGGTCTTTCCGCCGATGTTGAACATTCGGCCGGAAAGTGAAAATGCAATCCTTGATAATAAATGCACGAGAAATTAATGAAACTTTAATTAAAATGTAATCCAGTTTTACCACTGACATTGCACATTCAGTCGGGCTGTGCCTATAAGCAATGAAGCATACTTGTAATAAATGTACATTTGTAAATGAATACTATTTTGATGAAATGGAGCAATCCCACTGATGTTGCACATTCAGTCGGGATTACTTAATGTTTTTTGTTGGTTGGCGTACGAGTTGATCGGCATATACGAGTCGGCCGGCGTACGAGTTGACCAACGGTATACGAGTTGGTCAACGTACGAGTTGGTCGGCGTGTACGAGTTGACCAGCTTCGTCCTCTAACATCATCATAATGTTGTCGCCTATGGCAATGCCTTCAAGGACCAATGAATTGACCAAGACGGCCACATACATGCACGCCATGGCTTTGTTGTACTGTATACATGTACAGTTCAGATTGTCTCATTAATTCCTGTAGCTGGCATTTTGCATAATCAATCAGCATACGTCATACGCGCTGTGCCTTATAACCATAATCTGGCCCCGCCCTCAAATACAAAATATCCAAGACCTTCGTGACGGTCCAAATGACTGACAGAATTCTCCCATATCCGCCGCGCGGGGGCGCCCTATGGGCTGCGGGAAAGCAACAACGAAGGTCTTGGAGCCAAGACTAGTCAACATATTATTACTCCTCGGTAGAAGTCATGTCTGAAAATAATCCTTGAGTTGTGGACTAGTACTATAGTACTTAGTAGTAGTATGCATACTAGTATTACTAGGCTATTATATTACAAATCCCGATTTTTATTTCTTTCTGTCAACAGTGAACGTTACTGGTTTAGACCAATTTATTTTACAACATAGCCTTTGTTTAAACCTTCCCCATTCACTTAGCGGGGTTCGTAGGGATGCTTCGTTCTCTCATAAGCTTGACACAACACATGGGCCTAGTTAGATTGCACAAGGTAGAATTCTTTCTCGCTATTCGTGATTGGCTCGACCTCGTATCCATTGAATTTTAGGGGGTATTTTCACGTGGCGGGGTATTCTGCAATTGCTCCAGGAAATTCTCTTTAGAGAAATAGGCCCATAGGGCCTAGCAATTCTTCCTCATGAATGAGTAATTTGAATAGTTTCCCTACACTTACATATTAAATGAGAACAAAAAATTCCTTATCCTGGAAAAAGAGTGCAAATTTGCCAATTTTGAGCCCGCACCAAAGACATTTTTGTAAAAAGGTGCTGACAGTGACAAGTGACATTATTACCTAAGTAATTTGCATTGGTGATGACGCATGGGAGGAGACTCGCCAATTGATGGCTTTCATGCATGCGTAATCGAAGCAATGCATGAACAGCGCGATGAGCAAGACAGGAATACATAACATGATAACAATATACGTAGCGTACGCCTTTGACTAAAACGGGAACCTGTTGCCCGGAGGCAACTCTCCTTCTGCACGTCATCAGTTTACGCGGGTAAACTGCATTCATGTATCATTGTATCATTATTGCACAGGGTACCATGTGTTGTCGAAATTCTTCCTAAAATACGGCGTTTTGAATGAGGTTTGAACTACATTTTCGAAGATGAGTCGTACATCCACAAAACATTATGCCATTTTCGGAAATTATGAGGTACAAATGCTTACATAAAGTTGAGTTTTCAATTACAACTGTTGACCAGGGCCGTGTATCTAATGCTTCATGTGGACGGTCAACATTATACGCGGGCACGCTACTTACATACGTTGTGTGCCATGTTGCATGGTTTTCGCTCTAATAAGCTAAGGTATACTTTTATTATTTGTCATCTGTTGTTACTTTTGTAATGAAGTTAATTTATCTTTTGATTTTTTTTCCAAAATGCACGTTTGGTAAATAATGTATTCAAGTGCTGGCGTATGTGGAAGTTCCCATTACTAATTTGTGTATAAAAAAAATTTCAAAAAAAAAAATCCCTACCTACCGACCCAACTTTTCTTTGGACATGTGACCGGAAACACAGCATTTTTTTTTTTTGGCCTTAGTATTGTTTAAGGAATGTAATAGTAATGGGAGACTTTGGAGAACCGGTCTTCAAGTCAACAGCACACGCACACACACGCATAAGCATCCGCAAAATAACGCAGGCATGCTCACAATTGCGTGCACTTTCGAGTGCGAAAAAGTGATTCTTTTTGTTCAGATTTTTTTTTCTTTTTCCGCATCTTCTTCTCCTATGAGTCTATTCTATTTGTACACGTTTTTTCACATCACCACTTTAGTGCTTTTGCAAGTTCGGATCATCATCAAACTTATACCAATGAAGTACCCTAATGCAAGGATGATCCTAAAAGCGATGACGCCATGATGACATCATCACATGATTTATTTTATAGATTTTTGAATATTTATTTTGTCCCATTCACTTTGTACGATCTCTGATTTTGACCAAACTTTGGCGAATCATAGATCCTACAAAAGAGTATTTTCATGAATTGTCATCAGGTGTCATATTACAAGCATTTGAATTTGAATAGGTTTAAATCTTCAAAAATCGTTATCAATTCAACCGTACTTTCCCTTGCCTTAATACTGTTTTTGAAAATGTGTCAAGTAACCTTAGATGTTATTTTTTTCTCGTGTGCGTGAAATCATGTGACCCCTACTTCCGGTCAAAAATGTCAAAACAGGAAATGTCTTATAATTTGAAATTGGAGAAAGATAATAACTTGGTTGCAAGGATGTCAGTATCTGGCAGTGATGAGGTGTTTATTAATTTGACTGATGACGTCATCAAACATTCGAGCGCCCTCTAGCGGCAAGTTGAAAAATATCACAATGCATTTTTAGCTGATGTCTGTGGCGAAATTTGAAATAATTGCTCCATAGTAAACATTTACCGGTATGTTGAAATTGTATTTGGACACCCTGAAAATGTGCCTCTAATTTTGTGCATTGAACCACCCGTGCGTTTTCTCAAAGTTTGTTCACCCTAGCCCTGTGTGTAAGTATTATACCCTTAAAGCCCATTCAGTTTGTATGCGTTTTTTTCCCCCTACACAACTTTATTGCTTTTTCAAGTTTGTATCATTGACTCATACCATTGCAAAACCCTTGTACACGGACTGACAAAGACCATGATGGTGTCAACACGTAATGTTTTTTAACATCATTGTGAATATTCAATCTAGTGCCCTTGCCTTAGGCTGTTTTAGAAAATGTGTCAAGCAACCTTAAGATATTTTTCTTGTTTGCGTGAAGTTAGTGAGATCAAAGTGTCAAATAATTCAAAATTGGAGCAAGATACGAACTTGGTGTCTACCTCCATGGTTTCAATGACATGATGTCAGTTTCTGCCAGTAATGTGGTGTTTAAGAAATTGACCGATGACATAATCAAACTTTTCATTGATATCAGTGTTACATTGCTTGACCTCTATAACCTCTACTTTCGGTCAAACAGGAAGTAGCTCCTCATTTAAAAGTGGTAAGAGTTATGATCATGATTCTTTCACCAAAAGTCAATGTTAGGCATGGTCTTTCTTTATTAAAAATTACTTGACCTGTGTGACCTCTACTTCTGGTCAAACATGAAGTAGCTCCTCTTTTAAAAGTGGTTAGAGCTATGGTCATGATTCTTTCACCAAAAGTGAATGTTAGGCAAGGTTATTCTTTGTGACACAATTCTAATTGACAAGCAATGTGTTCCATAAACACTGCAACTAAATGGGTTACTTTAGTTTTCTACATTGAAATATGCATACTTTTAAACCACGTGTCTTAATAATCAAACAAAATAAGTGATGTGTATTAATTTGAGAAATACATGTATTTCATGTATCATATGCGGAAAAGCCATGTGTTCTGTTTTCAACAGACACAACCTCTAGTTTTTCTTCTTCTCCTAAAATCCCAAAGACTTTGTACACAAATGTTGTGGACCCCACTTTGGTCACTTTTAAACAGTGGATTTTTTTCACCAAACTTGGTCCAAAGGAAGTCCCTATAGTGAAGTTGTGCCTTGAATATTTATGTCATCATGACATCATCGTATGTCACTTGACATGGCCTTAAAGGGGCGAACTTCACACATCAATTATGAACGAATGAAAAATGTATCTTTCTTATCAGCACTTTCCATCAGTTTGTGTACTTAACCACTTAAGCTGTTATTAACTAAATACTAGAGTCTCTGATTTGTACCAGATGGCAGTCACTGCAAGGTTATTGAAATGTGCTTCATACTGATTGTCTCAGTGTAAGCCTCAACACAGGAGTTTTCTACACCTCACTTTTAAAGAGTCAATCTTAACCATACCTTGTTCAGATAAAGTTCCTACAGCATAGATGTGAAGTGAACATTTACATTTATAATCATGACGTCGATCATCACTTGATTTTATATGAATTTTAAAATATTTCTCACATTAGCCTGTTAACTTTGTACACACATTACATCATGTACAAATTATATGATGCCCGATTGACTCAATTCCCCATATGTACAATGTACATAATTCACTGTGTATAACAAACATGTAATGTCCATTGCGTGAATCAAAACTTTGTTTACATCTTGCCATAGACATTTGCAAGTCTTTTTATATATCATTAAATACCAGCACCAAATCTTAATCGAAATGCTATCGATGCAGGTTGCGGAGTATTGTACGTCATTTTGTCAAATCACAATGTGTTCCATAAACCCTGCAACTAAATCCATGGGTTAAAATTAATTTTTTTACGTTGAGATATGGTCACTTTTAAACCATATATCTTAATCAAACAAAATAAGTGAAGTGTATTAATTTGATAAATATTCTATATCATATGCGGAAAAGCCTTGTGTCATGTTTCAACAGACACAATCTCTAGTTTCTTTTTCCCCATTGACATACATGTGACATGGGGGTTTTCTTCAAGTCACTTCTACCCTTATGCCAATTCCTATCAACTTCATACTTGACACATCTCGTGCACCATGACGTCATAATAAAAGTGCAAATTTTAGGGCTCTTTATCTCCAGAACTGCAAGTCCAATACAATTAAGTTGTTATCTTTCATCTTGTTTGCTGATGACACCAACATTCTTTATTCCGATAACAATGCTACTCTCGCTTCTATGATCAACACTATTAACATTGAAATGAGTACGGTAATGTTGCCACCTGGCTCCAAGCTAACAGACTTTCTCTCAACTTGAACAAATGCAATTTCATAATCTTTCGTAAAAATACAGTTGCTTCGTTAACTTCTAATTGTCAAGTTCAGATAAATTCTGTTTCTATTCAACAGGTGTCTCATACTAAATTTCTTGGTGTTTATATAGATAGTAGTCTTACCTGGAAGTTTCACATAAAAGAGATTGAAAACGAAGTGTCCAAAAGTATTGGTATTATTAGCAGGCTTAAACCTATTCTCCCGTGTTATATTCTACGTACTCTGTATTGCTCACTGATTCTACCGCATTTGTCTTATTGTAATATTGTTTGGGCAAATACTTATCGATCTAGAATTGATAAACTGATTAAGCTACAAAAAAAGCTGTTCGTATCAGCTCTAAAGTGCCTTACAGAGAACACACCAGTCCTTTGTTTTCTTACCTCAATTTGCTTACTCTCACAGATATCAACAGCTTCCAGCAAGACATGTTCATGTTCAGATTCATCAACAATTTACTCCCAGCCTCGTTGCATACTATTTTCCAGTTAAACAGATCTATCCACAGCCACAATACCCGGTCCTCCTTAAAACTTCACATTCCTCTTGTCACAACCACGCTCTCTCAACACTTGGTTACTTTCTCTGGCCCTGTAAACTGGAACAACTTGCCTAAGTTCGCTTTCTGGATGTGTTTCACTTGCTCAATTTAAACACAAACTCAAATCATTTTTAATGCATAAGTCTCTTTAGTTAACCCTTTAGCACACTGGATAATTACTGCATTGTATTGTATTTATTTCTTATAATGTCTATTCATTTGACTAATCTAATCGCTTTTTGTCTAGCCTAGTATTAGTAAATGTATCCATTGTTTGTTTATTGTGGTCTGTTATGTAATCCAATGTTTGTTGTGTTTTTTTTGCTTTGTTTAGTTTTGTTTATGTACTGTATACAGGCTGTTCCTTCCACAAGCCTTGCTTTTTTGGAACTTGCCTCCACTTATATCTAAACCTCTGTATATTATATTGATATTGTTGTTTTGTGGAAATAAATGTTACTTGAATTGAATTGAATTGAATTGAATTGAAAAAATTCAAACTTGTATAAATAAATGGGGACGTATTATAAAGGGTGCACAAAAAGTAACTTCCGTTAAAGGGGGGGCTATTGCCACCACAAAATTTGGTCTTGCCCCCCCCCCAAAAAAAATGCAAGTGAAAAAAAAAAATTTCTTCAAAATACTGGATTTTTTCAGTTATTACGCGCCAATTACATAAAAAACGCGTTGTGTGGCCTATAATGTGCATGTTTTTCGACCCCTAATAAGACATAGCAGAAGCGAGCGTTCGAAGAACCCAAAATATTGGGTCTTTTGGCCCCCCCCCCAAAAAAAAAAAAATAAATAATGGCTCTTCTAGCCCCCCAAAATTTTGGCTCTAGAACCGCGCCTGGTCAAGTTTATTTTTCATATTTCATAAAACATACGCGAAATAGCTCAGTGTTTGTTACCAACAAACACAGGTCGAGTTCACAATTGTATTTCCTGAAGTCAAATAGTTAACGGTACTTTAGTCACGGTATACCAGGTACTTGAAAATAGAATACTGCCTAAGCCTAGTTTCCGCATAGCAACAACAGCAGACATTTTCATAGCAAGCAATGGCCAAAATATTGACCAAATATTTGCTTATAAACACATGGACTTATACAAATTTAGTGGTTAACATCATGCTTGAGAACAAAAATTGTGTAGTGTAAGTTATAAATGATAATTACAGCAATTAGTTAACTTCCATACTGTTGATAAAGCATTTCATACAATATTTAAACATCTAAATTATTTATTATTTTAATACATTTCAGTCCTAGTAAGATCTTTCTCAAAGATCTTTCTCAAAAGGCTAGCGTTTTCAGGTCATTATTTTGGTTGATGGACAGTTTGCAGCAGTTTACATGTATTACTTGTATTGTTACAAATTGTCTTAAATTTTCTCATGTTTTGTTTTGTACGCAGTTCATCAGTCACAATTGATACTTTTCAAATGAGTTGACAAATTCAACAGAATGGAAATGATGAACATCTTTGGCAAACCTTGAATGTTATGAAAGTGAACTTCTTTCACCAAGTCCCACACAGCAGCCATCTCCACTGAGTGGATCATTGGAAAAAAATCTAATACAAAAGTCAACTTAAAATAAAATAATCTTCTAATTATGCTGCACAGAGGTAAGTTGTATTATTGTATTCAGAATGTTGCCACAACTACTGTGGTTAATAGCCTTTAGATGGGATGTTCATGGGTTTCATAACACATATGCAGAAATCAACTGCCAAGTGTCCCTTTGACCAACTTGTGGGAACCTCATTTTCATGTATAATTAGAATGTCAGTTTATTTATATTTTGCTGTATATTTCAAGGTTTGGGGGTTTGGTGTTCACTCATAAATTTGCCTGTCTAATTTGTTATTACATGTAGTTATTTTGTTAAAATAATTAGCTGTTTCGCATGCAGCGGCACAGCTTTTGTTTTTCTTATTATTTTTTTCTTTCTTTCTTTTCTTTTTTGGCTTTTTCGCGGAAGCGAAAAGCCTTTGTTTTTGTTCTGTTTTTTTGTTCTTCTTCCTCCTCCTCCTCTTCTTCTTCTGCCAAAATCCCATAGACTTTACAAAGGGGTTTTCTATACCCCACTTTGGTCACTTTGAAACTGCCGATCTTAACCAAACTTGGTCTGAAGGAAGTCCATATAGGGTAGTTGTCTCCCGAAACTTTTCATCATCATGACGTCATCAGGTGTCATGTGACCAGCGATTTGAATTTAACAATCAAAATCTTTAAAAATCAACAAAAAATCAACGGTTTGAGATATTAACTTGATTCTTTCACCAAAAATGATTGTTAGGCAGGGTCTTTCTTTGTGACACATTGCTTGACCTCTGTGACCTCTACATCCGGTCAAACAGGAAGTAGCTCCTCATTTAAAAGTGGTTATTAGAGCTAGGATCATGATTCTTTCACCAAATATCAATGATAGGCAAGGTCTTTCTTTGAGACACATTGCTTGACCTCTGTGACCTCTACTTCCGGTCAAACCGGAAGTAGCTTCTCATTTAAAAGTGGTAAGAGCTAGGATCATGATTCTTTCACAAAAAGTGAATGTTAGGCAAGGTCTTTCTTTGAGACACAATGCTTGACCTCTGTGACCTCTACTTCCGGTTAAACAGGAAGAAGTTCCTCATTCCATAGTGGTAAGATCTAGGATCATGATTCTTTTTTCAATTGTCCATTAAGGGATCCCTTTCTTTGTATAACAGTTTATATTTGTAATCCAATTTATAATATCATATGCGGAAAAGCCCTATGTGCTGTTTGCAACAGCCATAGATGTCTAGTTTTTTATTCCACTTTTTCCCATAGACATAACACAGGTTTTTTATACAAGTCACTTCTACCCTCATGCTAATTCCGATCAACTTCATACTTAGACCACCACCCCAAATATCATGCCGAAAGATTTCGTCATCATGACGTCATCACGTGCACCATGACGTCATCATAAAAGTGCAAATTTCAGGGCTCTTTATCTCCGGAACTGCAAGTCCGATGCAACTCAAACTTGGTATGGAAGTATACAGTATGGGGACGTGATATAGACAACAATTGCAGTCACGTGTTGATGACGTCATTGTGTGATTTTATACGAATTATTCAATTTTTGGACCTTTTCTTTATATCTCATGAACGACAAATCGTATTTTAGAAATTCTTTCGGTAAAATGTTTGTTAGGTTAAAGGCACATGCCACAAAATACCAAAAACGTGTGACGTCATGATGACGTCATCAAAAAGCCGATTTTCAGTTTCATATATAAGGTCATATCCGATGGTGATGAAACTTGGTGGGTAGGTAGGGAATGGTACTAGTATCCTAAATTTGAAGTGACGTCATTATGACGTCATCGGCTGATTTTTTATTGATTTTTGAATATTTAATTTTGCCATTTTTTCCCAGAAACACATATATTTAATAAGCGAATATCCGATCTTAATGAAACTTGGTGGGTAGGTAGGAAATGGTATTAGTATCCATAATGTGAAGTGACGTCACAATGACGTCAACGCCTGATTTTTTATTGATTTTTTAAAATAATTAATGTTGCCATTTAGAGTCAAACATAACACAAAACACGTGCTTTGGAACTTTTTGGACCGCTGATATGGCTATCCATAGTAGTGGGCCATTGTGTACACGTAAACGTAGCACGACGAGCTGTTTTCACCGCCCAGAAGCACAACCATACATACATGTACATTGTACTCTGTGCGCTGGCCTATAGTAGACTCTGCCATTTCTGTGTTTTTCATGGCCATGTGTATGTATATGTATCTGTACTATACATGTATTATATTGATGGACAAGTGACGGCGCTCCTGGTAGATGTTAGGACTATTAAGACACCGCTGATAAACTATTTCTCTGTCCTGGGCCAATTGTGTACATATGTTTGTTTCAATACATTTTATAAAACATACGCGAAACAGCTCAGTGTTTGTACACAAACACATGTCTAGTTATGATTGAAATTGTTTTCAAAAGATTTACTTTGAACAAAAACTCGCCTGTCATGATTATTTTCGGACAACTCAATTATTACCGGTAATTTGTAATGTTCTACCTGGTACTTGGTTTTGCGGTGAAAAGTTAAATATGTTGAAATTATAAGACAACAAAAATCAAGGTTATCATGCAAATCTAAACTACATTAAAAAGTAATGGACCAAATTACATGTACATAACATTTCAGTTCTACCATACCAAATTTCATTGAAATCCGAGTCGGTCGGGTTCCAAAGTGCGTTGAATTGACACGGAATGACCCAGTTTTGTACCGTGTTGCACGAAAAGTTTTGTTGTATAATCTCCATGCAAGAATGTTTCATGTTCATCTGTTATGGATTGTTTTTTGCTCTAAGCTAAGATTTACTTTTATTATTTGTCATCTGTCATTACTTTTGTAATGAATGTAAATTTCTAATTTTGATTTTTCTGTGAAATTGAGTAGATGCGTAGCTATAAAGCCAGGCCCATACTATATAGTATATAAAATTAAAAACTGCTCGAGTGGGGTACCCAAGTAGCTGAGGCCAAAACTTTGCTTTTACTTTTGTTCAAAATATGTTTCTCATTTTGAGGTTTACTTTTTTGCTTTACCATAGACATATTTCTCAATTGTTATTGAAATCTTGGACCATATGCCTACAGGTGTCTTCGTCAATAATTGGCAGTGAAAAAAAAAAACTGAATAAAATTGAGGAATAAATTAATGTTTGTTTAAAAAAAATAATACCTATAAAATCCCCAAACAAAACTCTTGGTTTTAACACATTTTAACCACCCAGTGTTAAATATCAAAAGTAAATGAAAGAAGAAATAGAACTTGCTTCAACAAATACCAAGTGAAATGCAACCTTAGGCTATGCTAAACAATTTTAAATGTTCCATTTTGAATGGCATGGGTCATTAATTAATGTTCTTTTTGGTAACACTAACACTACTGAAATAAGTCAAACGCCAACGACTGGCCTTTGTGCCCTTTTCTCCAAGTTGCTCTTGGCCCTGGTGCCTTTTGAGTTGGCCTTGGCCGGTGCCTTTTTAAATAATTTGTCATCATCCAAGGCAAAATGGAATTGCACAAAAAATGCTGAAATTTGAGGCCTGAGTTATACGTAAATCTGTGAAGATTCCTGTTTTGGTATGCTACCAAAGTATGATACAAGTGCCTTTTATCATGGATTGCTTTCACACTATAGTCAAACTTCGTTAATTATACTGTATGAGGTCGCCAGGCCTTACTGAAAATACTTAATATTAAAGGTAGTATCATACTTTGGTTAGAAACCAAAACAGAAATGTTCACAGATTTACGTATAACTTACAGGGTATGAAGGTGGTGGTGATAGAAACATACCGTTACAATTTTCCGCCTGAAATGGTATATTCATCCAGAAATTAGTAAAACAACGACTGAAAATCTTTTTGATCTTTTAAAAGATCAAAAATAAAAGAGAAAAGACTTAAGAAATACTGTGGCCGTTTTTCACAATTTTCTAAAAAAGTGGGCACTGTATGGGATTGAAATTTTCACAGATGACTGTGACTGTATCTTCCTTGATATTTTTGACCATGAATCTGTACTTCTTTGAGAAAAACCAATGATACTTACCTTTAAGCGGGGCCTTGTATTATGCGGGATCCATAACGTCAACTGAAATGCATGTGTGTGCAGTACACGTGCATGTACATGCATGCAGTAGGCCTGTATACCAAGTAACCCGTAGTTACGCGTTATTAGTGCTGGGATTTTTATTCGGTTATACATGTAGATTAACCTACATGGATTAAACTTTCTTGTTACTAATTTTCAAAAATGGTAAAACCAAAACCAACACCAAAACTAGACCTGTGTTTGTTGACAAACACTGAGCTGTTTGGCGTATGTTTTATAAATAATATGAAAAACAAACATGAATGCAATTGGCCCAGTACAGAGAAATAGCGGTGTTTTAATTGTCGTAAACAACTATCAGGAGTGTCGTCACTCGTCCATCAGTACACGTATACAGATTCCTATACATACACATGCCCATGAGAAACACAGAAATGGCTGAGTCTACTATAGACCAGCGCGCATAGTATGTATGGTTGTGCATATGGGCGGTGGAAACAGCAAAATGATTGATTTTCTTGCTATGACGTGCTCTATTCACGTGTACACAATTGGCCCACTACAATAGATAGCCATATCAGCGGTCCAAAAAGTTCCAAAGACCTTGTTTTGTGTTATGTTTGACTCTAAATGGCAAAATTAATTATAAAAAAAAATCAATAAAAAATCAGTCGATGACGTCATCGTGACGTTACTTCACATTTGGGATAGTAATAGGCTAGCATTTCCTACCTACCCACCAAGTTTCATCACGATCGGATATTCACTTATATATGTGTTTTTGTGAAATAAATTTCAAAATTAATTATTCAAAAATCAATAAAAAAAATCAGCCGATGACGTAATCGTGACGTCACTTCAGATTTTGGATACTAGTACCATTCCCTACCTACCTACCAAGTTTCATCACCATCGGATATTCCCTTATATGTGAATCCGAAAATGGGCTTTTTCGAAAATACGATTTGTCGTTCATGAGATATAAAGAGAAGGTCCAAAAATTGAATAATTCGTATAAAATCGTATGATGGCGTCATCAACACTTGACTGCAATTTTTGTCTATAACACGTCCCCATACTTACATACCAAGTTTGAGCTGCATAGGACTTGCAGTTCCGGAGATAAAGAGCCCTAAAATTTGCACTTTTATGATGACGTAATTGTGCACGTGATAACGACATGATGACGTACATACATGTATGCGGGACACTATTCGGGGTGTTGGTCTAACTATGTGTTAAGTATGAAGTTGATCGGAATTGGCATAATGGTAGAAGTGACTCTTAGAACACCCCTGTGTTATGTCTATGGGAAAGAAGGGGGGGAAAACAAAAAAAAATAAGAAAAACAAAAGCTGTTCCGCTGCATGCAAAACAGCTAACAAAAGCTGTTCCGCTGCATGCGAAACAGCTAATAAAGGGACTCACTGTAGCTCACGTTTGGCTCATGGAAAAAAACATTTATAACAGTCGGTTATTTTGTTCATTCCGCCAAGTAGAAACACACTGTTCACATATAAGTGTATTTGATCTAAGATACATCGTAAAAAGCCTTCCGAAAGCGACAATCACATCGTGATCACATTGAATACGACTACAGACAATAATAACATTGTTCACGCAATTTTTGTTTTTTTCACATCAATGTTTTTTCATTGCATGAAATCTCCCGACAGCACAAAGGTACCAATTTACTTGTGCTTCTAAAATACACTGACAACAAGCATCAGGAAATATTATATTGTTGTGCCCCAAGTGGTCTTCTGAGCTAGCTAGTTTATTACTTGTTAAAAAAATTGTTAGTTTGTTCATGTACTTTTTATTAACAGCATGCATGTTTATTTCTTTAGGTGGCAACTGTCACATGGCCTTCTCACCACAGGAATCACCCATCTATGTAAGTAGCCTCAGTTCATTTAAAAAAAAGAAAGAAATTAAATGATGCATTATGTACATGTACAGTACCGCCCAAAAGTCAGGCGCCCACGATACACTATATTAGCGTGCGCGTGTATCGCGTCTGCTGAACACAAAAAATAACGTGTGGATTACACGATACACGCAAGACAATAAACGTTAAGCCGCCGCTCAAATGCAAACCGCAAGCCTTAACTAGTATCGTGCGACAACAAACACGATACACACAAGCATTATAATGCACACTGGAGTCACAGTCATTATGATCGTACACCTTTTGAAAACCAACCTGAGTTTTGTCTGGTCTGGACTCATGAATTGGATGCTTAGGAGGATTAAGATCGTAATCGGTGTTAAACAAACAAAGCCTTACCCAGAGGCACTTTGCCTGAAAAATGTGTAGAATATTTTGCTTTCAAAAATTGAAACTTTGGTTGATATAAATGTGATAATCTTTCCATTTGTTAAGAGGTTTTTGATAACAATTTTTGAACGGTGAAAATCGGTTTCGAATTGGCGGAGATCGAATATTGTTGCCGCAGGAGATTTTTTTTTCGACTCGGGAAATCGTGCTTGCGCACAGCTGATACCTGTTTTGTATTGGGAAAATTGTTTGGTTGGCCATGGGTCGGCTAAATTCGACCGGCTGTTCTGGATATATTATGTATGTATTTTTGACATTTTCAGAGTCGCTCATGAGCGGACTTGCAAAGCGTGAATGGCTTTTTGGATGTTAAAAGTTAGACTAACGACTGCAAAATTTGTAGCTTTTTGTGTGGTTAAAAGAGGATTTCTTACCGCAAAATCTCTACCAAAGCCACCTGCTATAATAGCCATTATCAAATGCTACTTTACAACATGTACCACATAACGCACGTTGTGTTTACGATGTTACGTTAGGCACAAGGGCCAGGAATGGAGGCTTCCTGCCTACACGTGGTCGAGACTTTATTTCGCAGGTGCACGTCTGCTTTGACATCGTTACTAATTACGCGTGCGGATACCAGTTAGGCCATAAAAAAAAATTGTTGTATTGGCGTAACCCGCCCGACCCAAAATATGCCCCGACCGTAAACATTTTAAACCAAAAAAAAAAAAAAAAAAAAAAATAAATAAAAATCGGGGGGAAAAAAATTAAATAATAAAAATCGCAAATTTCTATGCAGATTAAAAGCTTAAAAGGAGCAAAAGATGGAAAGTTGTTATGTCATTTCTTGTCTTTATTTGGCACGTCAAATACTGTTATATATAGGGGGAAAAGCATTATTTTAATACCCCAGGAAAAATTACATAATAAAAAAAAAAAATCCGCCCGCCCTACCCTATTTTCCAAACCTCCGTTACGCCAATACAACAATTTTTTTTTTATGGCCTTAGGGAAGTTTCGAGATAATGGCCAGGAGGACTGTGTAAATACATGTACACCGGGCGTGACGTTTATGTCCCCTTCAATGCGATCGTCGTTTTCGGAAGGCTTTTCACGAGTGTATGGAAAGTGGGTTTCGACTTTGATACATACTAGCAGAAAATAACTGACCAACATGGAAGTAAAATTAAGCTGATAAGGAAAATGCGATTTACGCTTCAATGGGAAACACGTATTACATGTCGGCTGGGAATTACTTGGAGAACAAAACAACGCAGATCACAACGGCCCCATTTCCAGCTGAGGATTATTTTTTTGGAGCAAAAGATATAAATGTTCTCGAACAATTCGGAATTCCCCGGCTGAAAATTAATTTCTGAGCCTGGCACTTGGTACCATTTTCTTTGCGACCTAGGGCCAAGGCCTATGCGTTGTTTTGTTCTCCAACATTAAATTTTCCCGTAGCTGAGAATACATTAATTTTAGCCACTTTAATTGCTGACTCAATCTCTGCATTATTTTATCTCCCTCAAAAATTGGTTTTACCTTTGGTGATATGGCGTTAATACAACGTATAAGATAGTGTGTGTTTCTTTGTAAACAGACTGACCAGTTTGATGATGTAGAGAAGTCGGCAGTTTTTGTGTTTTAGGTAAAATATAAGTCTGGTAAACTTTAGGATAAAATTCCAAGTTTGTTTTCATCCGAAAGGTACAAATCTATACCAAGGTGGGTAAATCGTGCTAGCAAAGGCCGGCGCCTTTAAAAAAAAAATACATGTATTCTTTGGCTATTACTAGAGGTTAATAAATGTATAGATTGAAATAAGTCCACACAATTCAAACAATTTCAACAAACAATTTATATTCGTGAAAAATGTAAATGCCTGAGCTTAAGTCTAAATCTGTGAAACATCGATGAACATAACATTATTACCATGGACCATGGAGCTATAGATTTATCCATGCATGGACCAAGTAGGCCTACAATTCAGTCATCCAGAGATAAATTATGCCAATTTGTAAACACGAATTACACTTTACATTTTCACATTATTTGAAACCAAAATAGCCCAAAAGTGAAATGGTGAAATTTATTTTTCAAACATGCTGCAATAAAACAAAGGATTGATAGATATGGTTACATTTTACAAACTTTTTGTTTAAAAAGTATATAAAATACAATGATGGTATTTAAATTAAATTGAGTACATCTGAGGACAACGCAAAATGCGTCACAGTACAGATTGCACTACATGCATTTTCGATCGAGGGAAAACTACTTTATGATGAATGTGGTCGATCGTTCGCGGGCACTGGTGCTACATGGACGTTCGGCTTGTTATCTGCAATACTAAAAAAGACAATGAAACGTGTTAATATTTACTGGACACCATACTGAACTGATGTATTGAAAAGGTTGCATGATAATATCCACTCCTAAACATTTTTTTTAAAGAGTATACGGCTGGCCAACATAATGTTCACAGTTTTATAATGTTTATTACTGGGTCATCGTACGGTAAATTATATTGGTAATGTACATGTAAAGCATTTGTTCCGTGTCGCCCAGGTCCCGACTGCGCTGCACGTGCAGCGTTTATTTGTCTTATTCCCAGTATCAATAATACTGTACAAAACACTCTGCTCGCAACAACAACTCGGGCAGCTGACTAAAATAAGACCGCGTGGCACGTCGAGATTGCATGCTCACGGGGAAGTCCCAAATTGCACACTATGACTCATGGGATCGGCAAGCCAATGGCAAAATTTCTTACTTGCTACGTTTTGGATGTTGACCAATCCATGGAAGCGTTATATACATAAAACGCCACGCATTGGTTGGTGTGGTTAGTCAGCTTCCGTCGAACTCGGATCGGATTCACGATACATGAACGGAGAACGTGAGAACCTCACAGTTTTCAAAACAATTGCCGAGCCTGAAAATGATACTATAAATGGTAAATACCAGGAAAATAATAACGGAACACAACACGAATACCGTTTAAGGCTGCATAATCGATCGCATTAATTTTGTTGGCAGTGATCATAATTTATTTTGTTTTAATCGGACAATCGCATCTTGTAACCCCAACCGTACAAATACGAACAGGAAATCAAATTTACAATAAAGAAAGGTTGAAATTTGGGAAAAGGCCTACATTAGATTAGCCAAACATCACCAAATCAGTTACAATTTTGAGTTTCTGCCGGTTTTCTGAAATTTGAAAATCTTTCTCTGATCTCCAGCGATGTTTATTCAAAAATAAAAAACGATCTCACGTTCAGGGTGGTGCAGACCACTAAATAAATTCTCATAGGCTCCCACGCAAAGTGGCCAATTAAAAAAAATAATTAAAACTACTCAGAAGTTTCTGACCAATACGGCAAAATAAAGGTGAAAACTTCAATTTGCATATTCTTTTCAATTTTCTTTTCTATAGGGTAACCGATGAATTTTTCCCGAAAAGTACATTCAAAGAAAAATACCCCTTAAAGGCATTGCATACGTTTGGTAATGACTCTGAAAATTTATGGCAATAAAAACTTACTTGGTGAGAAGTACAGCTGCTTTGGATAGTATAATGTATATTTAGAAACGTTCAATTCGAAGTACCGCGGTTATGGAAAAATATGTCACTTTTTATCTCCAAAAATTATGAATCTGAGAAGCGTTATGGCCGTAACGCTTCTCAGCTATTGACTAACTATTATCTGGCGTGAAATAACCGCACTAGTTTTTCGCCAAAATCTCACAAACGCTACCACCTTTTGAATTGAAACTTTCACAGGTTAGTTTTATGGTATATATATACAATTATATTGGTTTGAAACAAACAATAGGCTCAAATTACCAAACGTATGCAATCCCTTTAAACGGCCGAATTGACCGGTGCCAGACCCAAAATGGTACCCCTCCACTACAGGGCAAAAATAGAGCGAATTTAGGGCCTGATTTCATCCAAACGGCTCCAAGCAAAAATAGAGCGAATTTAGGGCCTGATTTTATCCAAACGGCTCCAAGGTGAAAGGCCAAACTCTGGTTTTCGGGTTCCACTTTCCACGTAGGGCTCACCAGACGCTAGAGAAAAGATTTTACAGAAAATTAATGAGCTCCGCGGACCGATTTGGGCCTATTTTACTGGTCAGCACCATTCACACCATGTGCTTCCTGTCTTGCTTGCGCCTCCACGTGTTGCGACATTACTTCGCTGGTACGCGGTACATTGCATGCATGCATACCCTATACAAAAAGCGCGCGGTTACCAGTCACAGAAGCTTCGAGATGGCTGGCTGACTATTCGGTGCGGCATGGCATGACGCCAGTGCCATTGTTTACATTTTGGATCTTCATTGAGATCGTCGCTTTCAGGAAGGTTTTTATGATTATTTATCAGGCCAGATCAAGTATACTGGTATGTGAAAATTATGTTTCTACTTGGCCAGGACAAAATAACTGATTGAATTTCAAGTCAGATTTACCTGATTAGGAAAATAAAATGTGTGATAGGCCTGGGCCTATTTTGAAAGGCCGGACGGTCGGAACATTTTTGGGATCTCGCAACAATTATTTTTAAGTAAAAGCGAAAACTTCACTCGATCAGGAGTCAGGACGTTTGATAATTGAACAGAAAAATATCAGGAAACCACGTCCCCAATCTCCTCAATTTCCCCCAAACAGATGTCCCCACTTCTAAGTTTTTAAAGGACCAACACAAACTTTGGTCGATCGGCGGGCAAAAATGTTCAGATACTTATTCATATCCGATGGTAAACTTTGCGGTCTGACAAATTTCTCAGACACTTACCATTAAGATTTTTACTAAGTGCAAAATGTACACACACAAATTAAATAATTGTTGGAGAAGAAAATAATGCTGGTCGCAAAGAGAATGGTACCAATTAGTCCCTTGCAAGCTAAAAAAAATAATTTCCAGCCGGGGATCGGAATGTACTTCTTGAGGGAGAAAAATTATGCATGTCACAGAGAAGTCCCTGTGGGAAAAAAACCCACAAGAAAATGCAGCCAAACTTGTTTGGTGAACCATTGGTGAATGCACAATACTCCCCAATTACTGTTGGAGACAACAATAAACCACAAGTGGACGATTGTAATTGTCTGCAGATTAACTCAAAAGAAGGTGTCAATACATGATGTCTGGCTGTGAAGATTAAGTAGCAGCACATTGTCCGTGCCGTGCCTGTAAGGTCCACACGCTACTAGTTATGCAAATGTGTGGTTGACATCTTGTATCGTGTGGATTAGGCACATTGTATAAACGTTTAAGAAGCCCTGTGATTCTTGAGCGTGCAACGTGCCAGCGTGCGGCCGTTCACTAATAGCCTGCATTGAGCAGCGTGATTTGTGGGCGGTACTGTACTGCATGTAGTGGATGTAGTACATCAAATTGGCTCCTTTGTTTTCAATAATACAGTTAATGTATAACAATGATTTAAATATTCTGTTTCATATTGTTCACAAAGCGTGCAAACGTTTAGTCTTATGTGATAGACGCACTCGCCGTACATACAGCATACAGTTTTGACCAATCAGGGGGCATGTACTATATAATACCGTTTGGCTAGTGCGTCTATCACAAAGATAGCTGGTGCTGCGCGGCACACGAAATTGACTAATCAACACCCTCCGTCACGATCCTGACGGAAATGTTCTCTAAACAGATCTGATTGGCTGATGTGCCACGTTGCATAAAATTTGCATGCACACATGTATCAGACGTTCGTACGTAGTGACACGGAGTAGAATGGGTGATACTCAGACTAGCAAACGTTAGCCTTTTGTTGCAATTTAAAAAAATCTGAACTTGAACTTTATTTCAAAGTTGGGGACATGTACGGTGTTATCCAGGCTCAAGGCACACCACAGATATTCGTGATGACTCACTTTGTGCATATGCTGCGACTTGAACTTCCATTTATCTTTTCATAGCTTGGAAACTCAACTCATTTGAAGCCTTTTTTTTACTAAGTGAAGTTTCCTAACCAGTCATGCCAGTTAGTCCCCTAACTATATTTGATGAGGCCGTATGAAAAAAGGAAAATTTTCATTTTTGAGGCTTGCAGAGAAAATATGTGTGCTGTGGCTTGGAATTTCGGATTTGTACGGAAGAGTGTTGATTTGGATGAAAATTTCTATAATTTGATGTTTTTTGAATGACCAACATTTTGCATCGTTGTAAATAAATAGCATAGGAATTTTTTGTTTCTACACTTTATTATAACAAAATTGAGTCGCCCATCGGACTATCCAGAGAAGGGTTTTGACTCGCCCGCTGCTTTTTTGTGTCACATTTCGCAACCAGGCGACCGCTAAGTTCAAGCCCTGTTGTGAAGCTGTTGGGAATACATATATACTTTCATATTTTAATTTACCTACTTTGAGAAATTTGTTTAATTCTACTTTGTGTAGATTTTGTTGCATTAAAACAAATACACCTTTGCTGTTTATACATGCATTTAGGGTGGAAGCCGGATTGTAGTTGTCTTCTCTGAAACCAGTGATCTCCCCAGCAAAGATGCTACACTCTTCTTGGTGTTTCAGGGCTCTATGTCCAGACATGTGACAACAGCTCAAAGGATGGACTTGCCTGGTACCTCTATTGAAGCTATCATTCCAGGTAAAATTTCCTTGCCCTGCCATTAATCCTCCGTGTCTGCTTGTCAACTCGTTGAAGTTTCCTACTATTGCACGAAGTGAGGGAATTGAACCAGCTGATGCAACAGAAAATCGACTTACAATAATTATTTACAATAATTTTCGAGCCCTTTGTTGTATGGGCCCCTTGTAGACCCAGTAACTGGGCACAAAACTCATTTTGAACTAAACTTATTTTGGGTTGACGGTCGGTCTTGCACCCCAGAGAATCCCATAGCCCTAAATGTGTTGTACACCTTAAAAATTGTGCTTCATGGTACTTGTGCTGAAAATGTCCTCAAATGACAACAAAGACATCACAAATCACATCAATATTTGGGCCTCACTATAGATAGCAACCTCAGCTGGACGTCACACATCGACTCTATCGTAGCTAGAGCCAATCGCATCTTAGAGTTCATCAGAACGATTGCTAGGGGCTCCTCCCCGAATGCAATTTTCACATTATACAAGTTGCTCATTCTCCCTATACTTGAATACGGCTTGCCAGCTTGGCAACCACACACCACAAGTCAACAGCATAAACTCGAAAGAGTCCAACGTACTGCTACCCGACTTGCTCTTGGCCAAAGACGGGGGGAAATGTCGTATGAGGACAGATTGCAGCGGCTTAACTGGCACTCCCTTATCCATAGGCGTAATTATCTTCTTTGTTCCTTTGCGTTAAAGGTTCTGCACAGCTTATCAATCTGCGACTCCCTACATAACAACATTATTATCAATCCCGTCATCCCGACTACTCACATTCCGCCATCTTCCAGCTCACACTGACCTGTTACTACACTCTCCTTCCCGTCGATTCCCTAGGTTTTGGAACACTACTCCTTCACACATTCGAGAAGCCGCTGTAGTCAGTCCTTTGCCGACACTTCTCTGCCTACTTCAAGACTTCTGCTTAAACTCACATTAATTGCCTTTCCTTTTCATTTCCAGTTCCCTTCAATTTTACCTCCTTGCTTAGTTGAGAACATGCAAGAGTGTGGACTTGATTGCTTTTCCTCTCCCCCCTGTTGTGTGTGTTTTTACGTGTCCTTTGTCGTAGTACATATTATGCTGGGACCGCATGCTTCCGAGCAACAGTAATTTAGTTTACTTTTGTTGTCCCTGACCTGCATAATATTGTTATTGTCATTGTTGTTAGTTGTATTGGTTCTTCCCATTGTTTAGTCTTTACGCGAATTGATTTCCCATTCTTGCATGCTCTTTTTTCATTCTTCTTAACTTTGCTGTTCTGCTTGTCTAGCCGCTCTCCATTACGATTATAATTACTATTATAAATTATCATTGCTTGTTTTTTTTGCTTGGGTTTTGTTTCAACATCAATGTTCTTGTTCTTGTTCTGTATTTTATTTGTTTTTGAGATCGAATAAATAATAATAATAATAATAAAATCGCTCAATCTCTTCTCCGATTGTCAGGGATGAAATGCAGCTTATTTATTTGTACTCACGATCATTCCGTGTGATGGAAATCGATGTTTTTCGACGGAAAACCAGACGATCGCGTTCGCGCGGCGGCCATCTCTTTTTTATTTGTGTGACTGTGTGCATGCGCCACACACACACGGCCGGCAAAAATGTGTGGAGTACACAAGATGGCTGCTGCGCCAAACGTGATCGCCTGGGTTTTGGTCAGAAAACATCAATTTTATGAATCTTGCATTAAAATTGTTACGATTTTTAGTACATTATATTAAAAAAATTCCCCTGATAAAGATTTATAGTTGTTAATTTGTGTATGTAAAGTACGGCTGGACCATTGGAAATGAAAAAAAGAAAACCCCAATGCCAAATTGTATTGATTTTTGAAGAAATCATATTTTGCCTATTTTTTGGCGCAGTTTGACCTTGAATAGTGCTCCGCACTTGCGCTAAAAGTAGCACTGGACTCAGAAACATTGCAACCATGCACATGTGTGTGGGTGTGCGCGTGCATGTACACATAAGTCAATGTTTGTCTGACATCCGGGGATTTTGTGCGGAGCTATTGGCCCACTGTGTGCTATATGGAGTAGAGTTCCACCATTACAGCCAAGATAGAGAAATTCCTAGATGGTTGCTTCACCTGCATACTGCATACAGCATACAGCCCTAGATGTCTCATGGCTTAGCCACATGAAGAATGTCAATCTACATCGGCATGCCTAGGGTGTCAGAGAAGATCCTCCAGCGACGCCTGAAGCTGGACACTATGTCCGACATCTGCTGTCTGCCTGCCCAAACATCTAATGGAAGCCGAAGCAAGGCGATGCCACTCAAAGGGGGGGAGGGTGGCTTCTCACCCTCATGGACCAGCTAAAGAGAGATACTGGCATCAACAGCTGTCCTGTATGCCATGCATGCAGACCAGACATAGATTGATAGATAGATACATGTAGAATTGTAGATAGATAGATAGATACATGTACAAACTGTTGAACTTGTAATATACAAGAGTTGGTAACATAGTGCCACTCATCTTTGCTCTTTGTGGCCCCATAATTATCCTCCATGACTGAATACACGTGTTTTATAGGGGATTTATTTATCAGTTGCCTGTACACATGACTCAACATGTGCACACAGCTACCTATTGTGGATGAAGTATGAAAATGGCGTTTCGATCCTAGCAGGATCTTTATCGAAGAATTTTTTTATCTGCCTTTGATAAAGATCCTGCTAGGATCGAAATGTGTCAGGCCCTCCTAACTCTAAGCAAAATAAATTAATAAATGAATATCAGTAAACAATAACTAAAAAACTAACATTTTCCTTTTTTTGTTGTTATCATTCAGGGCATGATACATTTGAGTCAGTCAGTCTTTGCTGCTATGCCTCTCAAGATGGTTCTTTGGATCTCCTATCAGAGGGCACTTTGACATTTGTACAAGACTCCACCTACTATCTGGCCCACTTTCTAGCATCCAGTGTGTGCGATTTAAGTGCTCTGGAAAGCCCATCTTCTATCAAATCTGACCGCTTTGATCTGTGGCAGGAGGACATGTCAACACTTGATGAAAGGCTTACTGCAGCATTTGAACATCTTGACCTGTCACCCATGTGGAGACTGGTGGAAGATACACCCAAGTTTGATCAAGGTTAGTTTATAGTTTAAGGAAACATTTTTTTTAATGTTCTGCCTTGGGGACATGTTCATGTAGCAGCTATGTTTGCTTAATGTTAATCTTCTTCCCTCGTTGCTAAATGCCACTTTTCATTTTGACTTAGTAATGTTTGTACAGTTCAAGTATAGTCTGTATGTGTTAATACATTAATACACCTTTTTAATATGAGTTTGCCGGGACTAATTGAAAATGCTTGTCATCAAATAACCACAAGGTAAACTGACTGAAAATGAAAATGCTTGTATTAGATCCATGCAATCCGTGCAAGATCCATTATTTTGTCAACTGAAATACACGCATACATGTCAGGGATGAGAGATCTCTGCTTTAATTCGGAATTCCATTTTTTTTTTACTCAAACATCAATTTCTACTTTCCCACCTTTTTTTTCTATATCTGAGTTTTTTAGACTACTGTACAAGCGTCTGATCATCAATCCAAACCACTTGCAATCACTAGCTGAGATTGGCATGCATGCATAACAATCAATCAATCAGTGGGAGCATGCGCCGCAGCAGCACGTTGCCGCATCTACCTTCGAGTGGTACTCCTTCGGTCTTCTGATAGCCATCCCTCATCAGGCAGCCACGCGACCCATCACCATCTCATCAAAATAACGATCCATCTGACACAACCAAGTATCATGCAGATGTCCTACCGAGGGAGTCCTACTAGGAATCCACATGGCAGGATCGCTGGCAGGGAATCTAGCCACATGACTGTACAGTCGCATCTGGCGCTCACGTATCATGCTGGTTAAAGGTCTCATCTGACTCTCGCTGAGTAACCTCTCATTAGACACATGATACCCACCAGCAGTACCCAAGGATCCTCCTCAGAGACCCAGTATCGAAGACATTGAGATGCCTCCCCAGGCCCCCAGTCAAAGTCCATGTCTCACAACTGTAGAGTAAGACAGGCAAGACCAGGGCCCTGAAGACCCGAATCTTTGTCCTCTTGCATAGATATCACGAATCCATCACCCTAAAAGCATGCATAACACACAGTACATAATGCATACATGTATGACCTGCACACACAGCTCATCTATGAATCATTGCCTGCTATTGCTTCCTTGTGTTCCGCATGGATCCCGCGTTGTACTTTGGCATACTGTACAGCTACTCAGCCTTTGTTCTCGTGATGGTGATTTGATGTGGGGTGATTTTCATGTGAGACAATATTTTGTAATTGTCTGGAACCCTAGGTGTGGTGCACATTTAGGCACCGTGTTCCTTCATCACTTAAACACAAAACATGCAGTACAAGTGGATCACAGATTGAGTGGCATCAAATAAATTGACAAAGCTTGTTTGATAATGGCGATATTTATCTATATTGCAATACTTGTTTCGGGAATATCAGGAATATTCAGAGTTTGCTCATGAGCTCATGATTTGCAAAGCATGACTGGCTTTTAATGGGATATTTCTCACTTCAAAATCTGTAGCTTTTTGAGGTGTCAAAGCAGATTTCTTAATGCAAAATCTCTATTTTTCCTCTAATGAGGCCAGGCATGAACCACGGTTCTGGTCCGCTACGTGACTGCTCCACATACAAATGTTGTGTGTACAGTGTGCACTTTGTTTATATAGGCTTGCTACGCTGCCTCATGTGATTGAGAATTTAAGTATTTGCTGGTTCACGGCTGCTGAAAATTTGGCTCTTACACGTGCGGATACCAGTTATGGAAGCTTCAATATGATAGTTGGCACTGCTCATGTGGCGACACGGTCTTTTACATGTCTCCGTTTTAGATCATTTTTATCCCGTTTTATGTTGTTTTTAAGTGAACATCTTTGATGTCTGTTTTACGTGTGATGAAGAGTCAAGTCCAGAGTACCATGTTCGCAGCTTTCGTTGTCTTTCTGACGTTATCATGGAGTGCCAGAAGGATTTTATGTGTGACATATCCCAATGGTGGGGCCGAGCCTCCGCCATTGATTTCATACAGCCGTGACTTTCTATTGAGTCGTCGCCCTTTCCCGACACCTGATTACGTAACACCCGAGGCATGCATGGACATACCACAGACAGTATGCAGAGACACACCCAAACTACGGAAGTGTGGTAAGAAAGATGGCTTGAGGAATAGACTGAAAAGAATGAAGTTTAGAACCCCACTTCCAACCGTTATTCATGGAAATGTTCAGAGTATCCGGAATAAAACCGACGAGCTGAGGGCCTGCCAGCAGTTCCTTTCAGAATACCGTGAATCCAGTTTGATATGTCTGACTGAAACGTGGCTCACTGAGAATGATCCAGACTCCGCAGTCGACCTGGACGGGTACACTCTGCTGAGAATGGACCGAAACAAGAATTCAGGGAAGAGCAAAGGTGGAGGGGTATGTGCCTTTATTAATGAAAGATACTGCAACCCATCACATATAACTGTAAAGCAGAAGGTCTGCACCAAGGACATTGAACTTCTAGCAGTTTACCTTCGACCATTTTATCTGCCAAGGGAAATCAACCAAGTCATGCTTTTTGTAGTTTACATTCCCCCTTCGGCAGACAGGAAGATGGCTGCCGATACAATTCAAGATCTTGTATCTCAAGCTGACGGTTTCACCCGATGCAGCCAAAATCATTGTTGGTGACCAGTACGTCAACTGCCCTACCCGCCAGGATGCCTGTTTGGACCTTTGCTACGGGAACATTCCCGCAGCATATCGAGCAAGATCGCTGCCCGGTCTAGGCAGCTCGGACCACAACATGATTCAGCTCATTCCAGTTTATCGACCCCGCATACAGAGGGAGCCTGCTAGGAAAATCCAAGTTAAATGCTGGTCAAGTCAAGCCATGGAGACTCTGCGAGGATGTTTCACCTGTACTGACTGGAACGTTTTTACAGATACTGCACAGGACCTAGACGAAGCAGTTGACGTAATATCGGATTATGTTCGCTTTTGTGAGGACCTTGTGATTCCGAAAAAAAAACGGTAAAATGTTTTCCTAATAACAAGCCATGGATCACTAAAGAACTCAAGGAACTGCTAAACAAGAAAAAGAGACTTTTCCATTGTGGTAGTAAAGAGGAACGCAAAGAGGTCCAGAAGAGATTGAAGCATAAAATTAGAGACTGTAAAATGGCTTACAAAAATAAAATTGAGGGTTATTTTCAAACAAATGACATAAAAAAAACATGGCAAGGTTTGCAAACTATCACGGGGTATAAACCAAAGCAAAGCAAGATCATCTTCGAAAATGAAATTGAATATTCCAATAACCTGAATTGTTTTTTCAGTAGGTTTGATAAATTTGATTTTAGTCATCAACGGAACAAAATCGTTGAGCAAGTGCTGTGTTCCCTAACCTCTGGAGAAGAAATTAACATATCAGTAAAGAAAGTGAACACTCTTTTCAAGAGATTAAATTCCCGAAAAGCTAGCGGTCCTGACTCGGTTACATGTAAGGTGCTGAAGGTATGTGCCGACCAGTTAGCCTTTCCATTCAAAAAATTGTTTCAAAAATCGATAAGCAATGTCACAGTACCAGCCTTGTGGAAAAGGGCAACAGTTGTACCTATTCCCAAAAAACATAATCCGAAAGAAATGAATGATATGCGACCGGTGGCGCTCACCTCGGCACCTATGAAATGTCTTGAAAAAATAATAATGAACAGATTATTGCCAGAGGTGAATGAGTTCTTGGATGATCATCAGTTTGCTTATCAACCTCACAGAGGTGTGGAAGATGCTGTACTAACATTGTTGAATGGCATCTATGAACACTTGGAGAAGGCGGGAGCATTCATACGAATACTTTTTGTTGATTTCTCAAGTGCTTTCAATGCCATTCAACCACATCTCCTTATTCGGAAACTGACCGATTTGAATGTTAATCCTAGACTTATCTTGTGGGTTAATGACTTCTTGTCAAATAGGGCACAACGGGTTAGATTGAACTCCACAACTTCATCTCAGCGGTTTTTATGCACTGGTGTTCCTCAAGGATGCGTCCTGTCACCAGTTTTATACACCCTGTATACAAATGAATGTAAATCTCTGGAACCATCATATGAAATTATTAAGTACGCTGATGATACTGCTTTAGTTGGGTTTTTAGACGGAAAACATGGATCAATGAACGGCTATATAAACGAAGTGTCCCGTTTCATCCAGTGGTGTGACGAGAATTATTTAGATATCAATGCCCAAAAAACAAAGGAAATGGTCATCGATTTTAGGAAAAAGAAAACGTTTATTCCCCCACTTTATGTCAAGGGTGTACAGGTTGAACAAGTACCTGTTTACAAGTACCTGGGAGTTGAGATTGACAATCAATTGAAATTTGACACATGTGCTAAAGTCAAATTTGGCAAATTACAGAAACGTCTTTTTTTCCTGCGGAAACTCAATTCTTTTAATGTGGATAAGACAATTTTACAAATGTTTTATAAATCGATTTTACAGAGTATTCTTACTTTTTGTTTGGTTTGTGTATTTGGTAACATGAAATCACAAGACAAAACAATCCTGGGCAAAATAGTTCGACAGGCAAGTAGAATTATTGGCCACCAGCAGGAATCATTGGGTGTGTTATTTATGTCTAATATGTGCAATAAAATCAAATCAATAATGTCCGATAGCCACCATCCACTTCATGCCAAATTCTTGCGAACATCTAGAAGTAATCGTATTTTACAAAGGAGGATCGTGACCAGTCGATACGGCAGCTCATTTGTTCCAGCAGCCATCAAGTGGTACAATGAACAAGTGCATCGATGAGCTGTCGTGTCGCAGGTCCCGATCCTCTGCTGTATTGCCCTGCCAGAATTTCACTGTCACCGTTTTTTATCTTAGTTTGTGCTTTTTTATTCCGTTTATTTGTGTTACTCGTTTGTAAAGGCCTATGTGTCGTTTTTAAATAATGTGTTATTTATCTGAGGGGTTTAATTATTGTACATGTATGTTTTTAATGATTGTTTTAATGCTGTAAAAGACCACCAAGTTTCCCAAATGGGATAAAAAAGTATTCTATTCTATTCTATTCTATTCTATTCTATTCTATTCTATTCTATTCTAAGATGGTGAAGGCTGACTGAATGCATTTGCATTTTATGTGTGATAGTCACACAAAAACAATTTGTATCAGGTGAATCCGTAATCTAGGAATTGAGGTACAGGTAGATGCCAGTGTTGGAATCAAGTTTTCAAATTCGAGTACAGAGTAGTTCAAGGGCCGGGTACTGAGCAGAGTATGAGTACATTGCTGATGAGTCAGAATCCAAAATATCAAGTACAAGTACATTGGAGTCCTAGTACACGGCAGAGTCTGAGTGCCAATACCTCAAGTCCTTGTCCGAGTACATGTATTGTACCAATTCACACTACCAAAAAATTTACGAAAAGGTGAATTTATCTATTTTTCTTGAGTACTGGGATCGAGTACTGAATATGTCCAAAATTTGAGTACATGGAATCAAGTACGGGACAAATACATTTATTTCTTAGTATAACCGAGTATGGGCCAAATGCTTGCATATTATATTTGTATGTTCAAGTATCTACAGCAACGTCTTGAATCAAGAATGGTAAAGATGGCCATGTGGATTGAGTGATGTGTGTGTGCGGCGTGCACGATTTATGACATATATGCATCTTCTTCAATGTGATCGTCACTTTTGGAAGGCTTTTTACAATGTTATTTTAAGATCAAGCATTAGATGAAGTATGTACAAGAACGCTGTTTTATTAGATCAAGTATGTGAAAAGCATGTTTCTGCTTGACAAAATGGACAAAATAACCTTCTGAAATTCAAGTATATTTTCTATAGTTTACACTTTTTTGGTTGTTTAGCATGAGTAAAAAATTGTTTGTCCCTTTTTTTTATTGGCTACCGGTAATCGTTGTTGTAAATTTCTATAAACAGAAAAGTTAAATCCGGGCTGGTTAAACGATAATCGGATAAAAATCCCACCATTAGAACAACTACAAAATCACTATAGTCTTGAGCAGAGTTCTTTTAATATTAAAAGACGTCTTTTTTTTTTTTTTAGAAAGGATCTAGTCAGATAAAAATTTCATATGTACATGTTTGTTCTCATGCATGTACATGTATATGCATTTTTTTGAATGCCATTGGTATTTATGCCATACATAAATAACATTTGGCTTGTCTATGATATGTTATTTATAGATCCACCACCAAGAGAGACGCTTCTTCATTTCGCCACCCGCCTAAATCTTCCACAATTTGTTGAGTACTTGTTGAATAAGCCTGGAAGTGATGTCGCACAGAAATTACAAAATCACAATGGAGAACTGCCTGTGACCATTGCAAGGTCACATGGCTTGGAAGACCTTGCTAGTCGTTTGAATGAGTAAGTACTGTAGCTGTATCTTAACACACATTCTTATACTTTGCAAGGCTCACAATATCCACTAGACCGTGGACTGAGTCTATAGTGATTTCAGTGTCGGTCTAGTGTATACTGCACTAGTCCGGCTCTCTAGTAATTTTGTTTTCCTTGCACAATTAAAATGGTGCCTAAACTGATGATTGTGTGGCTTTATTTCTTACTTTGTTGGCAAAATTTATTTAGAGGTAATATCATACTTTGGTTTTTATCAAAGAAATACAGATTCATGGGCAAAAATATCAAGATCAAATCTTTCCCTATATTTTACAGTTGCATTTTTGTTGTCCCAAATCATCATTAATCATTAAAGATTTTTAAAAGTTATTCTTACCTAAAAGTATTATTTCTTCTCAAAAATAAACACTAGTCGAATTTTTGTGAGGCGAGTTTTTCATGTCGGTCGTTTCCGTGTGTTGTATACTTCCGCTGTAACAGTCTTGATCTAAGACGTTAGTGGATCGATTGCTGTTCGTAGTGTGCCCTCACACGACTGATTCAGATCATCGCACGCTCTGTGTGCGGTTGTGATGGTCCGAATCAGTCGTGTGAGGGCGTAATTTTACAACAATTTCGACATTTTTTCGAGCTATATTGTATATTTCTCATTTTGCAACATTAGAAATTTACATAATCTCTTTGAACGACACAAAAGGAACCTTTCCTACAACTATTTCAATTAAATTCATACTTTCAAAGACAAAATTAGGAGAGAACGAATTTTGAAAATACGTTCACCGATCTCATTAAATATTCATAACCAATCCAGTCTTGCATATGCTGCAAATAAAACGAAGCACTTTCGGGAACACTGATCCTAATCCTCTCTCTGCACACCCACATTTTATTAATCCCAGTTCCCCCAGCCCCATTCTTCTCCACAAATTTGTTGTTGTCTACCTCATCTTGCCTACCCATGACCCCTCTTTGCTGGACCACACAATAGTGTTTGTCCCTATCCCTTCATCCACTTTTAATACCGGGGTATGCATATCTTTACTTGGATGTTCTTGTCCTCTTAGCATTTTGCCTTTAATAGATGAAGATCCTTCTAGGATCAAAAGATTCAAAAAGTGTCAGGCCCTCCTAACTCCAAGCATTTTATTAATTTCCGGTAATTATTTTGGCTGATGTATGATGAGCAGTTTGCAGGTTTATTACTTGTAGTGATAAGTTTTCTACTACTTGCTGTGTCTATTTCAATGTTGCTATTTGGCTTCCACACATTCTCATTGTGAATGAATGAATCACCTTTTTCTTCAAAATCACTTGAATGTGAACATGCATTGATGTCATCAACTCCTCCATGTGCACAGTGCATGTAGCCTAAATACAATTGCACTGAACACATACATGGGATAATGCATGCATACATGCACCTCACATGTACATAGCCAACTTTACGTCTGGAGTAAAGATTGACACGGGGGTACTGCAATTGATGCATTGACACCAACCCCTATACAGGGTGTCTCAAAAAAAAAACTATACACTTTTGAAATGGCTGCCAAATAACAAATTATATGATTTTTGGTGGAAAGTTTTATATGTCTGGAAAGCTCAGACACTCAACTTTCATATGACGTCAAAAAAGTCTGAAAATAATTCATGCTTGGGTGAGCATTACTTACTTTTGTAAAGGGTATGGAAATTAGGTTGCGCAGGAATTGTCCTTTCAATTTGTGATAAAAACCTTCAATGGATAGTGAAGAATTACCCCCTCCCCCTCTCCAATTCAAGTCTCCTAAGATTTGTTAAACATCTCATTGCATAACTTAATATCCAGGTGCAGATTATTGAATCTTCAAATACGGTTTGGTGAAAAAAGGAAAGTCACAGATGTTGTCTACTTATTCTTCAGTACATGGTGATATTAACAAGTCCAAATTTGGGAAATGTAAGAATTTGGAATAAGGGAAGCTGGTCTGGATATTTTGCAGTGGAGATCAATGCATATGAATCATCAAGATATGCACAATCACACCCAGGAAGGGAGAGAGAGGGGAGGAGGGGGCAAATGTCCTTGAGAGCCTTATACCACCAAACCAGCAAAGTCCTAACCTATCTCACATCCCCTGCATCAGGTAGCATAACCCCATCCTGCCTGACTCACATCCCACTGAGTACCATGAAATGATACAATGCTACAATAATAAATGCAATATCTATTCACTCATGCATAAAATGTTAATCCCATAAAACACATATTTCACTCAGAAGACCCAAGCCCAACACAATTGATCCTAATTCTGTTTAATCATCTACAATTCCGTAAGCTCCAAAGGATTTTCCTCTCACAAATTGAAAGGACAATTCCTGCGCAACCTAATTTCCATACCCTTTACAAAAGTGAGCATTGCTCACCCAAGCATGAATTATTTTCGGAATTTATTGATGTCATATGAAAGTTGAGTGTCTGAGCTTTCCATACATATAAAACTTTCCACCAAAAATCATACAATTTGTTATTTGGCAGCCATTTCAAAAGTGTATAGTTTTTTGTTAGACACCCTGTAGAGCGTGACGCACATTGTACACACATGTGATAGCTGTACGTTTCGGATCGTATCGTGTACTTGTGTGTTTACATGGTTGGTTTTTTGACATCTCAATAGATAATATTAAGATTTTAAGAAAAAGAAAAGTTGAAATCAAGTAATTGTCATGTATTGTATTCATTGGTTTCATTGGAATATTAACTGAATGGAGAAAACAGGAAACGGAATTTGTTCGCATCGGACGATGTACCGACCAATGTAAAAGGCTGCAAGGGGACCACAATGTGGCAATATAATGAGCAGCATATTCTGGTTGTGAAAACCATCAAATCTTCATAGTAATTTATCTTCTAAATAAAGAATGAATGTTGTATGGGTGAGAAGGTTCACTAAAAGTTCACTGTAATCAAAACGCATATGAAGTTAAATACATGTACATGTGTATCATTATAAAACTCAATCTGTGTATCATTGGTTATGTTTAAAATATTGTATATAGAAAAACGGGGTATTTTAAACCCATAATTTAACACCCCACTTTTCGTGACAAAAAACCTTGCTTACGTCACATGCAGAACGCCACGCAGTATACTGTGGTGCGAGCCTATACTTGTCCAGTTGGTGACGTCACATGCATTGTTGCATGGATCGGTTCCAAGGGGGATTTTTTGTGGGGGGCGGGCATACATGTTCTGATTTTTAAAAATCTTCGTTGTCAAAATTAAGCACTTAAATGTACATAAAAATATAAATTTATATAGTCATTAATTTTGTATGAAGCAATATTTTTAGAACACTTTCATCCTTTTCCCAAATTTGATTAGTAAAGTAAATCTTAAAATGGATGTCGATATTTAGTAATTTTAGTTGATATACAGGGTGTCCCAGAAAAAACGCAACACTGTATCAGGACCATTACAATTAAACTGTTTATCACTTCAAGACTCAGTTATATGATACAACCATGTCTTGGCTATCACCATGTAAAATTTAAGCAAACTCTGGCTGAAATTGGCAAAAATATGACCAATTGAAAGAGTACTCCTTAAAAACAAATTTGCAAGGATAACACGCATTATGGTCAATACACACATAACGTGTATGGAAGAAAGATGAAAATCGGGTTTTGAGGTTGTGTAATTCAGTCTTAGTTTTTTCACTCAATTGTAGTCCAATTTTGCTCAAATTCTACATGGTGATAGCCAAGACATAGTTGTATCACACATTTGAATCTTAAAGTGCAAACAGTTTAATTTTTATATAATAGTTCTCAACACAAGTGTTGCGGTTTTTTTTGGGACACCCTGTATATATAATGGTAAATATTGGAGAAACATAGCAATATCGAAAAAAGACGATATGTCAAAAAAAAATTATATGTCGATATCGCAATATCGCTAGATTAAAATATGGCAAGAAAAACCGACAGACCTTACTGTATACAATGTACCATTCATTCATGATGTGCACGACACGCAATGCATGTCCAAATTGCCTGACAGTAGTCTGGCTCTAAGTTTGAATAACTATTTGGTTTCACACTAGACACATTTGGAACCAACCATCAACTTGCGTAAGTCCTATTATCTTTTTCAATCAATGCTGCAACTGTCTACAGTATGGACTGTACAGTGCTAGTGCTGCATTTTTTTAGGTAGCCTGTACACGCAATAGAACATGGTCCTTAAAACATTCGTAAATCACAATCCTGTGGCTTTTGGCCTTGTTTATTGGCAAGGATATGTCCTTAACAGGACAATTCTTAGAAATGAAATGCAGAAGTTCAATAGCGACGGATGCATTTCGGGGTGATCAAAGCTAGCTAATTTTGTCTCCCAGCTCTTTTTTCATCTCTTTTTGAGTCTTTCTCCCTCCCTATACCGTTGTTCCTCTTTTTTTCTTTTTTTTCCCTCCTTTTCTTTTTTTTTCTTCAAGAAAGAGAGGCTTGAAACCTTCATTTGGTCATTTTGTATGTCACCGTCACAACTTTGAAAATTTCTTGCAATTTTAAAATAATTGGCTTCTCTGATATTTCTTCTGTTATTTTTGCTGTCAAGAAGCTTGGCAATGTCATTTTCAAAGCTGCCATCTTCGATCAATCCTTTGTGTGATTATACGTCTTTCGACTTCCCTGCACAAATTAATATATTATTCCTGGCACACAGTGTTGCAATGCCTTTTTATTCTCATGTACCGGTATACATGCCACATGTCTAGTGAAAATAATGCAGATTTACTAGGCCCGCTGTCCAGAGCGTTTTTGTCCATGTAATTCAAGCTCTGCTTTGTCTGCCTTTCTTTTCTTTCACTTTTAAATTCTAATTTTGGCTTTTTATGCATAGTTTATGATTGGTGCTATAACACTTGAGCTTGTGTTACTGTTTGTTTATGAACAGGTATGGTCATGCTGGCAGTCCTCATCACACTGATGACAGTAGAGTCCAGAGTAAATCAGTCACTGTGAAAAGGCACAATATTGGCACAGCAACAATTACATCAAACACAGCTAATGCTGCTAGATCTCTAGGTGAGTAAACTTTTAAAACAACTTTCTCATTAGGCTTACATTTATATGTAATGAATATTATAGATACAGTTGCTTGGATCATATGAATTTCAACTTGACTCATCTTATTTGTAGAGCCACTACTTTTGCATATTTTCCTAGACCAACTGGTATTCACACTTGATACAACTGCGCCTCCTATTGACCTATTGACCAAAGTGCCCCCGGCATGTATGACACATGAGCGTTTTTTTTTCGCTTAGCGTCAGGGTGGGTAGGACACGTTTTCATTCTATCCACATTTTTCACACAATTAGAGTTCTTGTAGTAAAGAGATTTCCAACGATTGAAGAGCCTTTTCTTCTTTCTTCAATGTTTTCTTTGTGTTTGTTTTGGATTATGAAGTGTTTGGAGTGAACAAACATAGTGCATAGTATCCTTGCTCTACTCTCAGGTGGGTGTACAAGCGATACCAGGAGTTGATGTAGTTACAGTGCCCCTGTTTTTTAAATATACAATAGTAAGCTTGTTCGATATCCAGTTTTGGGCATATCGAAATATCGTGATGAAAATATCGCGATATTCGATATTATCGTGGTGACGTCATCTTTTTTTTTTTCATAACTTTTTTATTATGTAAGCATGCACGGTGACCGATTGAAGCGAGATCTCCGAAAAAGTACCGTAAATTGCATTTTCCTGACCAACTAAATCTTACTTGAATTTCAGTTGGTTATTTTGTCCATTTGGCCAAGTAGAAACACACTTTTACAAACTTCATCTGAAAATATATCGTGCAAAAACCGTCCGAAAGCGACAATCACTTTGAAGAAGACGTAAACAGTCAGCACGCTGTGTGGAAATTTCCATAACTAGTACGCAAGCCCAACGTAATAGCCATGATAATTAACGTGCACTTAGCAAAATACATATCAGGTCTTACTCCATGTAATCTGGAATTATTGCGCCCCATCCGTGAGTCCAATACGCTGCTATAGCTTCAGTCATGTTGGTCGGAAGCGGTGAGCATACATGGCATGCACGTGCTCACAGCACAGTGAAGTCAGCACGGCCAGCGCACGTGTAGTCTTCAGTCATGAAGGCCGGAAGTGCAGCGTACATCGGCTAGTAGTATAGTTACAGTAGCGCACACAGCATTGTTCTGGACCGCATATGGATTACTGTCGGAGTGTTGGCTTCGTTCGGGTGCAGATTTTGCATGGTAAGAAATCTGCTTTTAGCGTCGCAACCAGCTACAAATTTTGCAGTAATCTATTTGTTTTGGTTGTCGCAAAAAGTGTGTCAAGCTTTACACGTACGTCCGCTCATGATCTACTCTGATTTGTTGGTATAAAGTTGCGCCTGCCTATAAATATCGTGATACTGCCGATGTTGCCGATATTTCAATATTTTTTTCCGGGGCCCGATATGTTTTTCGATATGAAAATAATATCGCGATATCGATAAATATCGTCATATCGAACAAACTTATACAAAATTTAGCATCTCGCATACTCACCGCCTATCACCGGTGCCAGTCTATGCATAAGTAGTGGCTCTATATACAGGTAAGATGAGTGAAGTAAACCGTCCCCCACCCCTCACAGATGTGTGGTAGGGGTCTACGAACAAATACTTACAAATGAATACTTACCTGTAGAGCACCTCCCCCCCTCCTACCACTATTCTTGTTACCACTATTTTATTAAGGGCATTCCACCCTGAGTTCTTCTGAGAATAGATGATGCTTACGTGGCATACAGGCTGCTGGTACTGTAGGTAGGCCAATAGGGGACGCTGTTGTATGAAACTCATGGCATGAACACCTGCCGGTCTGGGGAAATATGCAAAAGTAGTTGCTGTACAAGTAAGTATTCATATAATATTGACTGGCCTTGAGTGAGATACCACATATATTTCCCAAAATTCGACGAGGGCAATATGGGTCTAGTGAGGGAAATATATGTGGTGTCTCCCGAAAATAACGCCAGTCAATATTATTATTATTACCTGTTCAACTCTTTCTGGTGCATAGGAATAGGAACAAGAAACGTGAACCAAGTTCAGCCATAGATATCGGAAGAAGAAAACAAAAGTAAACTAGACATTTATGGCTGTTGGAAACAGCACATAAGGCTTTTCCGCCTATGATGACATAAACTGCTTCTCAACTTAATATTTATATGATGCTACTTCAGGTTTTCTGATCCTAGTACTTACCGTTTTTAAACAAGGTTTTTGTAAGGTTTGTTCTTAATTGGCATGTTAAGTTTGCCCCTTTAAGACGCTGTCACGTGACGCATACCGATAATGACGTCATGATGACGTAGTTGCAATTTTTCAATATAAAACTTCCCGACTTAGGTATTAAATAACAAGTTTCAACCCAATCGAACCTAGAGTTTGCTCTAAATTGGCATGGTGAAGTTTGCCCCTTTAAGGTGCTGTCACGTGACGCACGATGATGTCATAATGACGTCATTTCGATTTTTCGATATAACTCTTCCCAACTTAGATATATACCAAGTTTCAACCCAATCGGACATAGGGTTCATTTATAATTGATGTGTGAAGTTTTATTTGCCCCTTTAAGGCATTGTCACGTGACACTAGATGACGTCAACTTCTCTATAGGGACTTTGTTTGGACTATTAGTTTGGTTAAGATCGCCTTTTTAAAAGTGACAAAAGTGTTGTCCACAAAAATCTGTGTACAAAGTCTATAGGATTTCAGCGACAAAAAGAGGAAGAAGAGGAAGAAGAAGAAAAAAAATAACAGAACAAAAACAAAGGCCTTTCGCTTCCACGAAAAAGCCAAATATTCTTCTGTAATCTATGGTTTCAACCTGTTCAACACGTTACGTGTTGAAGTTACTAGTTGAGTTATGCGTTGAATGCGGATTTATAAGGTGAATACGGATATTATGGACCGCTAATTATTGTACATAGGCGCAATAGGAGGGGTGTATGAATATTATGGTCACTCGTCATTCAGCTGAGCCCTGACCGAGCCATTGTGACGTATTTTGCATTGAGTTAATCAATTAGACAGACAAAATACTTGTTTATATCTTGTGTCCAAAATGCCTAATTCAGGTAATTATCATTCGTATACCCCAACCACACTTCTGGGGGGGGGGGGGGGATTGTCAGCACAATGCCTTAAAGGGGAATTTACCCATTTGGTTGTGTAAGGTAATATTCTTCCCAAATTTTAATTTGTGTTGTAAACAAATCTTATCAAAATGAGTACCTTTGTAAGTTAAATCATTATATATGCATATATGCTTATGACCCCTGTGGCATCAAACTGAGACTCGTTTGACACGATAAACCATGAAAGTGGTTTCCTCTCACGGTAGCCAGTTGGAGGCTTAAGCATCTTTAAGTAGAACATCATGCGATGTAGTGCATATTGAGGCAACTGTTTTAACCATTCATCCATCAGGCATGCAACTTTTCCTCGGATCAGCTGATTTCCTCGTTTTTCTCATCACGCTCATGCCATTGAAAATAGAAAAACACTGCACAAAGTCTTGTAAAGATCGGAATTTCCTCGTTTTTTGGTTAACTCTGAGTACCATGCCTGATCCATGTTTAACTGATTCTTATTAACAACAGAGTCCCCCAAAATGCGTGAAATTAGCTAGAAGGGAACTAAATCACTAATTTCAAATTGTTCATTGGCAATGCCAGTGCATAAAGACTACATAGGAGGCTGTTGGCCAAGCACACATTGAATTGTTGTTATTGGGGATAACACTAATTCAATGATCAATGATCTTGAGGGGTGACAAAACGGTTGCCAGGTGTGTGAGTGTGAGAGAGCCCCAAGACTTGATTAGTCTGCAAATGGAGCTTGGCGACAGTTTGCTCAGTGCTGCATTACCATTAAATGCTCACAAGAATTGTTTAGATGGTCCTCACACTATCTTCATTGTTAGCATCGCAGTACATTGGATCATAGAAGTGATTGAATTAACTGTTGCGATTGGTCGCATTGTGGTCAAAGAGTGTTTTCCTGCGTGACCATACATTTCCATTGCTATGAAAAAATATGAGTGATCAGAGTCTGAGAATCTGGTTATCCATGATTTTCTGTTAAGTTTTCAATCTTGATGAAGGCTTACCATTGGGGCTAGCACTGGATGATTAGTGATCTTTTTAACTCGATTAATCCTGCAAGAACTATATGCGATTAATTAGCTGTAAATTCCGAGAAGTGAATAGACGAACGGCTCGTGCTGTGTTGTCATCATAGTAGTACTGCAATTAACTGCACTAGCATAATACAATGATCGTTATAACAAGTTTTAACTTCTATGGCACCGAGCAAGACCTAATACTTATGTTATTCTTTTCCCTTTTTGTAGAGGAGGATATAGAGATGTTAAGTGAACTGATAAGCTTCATAGGAGAGGAAGCTAAGAGTCCACCAAGTAGGACAAAGGGTGACCCATCTAGCCCAGACTACTTTACAGTGGGTAAGGAAATATCCACTAACGTTTTATTGATAAGTTCAGAATTTGATATCTAGGCCAGGGAAATTGTTTAATTATTACCAAAAAAATATAGGTTTTCCTGGCCAATTTTGAATTTTTACCGTTTAAATTGATGTTGTGATCATTCAAATTCACACTAACTTGTTAAATAGCACTGCGCACTTACGCTAGAAATAGCACCGAACCTCAGACAAACATTGCAACGTGGTCATGCAAACGTGTGGTGAGTGGGGGTATGTGCATGCATGGTGTGATGTCATTAGTGCGGAATGCTATTGACAGTGTAACATGCTTTTCAATTTTGCAACATGTGCATGCAATTACAGACAACATGCTTTCAATAGGGCTCCACGCTCGAGCTATTTATAGGATACAACCTTTATATCAACAGCTATATTTACCTGGATGTTCAGACAAATTGCACAACGTTTACGTGTAAGTTGACGTCTGACTTGTTTGTCCGAACATTTGAATGTGACCTCATAAATGCCTATTTTCTGTAACGTAATTCATTTCCAAAAAGGAAGCACCTGATTTCCTAAAAAGGCCAGGAATTGTTGTTGAGCGCTATTCACTGAGGACAAATTTGACATTGATACAAATGTAAATCTTGAGTATTATTTGTGGCAAGTGACCAAATAAAAGTATATTTGTGGATTGTATGTATAGCTGTATTGACATTTTCCTGTACAGGAAAATGTCAATACAGCTATACTGACATCATCTGTGAATCCACAAGTTTTTTTACGTACATAACTTACTGAACATTCCTGTAAAAACAGAAATTAAATGATTTTACAGAAACTGGAAATGTTTACTCGGTAAATCAAATGTTGCTTGGTTGTTTGTTATTCCCAAATGTCAATAAAATGTGTATACATGTAGTAACGAGTGGCTATTATTTCCCTAAGGAATAGAAGGATAAATCCACTAATTGTGGTAGGTTTTTTTTTAATCAATATTCAGAGAATCAAATACATGAAATGTACATGTACATGGTTCTCAATAGTTGTACGTCTTCGATTTTTATACATACATGTTTATACGTACAGCCCTGGCAAAAATGTAGAACTTGTACATGTGTGTAAAAAAAAAAAAATAAAAAAATGAATGTTTCCTGGGCAAATTTGCATGAACAATGAAGAATTTGAAAGTGCAAAAATGCAATTGGATTGTAAAAATACCAAAAAGAATCACCTCTTTTACCCTGTTGTTGGAAAGCACATGATATTGAATTACGGTTTACTAAAGTTGGGTGGAGAATATGCAAAAATGGCCGGAAAAGCCTTACTTTAGAAAAGATAACTCTGGGGAAGGCATACATTGCACTTTAAATGTGGAAGAGAAGTCAGTAACATACAAGTATTCAACTGTGTAAACATACCCATGACAATATTCCTTTTTGCTGCTTTTCTCGGCTGTCTCAGGTTGTTCATTCTGAAATGTTCTTAAAACGTACTGTGTTGTCTATCAGAAATTGCAATTGGGATAACTTTTGTATCAATCTGAACTTGCATTTGTCCAATTTTAGGGAGCTTACCGGCAAGGTTACCCTCTGAAATGTTGTCATCTACAGTAACTTCAAGGCAGTCCAGCCAGCAGTATTTTTCAGCAAGTAAGAAGAATTATGCTGCATTTTTCCTTTTTTCAGATTTTGTTTTTTGAGGCATTGACTCAAAACTTGATTTGCGTTTAAATAACGCAAAAACCATATGTGAAACCATATGGCACAGCCTTAAAGGTACAGTACAAGATTGGTAACATACCCAAACAGAAATGTTCACAGATTTACATCTAACTTTCAGGGTATGAAGATGTTGCTGGTAGAAACATACTGTTAAACTATTTCTGCCTGAAATTATGTATTTATCTAGAAGTCAGTAAAACAAAGATTAAAAACAGTTTTGATCTCGGGGTAAGATCAAAACCATTCTTTTTGTTTTATAAGAAAAATTCACTCAGGTTTTCGCTACTTTCTTGTAACTCAGATGTCAGACTGAGCTCAAATTTTCACAGGTCTATCATTTCATGTACATGCTGGATTAGACAAAGTGTGAGTGCTGTTCTGTGACCTTTACCAATCATGTATTATAACTTTAAAGGGGTTAACTTTGCACTCCAATTGTCAGAGTTGTTGACTCAGGTCGGTGACTTGGACTCGAGTTCGACTCGCTTCACCAATTTTTGTGACTTGCGACTTGCCTCTACTTGGAAGAAAATGACTCGAGACTTGACTTGACTTGAGAAAATGTGACTTGCGACTTGACTTGACTTGTGACAATTTTTTCTTTTAGATTATTTTATCAAACTTTTCATACCAATCCTGCCACGGACATTTTTGAACTTCAAAATAAAAATTGAAAACGTTGCCGTCGCGACCGCCTTTCAAGTTCGGTTGTTGTTCGTAAACTGTATAATGTACAGGTCCGCAATAGACATTGATTTTTGCACTCATGGCCGTCCACAGAGAAATGTTATATTTTGCATTCGATGTTCGTTATCTTGTTCGTCGTCGAAGTTGAGCGAAATTTCTTCACTTATTCTTCACAAGATACAGCGTTTTAAATGAGGTTTCTCTATTCAAACTACATTTTTGATGATTTATCGCACATCCACAGCAACAGAAGAGGCCATTTTGGGAAATTATGAGGACATATGCTCACATAAAATGTTGAGTCTGCGATTGCAACTGTTGACACTTCTTGCCGCAACGCAATTTACCTTACCGCGATGTGCTATGTGACGGCCGTAGGGCTAATGCTTCGTGCAGACGGTCAACATTCCGTCATCCAGTCGCTTTCAAATCTTAAACCAAGAAGGGTTTTATCCAAAATTGCAATCACGTCACCATATGTCATGTGCCTTACAGGGGAAAACTTCAAACTCTATTTGTGACTTAATTCAATAGCGTTCCTCACTAATGACGTCACACAATGCATGCACGCCCACTCATACCCCCACTCACCACACGTTTGCATGACCGGTTGCTATTTTTAGCGCAAGTGCGCAGTGCTATTGAAAAGTGAACAAAGAAAATTGACTGGAGCGGGATTCGAATCAGCAACCTGAATACCGTACAGACGCTCTACCAACTGAGCTATCCAGCCCTACATTGGTGGTGTCCCCAATAGTCAATTATCTTTGTTCGTTTGCCAGTCAGAAGCCATGAAACCACGCACACACCACCCAGGGATCATTTCATCGATACATGCAGCAATGCTGCAACCTGAGAACTGTATATGGGGGATCATTCAAAGAGGATACAGCTTTTTAATTAATATAATCATCAAATAATCACAAGGGAAATTGACTGAATTTAAAGTCATTGAAAAGTGAACAAAGACAATTTACTGGATTCAGGAGGTCACCGGATTGAATCCCACTCCAGTAAATTTTCTTTTTTCACTTTTCAATGACTTTTAATACAGTCAGTTTCCCTTATGGTTATTTGATGATTGTGGTTATTTATCTCAAAGACTGAACTCATTCTGGCCGAAAGAATAAGCTTTTATACAAAAATATCTCTAATTCAAAATACCCATGTGCCTACAGTCGAATACCTCAAGGTTTTTGCACCAGAGCTATATCGGGTCACGTTTAAAAGAAGTGACTCGAGTCATTAGGTCAAGAATGTTGAGTCTAGTCAATTATTTAGCACGAGTCAATCCGATCATCGCAAATGCTGGGAAATATAAAAGAAACACCAGAGACTTGAAATTGGTTGCTTTTTAAAAATTTACATCCGGGTCACAACCTGTGATGAAACACTTTACTCTGAACCCTTTCACGCCACTGCGGGCCATAGAATATCATACGTGTCACAACATTTTGTATGCCACAGTGTATTCTGTGGCTGATGTACAGTGCGGGCCCCACATTGTGGAAAGTTTAATTAATGAGAACAAAAGGCTGATCACCAACCAAGTACACATACCCGAATGTATTGGGCTCAATGTTCAAACATTGGGTTCAATGTGCATGTACACATTATGTACATGAATGTATGTACATTAACCTCTCTAAGGAGGGATTCCGTACCGCGACATGGTTTGTGTCTGTACATGGAAGAAGGTCACTGCCATACAAACCGGGCACACGAACCACGTAAGTCTAAATATTTTTCGCAATCTTTTTTTTTTTGTGGGGGGGGGGGGGACTTGAGTCTTATTTGCCTTAATAAGTCCAGTCATTCTGATAAGAGACTTGAGTCCTGTTGAGTCATTTGCTCACAGTGACTCGAGTCCAGTCGAGTCATTAATCCTTTGGGACTCAAGTTGAGTCGCCAGAAAATGTGACTTGAGTCGAGTCGAGTCATTGACTCAAGTCATTGAAACTCTGACTTCCACAGGGTTGGTTGGCCATATCTCTGGACAGGAAGCATCTGAGGTTCTTTTAATTTATCTACAGCATGGGTGTAGATCACAGGGGGCTAGGGTTGTTGCAACCCTCCCAGGTTTTCACTTTTTACATACCGGTATATATAAAAAATTAATTTGTGCACAAACTTATATGGAAGCACGACCCAGCTACATGATCAATCCCCCCAGGTCTGAGGACGTGTCTACACTACTGATCTACAGAAACACAACATATCAGTTTTGCTGCCTTCCTTTTGGCCTATCCCCAGCTACATGGGCTTTCAAAAGAATCACCAATTTAGGAGCTGCAGCCCTTCATCGTCAGCACATTTGGAAATACGTTTACTGTCCTACACAACTGGCTGATTGTGGGTCCGTCTTGTCTGGCGACCACCCTAGCCCAGTCAAGGACAATCCAACTCACCTTAGACTTGGGTTTCATTTCTTGGGTCTCTGGTCTTAGTAAGATAAAGTGCTCCACATCAAACAGTTTGAACTTCTGGCTGTGCTAGACAGTGTAACCAGCCGCTTCATATATGTGTAGACAGACAATTCCACAGTAGTGTCCTACGTGAACTGACAAGGCAGGACATTCTCACTGTCCCTGTGTACAACCTGGCAGCTCCTCAGTT
Organism: Astropecten irregularis; assembly: GCA_963971285.1. Classification (NCBI taxonomy): domain Eukaryota; kingdom Metazoa; phylum Echinodermata; class Asteroidea; order Paxillosida; family Astropectinidae; genus Astropecten; species Astropecten irregularis. The sequence goes on from OZ020257.1 coordinate 8,756,858, forward strand.
GGTGCATCCACCTGGCTTTGAAGAGCAACACATTTGCAGAGGTCGTGAGGTTTTGCAAGGTTGGGCCAGTGGAGTGATGTGGTCTCTCTATTGACCAAGAGTGCAACATATCTTCATCCTTCTGGGATCTCCATACATCAACCTGTTTGACTTTCACCTGAACTACCAGCTACAAATATTCTGCTCCCGGCATTCCCATCCAAAGGCCTGGGCAACAGACTCCCTGAGTATCAGCTAGAATTGATTCCTAGGGTATGCATTCCCCGGGGTCTCACTGCTACCTCAAGTGTAGACTTGATGACAAGTCCTACCGTAGGCATTCATTCTTTTTCTGTCAACGCCGCAAAGCGAGGCATCCATTCATGGAACAGTCGTTTGTGTATCTTGCCATATTCGTCACGGTGTACGACTAGACAAACATGTCCAATGGCGAATATTCATACATGCAGCTATTAGAATGAACATGTATAACGTTAAAGAGAGGGCCAATAATATACTAAGAAGCATCCATTATAGGTATGGAGATGTCAATCCCTGTAAAATCTGGGAGTTAACTATCAACCATTCAAAAAATATTATGAAAAATGTAAAATTTTTGTTTATTTTGAAATTGCCATAAGGAGAATCCCCAAAACAGTACGTTTTTGTAGAAGGTGAACGCCCAAGAATAACCTGAACCGCCTTCAAAGAATGGAGAGTGCGCTATTTGTAACAGACCTATCCAAGGAATATGCTAATTGTGTACGCTTCTTGTCTCATGCATATTCATGTATCTCTATTCTTAACCAATCAGATCCGTCCAATTACGGTACCAATTACCATAGCCTATGTACAACGGTCGATACAAGTTATTCAAATCTGTTTGTGGACGGAATCGTGCTCCTTTATGGATCAAGGATGTATACGAGAAAAAAAATGTTTTGAGATGCTGTTGAAAATGTTTGATATCATGTTCTTGTCTTTAAGACATCTAATAGATGGTCAGTGAGCTTGTTCCAAAAGCGGGGTGCAATGCGAGAAAAGGCTCTGTCTCCATAACTGGCCAGCCGAGTCCGAGGAACAATGAGGGTATTACTTGTTGACCTCAAACCCGACCTGACAGAGCGGGGTTGCAGCATGTTCTTTAAAGATGGAGAATAACGATTTGTAAAAAAATGAAACAAATACAAATCCTCGTTTATAAGACATATAAGAACCTTCTCATAATATACAATGGGGCTGTTGTTTTTTCATTATTTAGTAATATTGGAAATAAAATTTGATAGTAATTGTCAATTCTTGGGACTATTTACCCAAACTGGCCGTGGGTGGCGCTATTTAAATTCTTGTCAATGTGTGACGTAGTCGAGGGGATACGGTCCACGAACGAATCCCCTCGGTGCGCGGGAGTTGTATGGGATTTCCAATGAGTTCTGTGTACATGCGGTTTTTGTATGCTAAAACTGTCCGAATCACTGCCCGAATGATCATTAATATCCGATTGGTACATTGATTCTTCATCGATGCTGTATTCCTACCAAGGACGGTCGCCATATGTATCATTTTCAACCATTTTACCTTCGAAATGATTGGAGTGCATGTATTGCGTGTGGGTATGTAATATGCAACACACTGAATATAAATATTCATAAGGAAAGCGAATCCCCTCTTCTACGTCACCAACTTGAGGAAAACATGAATATTCATGATATGTAAATGAACCAAAAACGGGCAAAGTCGAGAGAAAATGTATCATTCTTGGCGAATGTGGAACGGTAAAAGGTGGCTTAAAATTCACATCAAGAAACTTCAAAAAGTGAGGGTTTATTATATATTTACCTTAATTGGAGCTAGGTGAACAAAATTTGACGTGAACATCTTATTTTTCGAAATCGTTGGAGCCCAGCTTTAAATAAAGAGGGCCAGCGCCATGGAGTGTCTTGAATGTTAGGAGGAGGATCTTGAACTGAATTCTGTATTTGATCGGTAACCAATGTAGCTTGTTGAGGATGGGAGTTATGTGATTTGACCTTTTGGAGCTTGTAAGAAGTTGTGCGGCAGCGTTTTGTACGAGTTGCAAACGATGAATGGTACTTTGGGGAAGACCGGTGAGCAGGCTATTGCAAAAGTCGAGTTTGTTGGTGACAAAGGCATGCATGAGTTGCTCTGCTGCATTTTGAGAAAGTAGATGTCTGATATTTGCTATTTTTCTTAGATGCATGTATGATGTCTGACAAACCTTGGACACATGTTTTTCAAAGTTCAAGAATCTGTCAAACATCACACCAAGATTACGAGCATCCGTACTGGGGACAAGAATAGCATCACCTATTTGCAGATTATGGATTTTGATTTTGTGTTGGAGTTGTGGCAAAGAAATGATCATGAAATTTGTCTTGTGTGTGTGGGTTGAACTTCAAAAAGTTATCTAGCATCCATGTCTGGATATCGTGCAAGCATGTGATAAGAGAAGTAAGCATCTTTGTATCATCATCTTCAAGGTTGGGACTGAATGAAGTGTAAAGCTGGGTGTCATCTGCATAAAATGTGACTGGATATTATGTTGCCGTGCAATTTCACCAAGAGGCGTTGTATAGAGAGTAAAAAGGATCGGACCGAGAACAGATCCCTGGGGAACCCCATGTTTAACCTTAATCACTGCAGAAGAGTCCCCTTGTATCTGGACGATCTGGTGGCGGTCACTGATGTATGAGTTAAACCAGTTTAACGCTAAACCCTGGATGCCAAAACTATTGGAAAGTCTATGAATAAGTACCGAGTGATCAATGGCGTCAAAGGCCGCTGAGAGATCGAGAAGGACTTGCAGCAAGGCTTTTTTTTTGTCCACGGCACACATGGGGCCGATTTCATAAAACTTACGACGCGTCGCAGAGTTAAGACGCATCCTTTCTCTATGGACTCACCGCATAGATGCGACGCGTCGCAGCTAGGACGCGTCGCAAATCGAGTTGCGACGCGTCGCAGAGCTTTATGAAATCGACCCTCGATGTCATTATGAACTTTAATAAGGGCCGTTTCGACACTGTGGCAACTTCTGTATGCAGACTGATGATTTTCACGCAGCTGTTGTTTGGACAAGTGTGCATTTAGTCTTCCTGCAACCACTTTCTCAGTGACCTTTGACACAAATGACAAGTTTGATATATTGGACGATAGTTTTTCATGTCGTTACTGTCCAATGATGGGTTTTTGATAGTTGGGGTAACCAAGGCCGTCTTGAAGTTGTCTGGGAACCAGCCAGAGTCTAATGATCATCCTGGTTATGGGTTCCACAAGAACAGGCAGATTCTTGACCAAATTGGTGGGTAGGGGATCCAATCCGCAGGACTTGGCAGGAGCTGTCTTGATTATCCTTTCAACTTCCTTTGTTGACACTGGTGTGAAGGTTGTTAGTGTGGAACTTGAAGGCCAGGCTGGATTTACCTCAGTTGAAGGTGCTGCTGGTTTTGGATTAATACCAGAATAATCCAAAATTAATGGCAAACAATAGTCCTGAATGCTCCATACTGACCACGACTGGTTTCCTCAACTGCTGGATCTCCAATCTAATCAACCCATCGTCCTACCAAAACAGCCATTCAAATGACAATGCTGCCTTGGCACGATAATTTATGAGAATTGCCTACAGCACTTTTTCAGATGGTGTGCACAGAAAGGTGTTGATTCCTGTTCTGCATCTTTAACAATTATCAGGGATTTCCTGTACTACCTTTTTGGACGGATCATAAAGGGTTTGACAATGGCTCTAGTCTGTCTAGTAATCCATCTCTCACCTAATATACCTAATTACTTGTAATGATATGTTTGTCAACAATCTCCTAGTTATTTAAAGCACCCTTTGAACCAGCTGCAGGGCTCTCCCTTAACTTTTTTTCAGTCGCCAGCTGGACTACCCAGCCAGAGTTTTGGGTAGTCCGCCTGTTTTTCAATTCACCCGCATATTTACACTATTTTTGCAATCAAACCTAAAATTGATATAAAGACATTCTTATTTGCCATTTTGGCAAACAAGTGTTACCGGTAACTACTTTACACTTCATAGCTCATATCTAGTTGAATCAACCAAATGTCAGTATTCATTGATAAAATGTACACTAATTGCAAAATAGACAATTAGAAGAAAAAAAGTTGGAAGTCAATAGCTGGAAGCATATGATCATGATCATGAACATAAGTCACTTAGATTGTTGCACATCAACTTCCGATTTGCGCTGGCAAATGTTTTCTTGCACTTGAAAAATGATTTAAAACCATAACATGTGTGTTTATTTTGGTTGCAAATCAACAATTCATTAAAAACAACAAGATTACTTTTTCGTGAAATAACCACAAGGGAAACTGACTGAGTATTTTTAAGTCATTGAAAAGTGAACAAAGAAAAATTGACTGGAGCGGAACTCGAACCGGCGACCTCCCGAACACCGTACAGGCGCTCTACCAACTGAGCCATCCAGCCCTACGTTGGTGGTGACCCCAATAGTCAACCATCTTTGTTCGTTTGGCAGTCAGAAGCCATGAAACCACGCACAAACCGCCACACCCCAGGGATCGTTTCAATGATACACGCAATAATGCTGCAACCTGGGAACGGTACATGGGGGAATATCACTCAAAGAGGATACGGCTTTTTCTTTGTTCACTTTTCAAAGATTACTTTTTAACTAAAACAAGTATAAGATTGCCGACACTGATAATTGCTGGCCTGAATAATGCACGAAAGACTTAGTTCCCCTTTACTTGGACATATGACCATTAAATGTCAACGGCTGCACATCACCTGACATGTACTCTGCCAAGCACTCCAAGCACACCGCGCTCACCGCGGTATTCACAATGACTTCCCCAACTCACATTGTACACATGCTGTGGCTTGAACTTCAGTTTAGCATTGTATCTTTTCATAGCGTGGAAGCTCAGAATTTAGTTCCCTAACCAGTTTGTATACTTTAAACATTTTTGATAAGTCCATATGATAAAAAGAAAAGTTGCATTTTTGAGACTTGCAGAGAAAAAACACTCCATGGTGGGAACTGGATCAACGGAAATCAGAAAACGAACCACGAGTGGAATGATATTAAAGAAAGCATGGCGTTCATTTATGCATGTACAGTCGAACCTCATTAATACGAGCTCTCTTAAGACGAGATCTCGGTTAAGACGAGCATATCACGCCGGTCTCGACCGAGTTCTGCACGTTTCTATGGGAAAATATTTGCTTAATACGAGCACTGATAATACGAAAAACCCTTTAATACGAGCGTTTTGGGCTGACCCAGTTGCCTGAAAGTCATTGTAAACAACCCATTTAATACGAGGATGTTTTAATCTGGCTTCTTTTGGAATCGATTTTCGGATTTCTTTGTACAGATTAAGAAAAATCCCACCACCGTTGTTTTATGTTACCGAAAGCTAAATTCACCGCAGCGCTAATGCCCTCTAATCCCCTCCTGCGGTTTTACCAGCGGCTTGCCCAGTGGAAAGTGTAAACAAAAAACAGAAAATGTTATGCGTGTCGTATTTTTTTTTATTGTGCGTGATCCACCTGGTTTTTTTTGGCTGTCACGAAAGTCTAAACCCGCCCGAGGAAAACAGCGAGGTCTTCCATTAATTTTGTCGATTCGTTTTCGTAAGGAGAAAAACTTCTTCATTTTTTTTTTCAAAAATCAAACCAAAGTCCACGCTAATTTCCAGACAATTTTACCTTGCTGATGACGTGTAAAAAGGATTTTGGTCACAACAAATTCTAATAAAAATTACTTTCAAATTCTCGTACTTAAAGGTAGTATCATACATTGGTTTTTGTCAAAGAAATACAGATTCATGGACAAAAATATCAAGGACAATACCGTAATAGTCATCTGTGAAAATTCCAGTCCCATACGTTGCCCACTTTTTCAGAAAACAGTGAAAAACGGCCACAGTATTTCTTGAGTCTTTTCTCTTTTATTTTTGATCTTTTAAAAGATCAAAAGGATTTTTGGTTGTTGTTTTACTAATTTCTGGATAAATACAAAATTTTCTCTTGTTCTCTATGGAACTCACCGGACTACACAGCCGTTTCCCTCCCATGTCCAGGGCGAGGTCTTTTGTCTCTGCCCACTCAACCACGGAGCATTGAGTCAACTGCTACTCCTGCACTTCTACTCTCCTTTCCACCAGGGCTGTCAGACACAAATTATGGGGGTGTTATACCCCTTGAAAGCCCCCTTTCTTCCGTTACCACAAACACAAAGCCTGGCAGAGTTCCCATTATACTCCTAGAGTTTATAATCGGCTTATAGGATTACTGCACTGGGCTCTTCACCATAACCAGTCACGGCTGACGCCCATTTTGTAGGAAAAATTTTCTCATTGTATGCGGCGACTTCATGCACTGCACGGGAAACCTCGGCGTTGACACTGAGTATGAGGTTCCGAAAATCAAACTTTTGGAAGGGATTTTCTCGTAAACGTGCATCTTTTGCACTTGGGGACTTGTTGTGACATGTTCAGTATGGTACAATCTTTCTATATGCTAAAAATCAGGCTGCCTAAAAAAGTTAAGACGAAAACCATTTTCCAGGCCTTGTAGAATTTTCAGCTCACGGCCTATAACTGGTTAGGTTAGAATAGGGATTTAAATTATGCATGTTACATGGGCAGGCATTCTGTGGCAATAGCGCCCCGCACTAATGACGTCCACGAGTGATTTGGCCAGCGCGCGCATGTACAAAATCCCCTGATGTCACACAAACACACGTAGTGTACACCATGCATGCACACAAGCACACCCACCACACGTTTGCATGGATTGCATGGTTGCAATGTTTGTCTGAGATCCGGTGTGTCATCACAGCATTTAGCCTGCTATTTTTAGCGCAAGTGCGGAGCGCTATTTCTTACTGCATATTTAACTTTCTTGATAACTTCCACCCCTACTGACCTGGGAATAGCAAAAACAAACAAATTACCAAATGTCTTAATATGTTATAGATGTCTCTTGTTCTGGTACAGATTACTCAAAAGCGCTGTGCACTTGCGCTAAAAATAGCACCGAACCTCAGACAAACATTGCAACGTGGCCATGCATACGTGTGGTGAGGGGAGGTACATGTATGTGTGCGCGTCGCGCGTGGTGTGACGTCATTAGTGCGGAACGCTATTGTTGAAGTGAATTGAATTTTAAATTGAAAGTTAAGAGTCTGTTTGGGCCATTCATCTTTCTTTCAACAAAGGTATCCCCTTCAGGGGAACAGGGGAATTTTTTACTAAATTCACCTTAAAAAGAGGAGAATCTCCAAATAACATAATCATCTTCCTCTTGTTTTCTTCTGTGCAAGCAGATGATGACTTGGATGATGAGGTAACTGATGGAGATGATGATGATGAGGAGGAGGAGGAGGAGGAAGATGATATTGGCAGACAGGTGAACATTCCCCAGGAACAAGTACTAGGTTAGATATTCATGATTGATATTATCTCTACATTTCTTCTGTAATTTTACAAGGAAGAGCAGCTTACATTTACATTTCCCCTTGTACTTTCTTATTTCACCTGTGTGAAGCAGCATGCTGTGTTTGTCTTCCTTTCTTTCTTTTTTCAAATGGTTATGTCAAAGTAGAAAGTGCCATACAACCCTTTGTAGAATTCTACATTATACATGTTTAGCTCAGAGAGCAATTGTTTAACTTCTGCTCGGCAGTAATACACTGGTACAGAAGTTATCTGCAAGCACTATTGCTAGGCTACTACTGGAACTTGAGCAAACATGTACAGACTTCGAACAATCGTCCTCTCGCAAAGATAGATAGAATGAAAGACCATGTGAAACAAGTTCACAAACTTTTTTATATTCTTCTCCAGTTTCGGGAATTTTCTACACCGCTAGATGGAATATTCCAGAAAGTTCTCCAGACGTGTAGGGCATTCTCTCTTATATTAAAGATTGTTCTAGAATGTTCCAATGCTCTATACACACAACAGGCTATATACACACCAGGTCAATTACTCAGTGCTTACTATAGGTTTTCCTGGTCATTTTCGACAAATTTTATTTTCACGCATTCGTGTTCACTTGATTTTGCCTCCTCGGTTGAAACCATCACTCAATTTCACTTTGATGGATCCATACAGCCATTGCATTCAATTAAATTTAATTCAACAATCGTTCAATTTAGACACGCAAAATCGGCATTCAATTCAGCAGGGTTTATACATGTACCATGTACGTACGTTTTTGTTTTGAGACAACCAATTTCGCAAAATGCAAACCTTAATACACCTATATTTGTTATTTCTTTGTATTGTTTTCACTTTTCCCCTGTTTTCCTTAATTTCTATATTTCTTTGATTTGTTATTGTTTTATTTATTGGTGTCATGGATGTATCGAAAATCATGGTGTCGTATCTCATCATCCATTTTGAAATGAGTTAAACTTCCTCTGACCAACCTCACTCTTCATCCTGATCTCAAATTGGCCCAAGTTGCGACAATCGATTTTGCTGTGGACCTGTTGATATTCAAATTGCAAGCTCAATGTACACATGTAATCTAAATTATTCTAATGCATCAACCAGCCAACAACATTAGATATTCTCTCGTAAAGCGAATTTAAGCTGCCATTCTTTTCGAGGATTTCTCAATTACAAACGATCGTTGTCAGGGGATATCAAGCAGTGTTGTAGTGGAGTCCTCAGATCCGAGTACAGAGTACTCCGAGTACTTCAGGGTCCGAGTACTGGGCCGAGTCCGAGTACATTGCTGCCGATTCCAAGTCCTAAGTATCGAGTCCGAGTACATTCAAGGTCGAGTACAGGGCCGAGTCCGAGTACCAAAGTTTGAGTTCCGGGCCGAGTACATGCACAGAACCAATGCACAGTACCAACAAATGCAATTCATGGCAGTAGTGTTTAATAAATCTCTTCATTGCACAACAAAGTCAGCAGGTAAATTTTAAAGAAACAAAAACAACTGCCCTTTATTCTCTCTGGACTTAATAAAATAGTCAAAATACAATGTATTGTGCTTTTTATCAAAGTTACAGGGTATAAAGGTGGTGATGGCAGAAATATAATGGTAAAACCTTTTCTGCCTAAAATAAGGTGACCATATTTTATTGAGATGATCTGGGGACAGTGATCCGTGTCCTGGGGGAGGGGTAAAATTTTGAAAAAAAAATTTGAATCCAGATGGTGCCTACATGCAAAATGGTGGCATCTATGGACATCTTGTCTAGTTGACATGAGTGAGTTACATACTTCCATGTCTCAGTCTTCGCATAAGGACCTGCCAGTACTTCTCAGAAGAATGAATCTTCTTGAGCACAGCATTTGTGTTCTTTCCTTTTTTTAGGACAATTAGAATTTTCTGGGGCATTTCGTCGAATCGGGGACATTTTCGGGGACAATTTTTCATCAGGGACAGCACTGTCAAATCGTTGGTCACCTTAGCCTAAAATGTTGTTTTTAAAAATCAAAGAACAAAATAATAAATCACAAGCCAAAAACACTTTGGATCTCAGGGTGAGATCAAAACTCCTAACTCCTAAGTTTTCTAAAAAACACAAAATTGGGCACTGTAAGAGACTCGATATTTGCTGTATCTTCCTTAATAGTTTTGCCATAAATCTGTACTTCTTTGACAAAAACGAAGTGTATGGAGTTATTAACACAATTATGTACCGAATGAGAATGTACCATGGACTGTACATGTACATATAGTGCATCATTTGGACCCAATAATAATATTGGGCATTGGGCCAGACATCCCAATTCGGTCCACGCTAACCACTAACTCCACTACATGTATCTCCGCGCTCCTTGCACTTGCACCCACGCACACAATAACCTAGGCAAGGAAAGCATTCTAGTAATTTCTACACGTTATAATTATGGATATCGTGCTACCAGATACCGCGCTTACGATATGCTCGAGCAATGTCATCGACGAAAAGTGAATCTATTCAGTTTTTTTTATTGCAAATTGTCGAGTACTGGGATCGAGTACCGAGTACTTAACGTCGAGTACGTCCAAAATTCAAGTACATCGGATCAAGTACGGGCCAAGTACATTTTGTTTTCGAGTACTTTTAATCGAGTACGGGCCAAGTACTTTGGTGGACTCGAGTTGTACTCGAGTACGAGTACGAGTACTACAACACTGATATCAAGTAATTCCCATACAAGAAGTGAACCATTTTTATACCCTTTTATTCCTGCGGTACATTCATAATTGCAGATTAATAACAAAACGTCAAATTTGCTGAACATTTCCCAGCAATGCCTGCCCAAAATGAATTCGAATGACTATGCCCATGCTGCCAAAATCCGTTGCGAATTTGACTGCTGTTCGAATAGACTTTTAAATTGAAAGGCGATTCTATTTAATCGCCTGACACTTGTGAACATTTGCTTGCACATGAAGTGAAATCAAATGACTGTTTTAAGGTGCCTTGCTGTTTCATTTGAAATGGAATGACGCAGCTTTTAAATTGTCCGCTCATTTGCCGAAAATGACAGGGAAAACCTATATTATTATTATAAATCTTACCAATAATGCTTTAAACAATATTTTGATTTACAAATACCAGTAGTCAAAACAAGATTAAATTATTTAGGGGCATGTATCAAGTTCCATTGATAGATTGCTTAAGTATTGCTTTATATTAAATACATATCGTGTGCTGACTGTTTTCCTGTGCAATGCAGCTTATTGCTGAAAGATATGAATGCTATGTTTTATAAACTATTTTGATTTGAATTGAATGCACACTTCATCTTTAATTAATGAGCTAAACTGGCTTTAAATCAAACCCAAGTATCTATCAGATCTCCTCAATATTCACCAATCCACCTACAAATCACATGCCTCATCATGCATCTATATCTTGTACGATGTATTTGTAGAAATTTACCTGCAAGCATGACTAATGATATATATGCATACTCAGAAGAATAATCCTGCTGTTGGGACAGATGAGGTAAAAACATGCACAGCAAGAACTATTTCACAGAGACTTAATGAATATGCATATGTCCTTTCACTGTGTGCTGTATTTTTTCATCTTTTGAGTTATTTAAGAACATATAGGTGGGGGGGGCATAGGTGGCAAGTGCGTTAGGCACTCGCCTCTCACCAAGGTGGCCCGGGTTCAATCCCGGCTTGGGTCATATGTGAGTAGAGTTGTGCGTTGGTTCTCTCCTATGCTACGAGGGTTTTTCTCCAGGTGATCCGGTTTTCCTCCCTCCACAAAAATCAAACACTTTCGATCTCAGGCTGTACTTCGTGATCATATATGAGTTGATGTGGCTGGCAGCCAAGGGCGCCCATGAAAGCCTGCTACTCGATCACGTTGAAGTCGCATCCTTCGCAATTCAGCACCCCAGCTGCCAGTAAGGATGATTAGCCTCCCAAATTATTATTATTATTATATGGAGGTCATCAATAATCTTACTGTTTGGAGCCTATGAAGTTGTTGAATCAAACCCATCAGCAGGATTGACAATGAAAATTACCAACCAGCAGATTAATGCTATAGAGAATGGTATCAACACAATAATGGGCCGAGTGCTGCTATGATTAAACATATATTTGTCAGGGATCTATACATCTGTTGGTACTACACACTATGCAAATTTAAGCCCTGAAGACCTTTGCATTTTTGTAACATGCAGAAGTGGCTTATTATAGATACATGTGGCATCCAATAATTGATTTAAAACCAGTATCTCTCTTCCCTTTCAGAAGAGAGCATGGCACATCTTCACCTACTAAACGCTAAAGTTCAAAGATTACGGGCCAGTAACAAGGAGTACCTATCTATGGAGGTAAGTTTCTTGATATTTTATTCATGTAAGTGCAAGTTTCTATTGACAATTAGACACTGGACACGTCCTCGTTTAAGAGATACCCCTTCGCACCTTGAGACCTCCGGGCCTACCTTTCCAGAGATGCCCTTTGACCGGTCCTGCATCGAGATGTTTGATACCATCTCCAAGACCAAACCATGGTGCTGCTCCTCAATAAGATCGCCCAACTACTTCCATTTCCCAGCCAACGATTTTGAGAACTTCCTCTCCAACTCGGAACCCGCTAAGGACAACATCAGTGCAGATTTCAGCAAGCCCCCAATCAGATCGACCTTCCGGGACAAAAACAAAGCCCTGATAGAATCGACGATGTCTAAGCTCGACAAGGCAAGGCCTTCGATACACAGCCTTTCTTCTCCTTCTATCCGAGTATATTGCTCGGGCCTGTGAGGAAAAACTCTGAGGACTTGACAACGGCCTGAACTCCTTGTTCGAACAATTCTCCCAGATTGCCCGCCTCACGACGTCTACACACCGATCCAATGCTGTGGACGCTGTGCATACCTGACATGAAGGAGTGAAGACGAGACTTCAGGAACTTCCGCTTTTCGGGAAGGACCTCTTTGCAGGTAAATTTCTGGAACATCTTCAGGCTGAGGCCAAACGAAAAGACACAAGCAGCAAGCTCTCACTTCGCCCTACACTGGTGGTGAAACCACAGACCCAATCCCGGCGAGGTCCCTACCACCCTTATGCTCCAGCCACCCAAGAACGACATGCATACCAGTCTTTTAGTCCCCCACTGCATCGCCACAACCAATGACCAACGGCACCATCAGCCAGATCTAGAGACACACACCGAAGACGCGGGACCTCATCGCGTGTTGGGGGGCGACGGCGGTGACTCTTCCGCTTCATCTTCTACGACCATCGATCCCAAACCCGGCGGCAGGCCGTCTGCAATTTTTTCGTTGGGTTTTGGTGGGAAATTTCCAAGGACAGATGGGTCCTTACAACTCTTACACACAGTTACTCCCTCGAGTTTACGAGCACCCCTCCGCCTAAGGCAATCCCACGAGAGACCCCAGAGCCACACGACAGGGATCAATGCGCGGCACTGGAGTTGGAGATAGAAGCCCTTCTTCAAAAGCGAGCCATCCTCCCGGTGCCCCCAACGACATCGCCAACAAGTTCATATCCTCCTTCTTCCTGACACCAAAGAAGGACGCCAGAGAGGGTAGCCAATCTCCGAGAATGCATCGTTTCTCTACTAAGCCAACTCTGCCCCAGCCCTTGCATGGCTCCGCCTCCTCGGCCTTATGGCCAGCATGGTGGATCTGATCCCTTGGTGCAGACTTCATATGAGACCTCTCCAGCTTCACTTGCTCTCCCGATACCAGCCCAAGTTTGACTCCATCAACACTGCGGTCCAGGTAACACAGCTCTCCCGCCAGCATCTCCTCTTGTGGATGAAAGAGGATCATCTAACTATCGGCAGCCTGTTCTTGACAGTAGGATGGGGCGACTCCCTCCCCCTCATCAAGCGTCCTGGAGTTGGGACCACGCCTTTCGACACAACCACATCAATGTGCTAGAACTATGCGTCACTTGCACATCAGAGGGAGGCGACATCAGAGGGAGACGCATTCTGATTTGTTCCGACAACTCCACGATCGTAGCATACATCAACAACGAAGGGTGCACATGCTCTCCCCAACTGTGCGTCCTAGTTTGGCAGATCCTACAATGGATGAAGGACAACAGGGCCCACCCACAGGAGATTTACATCGCTGGAGAGGACAACGGAATGGCCGACGCACTCTCCCGTGGGACGATAAAGCCGACCGCATGGACTCACCACTTGGACGTCATTAGAGCCCTCTTCCTCCAGCTAGAAAGGCCCCATGTCGACCTTTTTGCATCAGCTGACAATGCATACATTGCCTGGGCAACGGACACCCTCTAGACCGACTGGACAGGCCTTCACAAGTTGGAGCAGGAATCAATGTGGGGTCCTCCTCCTGATTGCCCCACTCTGGCCACGACAGACTTGGTTCATCAGACTGACCAGACTCCTGGTGCGACTACCAGTCATGCTCGCAGACAGACTGGACATTCTCCATTAACCACGGTCCTGGATTCTACATCCAGCACCCGGGGATCTACACCTTATGTGCTTGACTCTGTCCAATGATCCCTCACTTTGACAACAGAATACGCCTTTTCGCTGCATGGTGCGTCGACCATGCTTTCCGTCCAGCCGACATTCCTGTAACAGCAGTGGCAGATTTCTTCATGCACCTGTTTCACACCGGACTCAAGGTTTCTACGATTCGCAACTACAGGTCTGCCTTTTCAGCCATACATGAGGGCTTCGAGGATGGTTCATCCATAACATCCAAAACGGCTCTTCACCACTTCCTACTGGGCATGCTTATCAAACCATACCCCCCCCCCCCCAACAGGCGTCTGATCCCGTCCTGGAACTTGGAACTTTATTCGCAACTACAGGTCTGCCTAGCCGGCCATACATGAGAGCTTTGAAGATGGTTCATCCATAACATCCAATACGGCTCTTCACCACATCCTACAGGCCATGTTTATTGAATGACCCCCAACAGGCGTCTGATCCCATCCTGGAACTTGGATGCTGGCCTGCAACTCCTTGCAGGCCCTCCGTTCGAGCCCCTCCACAAGGAAAGTCATACGTAAATCTGTGAACATTTCTGTTTACCAATACTGCACTGTACCTTTAAGTCTCTCTAGGGAAATATATCTATGTATCTTGCTTTACAAATTTATACTAAATAAGCACCCCTCAGAAATATATGCTTTCCCCATGAATAATATTCACGGTATCTTTAAGGTAATTTCATGATCCCTTACAGAAATAAATTCACAATCCCTCAAAAATAAATTCATGGTGCTCCTAAAACAATTTTAGGAGAATCAATTCACCATCCTCGGAAATGTATTGATGCTCCCATACATGCCATAGTAAAAAACACACACTCCGTGAAATGAAAAGTATCAGTGAGTACATTTGAGTGCCAATTACCTCAGCCGGCTGGTGGCAGCCGGCAGCACCCATGTTCAGCATTTTATATTGACAATTGTGGTTACCACCGCAGCATTTGTCCTAGTTTTAATGTATGCTTAGGCGAGAAAGTATTGTCGTCATTTAAGAGTTCCCACACACTGTGGCTGCTACCGCGGTCTGGCCTTTTTGCAAGGGTGCCTAACATCAACCATGAATGGTCCCTTGGTGTTTTACTACATGTATATGTATCCTTTGATTTTTGTCCATATTTATGGTTTTTTTTATCTCTTTTCGTGTTCTTGTTTTTTCTCCCTGCATTTTAGGATATCAGGAGGGAGTCATTGTCCCGGTTTAGTTCATCTTGCCCATTGCTCGCTGATGAAAGTGAAAAAAATGACATACCAAGTGAGTTTCTTCAGTATAAACATTATAACTAAACCATACACCTATTACCTTCCTGCCACTGATTGCTCTATTTTCTAAAAAAAACAAACTCCTATGCCTTCAAGGGTTCCAATTGTGTCGAGTGTTTTATATCATATACAGAAAAGCCTTATGTTCTGTTTTCAACAGACATAAATATCTACCGTAAAGTTACATGTATACGGCGCACCCCCAACTTTTGTCATCAGCCGGCAGAAAAAATTTCAGCCGTGGACGACCACAAAAATATAGAATACTGCACCGCTCATTTTCCTCAGCTCATTTGTGATTTGTATTTCAATACGGGCGTTTCACAATTTAGAGCGTTTCACAACTATAGAGCGCCACCAAGAGGGCAGAAGGGAGAGGCTGATTTACGCGGTGAATGATGGGAAATTGTCGACATCGGAGATTTTTCGCCTATACGTTCAACGTTATTGCTAACTCTTGGGTCATTTTGCGTGTTTATTTCATGTGTTATCACAATGGTTTATGTTTACGAATCTTTCGGATGCACAGCACACACATCCAAACTGGAAAACATTGAGAAATACCTATTGATGAAAGATATACGGTGGGTTAAATGGCGAAGACGAGTGAATGATAGGGGAAAAATCTCCAATGTCGAAAATTTCCCATCATGCACCACGTAAATCGGCCTCTCACTGCTGCCCTCTTGGTGGCGCTCTTAATTGTGAAACGCCCGTATTGAGAATTGCAAATTCGAGAAAAATAAAAAAAATGAATTACTAAATCCAACTCACCACTTTCAGCGATGTTTTGCCTGAGTTTGTAACAACCCGAAGTGCGTCTCACACTGCACCACACCGCAGCAAAAACAGTACTACCGTTGCATCACTGTTGTGCACACGTGCAAACAGTATTCGATCTCCACCTTAGTAGACTTCCTCTGCAGTCTACATATTTAACGGACAATACATTCCCGTTCCATATACCTCAATTCCAGTCTGTTATATAAATTTGTGTGAGTGGACAATGTGTTGCAAGCGCTGCGTGTCCAACTAAATTATGATCATAAAGACTCTATCCAAAGCTATCGGCATTTCCTTCGCACGAAATGCTTACACATGTTCACGACTATGTATCGGGCCGTCGAATGCTGGTCAAATCGTACCGTACGCCAAGCAATTTGTACGCCATCCAACTCGTATGCCGTCCAACTAGTACATACACATACATTGTACATGAACCAACTCGTACATACGCCGGCCAACTCGTACACCATTTTCAATGAAATGACTTTTCTCTGAATTTCAGGGATTCTGTGTTTTTTTCTGAAAATAACCAATCCCTCAAATAAAATCTCGCGCAAAAAAATCCTGATATAAAAAAACGACCAACCCCTTGAAAAAACCCTGATTAATTACTTGATAATTAGCGTACGAGTTGGTTGGCGTACGGGTTTAGCCACGTACGAGTTGACCAAACAGCGTACAAGTTGGCTCAATGCCCCTCATATTGTTGATCCTACGTCCGCAAAAGCACGTATCGAATTTTGTGATTGGGTAGATGATCTGCGCACGCTTTACAAATTGTTATCTTACAATAAAACAAATCAAAATGGCGGTTCACGTTGCAGTAAAATGCTGTCGCGAACTTGACGTTTTTACCCATGAGGATAAGGATATTTCCCAATGGAAACGTGACTATTGCTGATTAAAATAATCTATTGAACAATCACGACATTCTTAAATGAAATATGTACGTCCGACCATGGTCTGACGGTCCAACCGTCATGTTCTAGAGCTTGCATGTATAGGCCTACTGTAATTGCACATGTCAATAGTGAATCACATGCTTTTACTAGGCGCAGTGCAATGATCACAACCCACATTCTCGAGACCGCCAGCGGTCTGTACCCATGTATACGGCGCACCCCCAACTTTTTATTTTTGCCGAGGTGAATGGAACGTATACATGGAACTGGTAGTTTCTTTTTCTCGTCCAGTCCCATAGACATGATAGACTTTGTACACAGATGTTGTAGACCCCACTTTGTTATCGTTTAAACAGTCATTCTTAACTTGGTCCAAACAAAGTCCCTATAGCGTAGATTTGTGCCAAACATTTAAGTCGTCATGACGCCATTGTTACGCCAAGTGACAGCGCAAACTTCACACATCAATTATCACATACAGTTTACACAAAATTACATACAATTGCACACAAATTCCCATGTCGTAATGTATGTATTCTACGACAAGTAGGATGGATTAAATTAACTGAATTTCACGCAATAATTTCTGCTTCAAACTTACTCTGTATTGTGCATGCAGCGATACATGTTTAGGAGTGCAACACCTAGTATATTTGCATTTAGCATGTTTAATCACTACATTTATTGCTAAAGATCCTCTTAAAACAGAAATTAATACGGTAGAGTTGTCTGTGCCCATGGTGTAATAGAACCAGAAGTAGGGTCAGGCAAACGAGCCAGGACCTGAAACCTAACAGAGGACAACAACGGGTTGAACTTACCGGTTCCATTTTGTTGATTTGAGTACCGATGCACATTTTCACATAATTTACCTCGCTGACCTTCAAAAGGATTAGTGAGTTTGGTCACAACAAACTTGACAAGGTGTAAATCATCATTGAAGAAATGGACTGACCCGACCACGATCTTTACACGTCTGTGTGATTCCACATTCTTTGGCATTACACAGACGTGGGATAAATGCCACCTCTGTTTATTACACATGAAAATGAAAAAAAATCCATTTTCAAATTTATTAAAAATACATGTATATTAAATGATTGGTAGAGGTCACAGAACAACACTCACACTTTGTCTGATCAAACATGTACATGAAACAATAAACCTGTGAACATTTTGAACTCAATCGGACATCTGAGTCACGAGAAACAGCGAAAGCCCAACTAAATTGTTCTTATAAAACACAAAGAATGGTTTTCATCTTTCCCTAAGATCTTTTTTTGGTCATTATTTTGCTTATTTCTATTACTTTATTTCTTTCATATCCTGAAAGTTACACCTAAATCTGTGAACATTTCTGTTAGGGTATGTTACCAATCCTGTACCTTTTAAGCTACTGTACCTGTAGCTTAAAGCTATAACAGCCCTGAAGGAATACATGAACATGCACACAGCATATTCTAATGTAAAAGAATAATGACCTAAAAATATTGTACATTTATTTTCTAAACTTGTGGTTGTGAGGACTTGTGAGGAAAATTTGGAACGTATATGTGATCAATCGTCCCTCATATAATGGCATATTGAAATACATGCTCACTTTAATAAACTGTGTGACTGAACAAATGCTGATCATGCTGATTGCTGTATTCGTACACTGACTGATAAAGTATGGAAAATGGCGTCACATTTAAAAATATATTGTCTGGACAAAAACTTCCGGTTAGTTCATCACAAGTATCTGAACATTTACAGATGTCATTGAATGCAATTACTGAGTAAACAGTATTTGTATAATTACGTCATTTTCCCTTTAAAAGAGCATAACTTCTGGTTGAATGATGTCACAGATTTGAAACTTCACATACATGTCAGGGTGTATTAGTGCTTTACACTTACAAAATTTGGCGGAAATATAGCGCTATATAGCCCGTATGACGTCATTGTTAATATTTTCTGTAAGTCCAAGACCTTCTCTATCTTTTAGCCTCAGGTTTTATGTGCCCAAATCCTTCAGTTTTCGAGTTATTTTGAGTCAAACTTCAACTTCCGGTAACACCAGAAGTGAAGGTCATTTGTACACAACACTGAATATATTAATTGTTGACATTCACTTGTTGAGTATATGTCAATATCAAAATCATAGGTCATGTGGTTCTCAAGTTATAAAGTACCAAAGTTTTTCCTAAAAACATGTGTAATTTGATACCCGATGACGTCATCATGACGTCAATCTTCTAAATACAACTTGACATCATGACCAAAGTTCCCACCAAGTTTCATGTCAATATCTTGTACCTGTCACCAAGAAGTCCTGCTGACAAGTTTGGGAAGAAGAAAAAGAAAAACTAATGTTTATGGCTGTTTGAAACAGCACGTAAGGCTTTTCCGCATATGATATAAATTGCTTGTCAATCAAATCGAATTGTGTTATTAAAAAGACCTTCCCTAACATTGACATTTGGCGAAGGAATCATGATTGTAGCTTTTACAACTTTTAAACGACAAACTACTTCCTGTTTGACCGGAAGTAGAGGCCACAGATGTCAAGCAATGTGTCACAAAGAATGATCTTGCCTAACATTGATATTTAGTGAAAGAAACATGATTCTAGCTCTTACCACTTTTAAATGAGGAGCAACTTCCGGTATAACCGGAAGTAAAGGTCACCGAGGTCAAGTGATGTATCACAATGAAAGACCTTGCCAAACATTGACTTTTGGTGAAAGAATCATGATCCTAGCTCTTACCACTTTTAAATGAGGAGCTACTTCCTGTTTGACCAGAAGTAGAGGTCACAGAGGTTAAGTAATGTGTCACAAAGAAAGACCCTGCCTAACAATCACTTTTGGTAAAAAAATCAACTTAATATCTCAAAGGTTGATTTATTGTTGATTTTTTAAAGATTTTGATTATTAAATTCAAATTGCTTGTCACGTGACACTTGATGACGTCATAATGACAAAAAGTTTCGGGAGACAACTTCTCTATAGGGACTTTGTTTGGGCCAAGTTTGGTTAAGATCGGCTGTTTTAAAGTGCCCAAAATGGGGTCTAGAATTTTTGGCGACAAGAAGAAGAGGAAGAAAAAAACAAAAAAAAAACAACAAAAACAAAGGCTTTTCGCTTGCGCGAAAAAACCAAAAAACGAAAAAAAAACTTGAACAATAACAATAGGTGTTCGGGTTAAACCCGAACACCTAATTACCCAGGGTACTTCCCTTTATAAGATGAAATCTAACAATGTAAGTGTAATTTAAGT
The DNA here is from genome assembly GCA_963971285.1 of Astropecten irregularis. NCBI lineage: Eukaryota > Metazoa > Echinodermata > Asteroidea > Paxillosida > Astropectinidae > Astropecten > Astropecten irregularis. Next base: position 8,777,047 of record OZ020257.1, read on the forward strand.
ACAAATTATGCTCTTCACAGAATTTGTTTTGAGGTGTAAATTTCCAGAGTGTTCTCACTGAAGTTTGTAAAATGATTTACAACTTAAGGTTTTTAAATCTTTTCATCTGTGCAGTTGAATTGAAATTGCTTTCCAATTGTGGACCTTTTTCCAATTGTAGACCCTATTGTCTCCTTTGTTATTAGTCCACGGTTTGAATACCACTACACACCCATCAATTCACATTGATGGTGAATCTCAAGTTTTCAATTAAATTACATTCATGCATTTTTAATTGGAAACTTGAGATTCACCATCAATGTGAATTGATGGGTGTGTAGTGGTATTCAAACCGTGGACTAATAACAAAGGAGACAATAGGGTCTACAATTGGAAAAAGGTCCACAATCGGAAAGCTTGTACAAAACCAATGGAGCTGCTACCAAAAGAGGAACAATAGGGGTCTACGATTGCTGGTGTTTACTCACCTTGTGGAGACCTGGCTTTCTTCTTGTGTACTAAAACGAACACTCTGTGAAGAGCAGAATTAAAATAAAATTGCTCCCATATTAACTAGAATCACTTAACTAAGTTGAAATTTCTAGCACACATCCTGTTCACTTTGCGACTGATAAGTAGTCCTATACCTTGGAAATCCCCCCTTTTAAATTAATTCCAAATATCAGTTTTGTGAAAACCTTGTGGAGACCTACACACCTTTAGAATTTTCCTATGGACACATACTTAACATATTGTGCTCGGTCTCCGTAAGGAACCAGATGTGCACATGTGTAATTGTATGTTTTTCATTATTAATGATAAATACATTCCAGTTCAAGAACAAGTAGCTACATGTTATCACCAGGATACAGACAATGAGGGTGCCATCTCCTCAGGTAATCTCATTGCTGATGAGTTGTTGCCATTCCATAATACTGGCTTCAGGGAGGCCGGGGATGAATCAACAACTGCCATCTCTGTTGAGATTCATGTGAATGATGCAAGCAAGGATGATATTAATACATCAGAGCTCATAACCTCTGGTCAGTTGTCCCCATCAAGAGTAGACAGAAAAAGGTACACATATACATTTTAAAAAGGTTAATATTAAAACATGATCATTTAGGTTTTAAATTGATTAGTTTTATTGAAATATATGACTTTTTCAGTTGTGGCCCTGTTTTTCTTATAATGTAAACTATGCATTTTATATTGTAATCTCTGAGCTTCACAGTATTGTTGATTGTGTTAGAAAATCTAAACAAGTCACAATTTGAATTGAGTATGTTACTTGAACATGTTTAGCATAGAGCATTGTCATACTTTTCACCTACTTGCCCATGAGATAAAATCTCCATCTTTATGTCTCTACCTATCCACTTACTGTGTTGTAGTTCTTTGGGCGATCATCTTGAACCACTGGGACAGATTAAAAGCAGGCGTCACAGCTGGGGCCCCGATCCAACAGAAGTTGTCAGCCCAACCCAAGAATCTGAAGTTTTGGAGGCGGTGCATCTTAATTTGACATCACGGAGGTGAGAAAACCTTATATCCCTTAATCCTATTATTTAATAAAATATACTTTGAATATATTTTTGTCAGTCCCACTATTTGAGAATATGTACATAATTAGCTCCATTCCACGAATTGAATACCTTTTTCATCCCTTTTCCCCAATATTTTAAAAAGGTATTTTCTTTCTTGTAAAAAAGTGAATCACTATTTTAATGAAACTCTTTATTATCCTCCCAAACAGTTCAATTAAATAAAAACATATTTATCAAATAACAACAATGGAAACTGTCTGGATTAAATTGGAAAGTGAGCAAAGAAAAATTTACTGCAGCAGGATTCGAACCAGCAACCTCCTGAATACCACACCAATGCTCTCAACAACTGAACTATCCAACCCTATGTTTGTGGTATCCCTAATGTAGTGTTCAAATATCACATGGTTTGAAGGGTGGACAGTCGATTCTAGCTCCCGAGGTGTTTGAAACTAGTTCCCGAGGCAAATCAACTTCAGCTCCAAATACTATAAGAGCAGCTTCTTATAATAAGCATGGACAAATTTCCTAAAGATCAACGTCACAATTTGCACATTTTGCATTTAAAAATCAATTTCAAGGCTTTGCTCATGAGTTCACTTTAATTTCAAAATGCAATTTATTAACAATGGATATGGTTTTTATAAAAAAAGAACTCCACACTCAAATTTGGGCTTAAATTGATTTTAGTTTTTGATTTTTGTTTTGATTTTGTTTGCTAAAACAAGGTTCTTATCCATTTTTTTAGGTGTATTTTGCCCATAGGACTAGGCCTGGGCGATTAACTCGATTAATCGCGATTTAGTAAATTCTGAACTACTCGATTAATCGTGCCAGCGCGATTAGTGCCTTCGAGTTGCGATTAATTCCATGAGTTACTACTATTCTCAGCCATGCCGTGTGTGTTGCATGGAGCAGCTGGATAGACTTGATGACAAGTCGTTAGACATTTGTGTTTTGTCCGTCAGTCTGTCAAAATTAGGTACAATCATTGTACATCATGCATCGTTCGTATAGTGAGGCAATGTAATCTTGATTCAATAGGGGTCGAGGGTGTATATGTACCGTGGTCGCATCCCCGCATGTTGGACATTATGCAGGACGTACACAGTGTAATGTGAACAAGCACACCGTACCCCTGGTGTAGCGATAAAATTACCGACTTGATACCAAGTCTGCCTGCTGCACGTGCACCGGATGCCCGCCCAATTGTGACAGCACCATGACAACATTTTCAGTTTACACTGCAATTGGCCAGTAGCTTCTAATAATACTGCCTTATATGGTCAACGTGGATGAGGCATGAATGAGGGCTATACCATTTCGCTGTTTATTGAGGTACATTTAGTTATGTTGCATTTTCAATGAATACTATTTATCTCACTTAGTAATAAAACGAAAGGTTGTCGCACACAAACATGAGTTATTGGATACATACAGTTTAAACGTGTCGAGGTGAATTTTTATTCAAGCCTGACAGCTGACACTGAAGTTTTTCTCAACCTAGGCCCACGTGTTTACAATGGATTCGACTACCATGGCCGGCCAGCGAGGCTTAGTGCATGGCGCGATGACACTCAACTACTCGAGTACGGACGCTACTCAATTGGACGATTACTGTACCGTATCGTATGATAATCGTGAAGTGAGCATGTGGAGTAATCGTGAACTGAAAAATAATCGCGATGTGTTTAGTAATCACTTGTATAATAATCGTGTTCACTGTTCACTGTTCAGTAATCGTGAACTGTATAAAAATCGTGTTCACTGTTCAGCCTACATAGGGTGTATAATGTGTCATCGTGTACTATTGTTGACCTGTACATGCATGTATGGGACTACGTCTGTGTGTACGTACGTGAGGCAGTAACTACATGCCTTGTCGGCCAACACTTCGCGAAATTACCCTATTACTACTGATCGCTGTTGAAACTTGTAAGAATCAATGCATTACGCTAGTGCAGTTTACTGCAGTGTCGCTATGATGAAAACAAGGTACGTGCTGCTTGTATAGTCACTTCCGGGTAATCGCGATTAATCGATTAATCGCGATTATTTCCTCCGCGATTAATCGATTAGTGAAAAGCACTAATCGCCCAGGCCTACATAGGACCCTTGTAATCTCGAAATACAATTTGGTAAATTCTATTTTCGGATTCAGAACACCTAAAGTTAGGTAAAGTTGGCCCATGTTACCGGATTTTTCAGCAGTTCTTGTTTTTTTTGTTTTTTTAACAAAATTACTATTTTAGCCAATTTGGGGATTATTTTGCAAGGCCTCCAAAAAAAATTATTTAGTTTGAGACAGAAAATGGACTCAACAGTTCGTAAACAGTGCTAACAGTCACCATAGGAAATCTTGGTTCATCAGATGCTGGGTTTTTCAAGCAAATCAAAATTTTGTGTCTTTTCCAAAGATCGTTCATCCGAACGATTTTTGGAACAAACATAAAGTGAACTATTCTTCATGTTTTACACAATCAGACTTTCCTTTGAAATTCAGTCAGATTGACTTTAAACTAGGAACATAGTTGGGTTGGGTAAACAAAATGCAGATACATCATTCTCAGGTGTGTTTTTATTTCAACAAGCATGTAGCCGAAAAACCCTGTGTTCTGTTGCAGACAGATATTAATATTTAGTAGTTCTAGCTTTCAGGTAATTTTTATTTTCATTATTTTATTTTATTAGTTATTTATTTCATGCAACCAACAACGATTAACTGTTGCTTTAAAGATGGAGAATAACGATTGGTAAAAAAATGAAACAAATACAAATCCTCGTTTATGTGACATATAAGAACTTTCCCATAATATACAATGGGGCTGGTTTTTGTTTATTATTTAGTAATATTGGAAGTAAAATTTGATAACAATTGTAAATTCTGAGGACTATTTACCCAAACTGGCCGTGGGTGGCGCTATTTAAATTTATGTCAATGTGTGACGTAGTTGAGGGGATACGATTCACGAACGAACCCCCTCGGTGCGCGGGAGTTGTATGGGATTTCCAATGAGTTTTGTGTACATGCGGTTTCTGTATGCTAAAACTGTCTGAATCACTGCCCAAATGATCATCACTATCCGATGGGTACATTGATTCTTCATCGATGCTGTATTCCTCCCAAGGACGGTCGCTATTTATCATTTTCAACCATTTTACTTTCGAAATGATTGGAGTGCATGAGTATTGCGTGTGGGTTTATTATATGTAACACACTGTGTATAAATATTCATAAGGAAAGCGAATCCCCTCTTCTACGTCATCAACTTGAGGAAAACATGAATATTCAGGATATGTAAATGAACAAAAAAACGGCAAATTCGAGAGAAAATTGCTTATTCTTGGCGAATGCGGAACGGTAAAAAGTGGCTTAAAATTCACATCAAGAAACTTCAAACAGTGAGGGTTAATGATATGTTTACCTTAATTGGAGTTAGGTGAACACAATTTTATGTGAACATCTTATTTTTCGAAATCGTTGGAGTCCAGCTTTAAGGATTAAATTGTTGTTGTTTTATTTTGGACATTTATTTTGCAGTAAGAGCATGGGCAACTTGGACATTGGGACTGAAGATGAATTCCTTGATGCCAGGGAAACCCTGACACCTAAATCATCTAAGTGGTCCCTAGAGGAATCACCTATCCAAGGTTTGTGCTGAGACTGCTTATTCAATAGACATTTCATCTAGTTGCTAGATAAAATGTTTGTGGGTTGGTACTGGTTAGAATAGGCCTAAAGAAAACTGTTTTCATAAATGACATTCATAAAGCTATGTTCTGTTCATCTTATGCAAGACTGCATATTTATTCTTCAACCAAATTATTTTCTCCTGGTATGAAATCGAGAATTGCTTTTACAGGCACCCATAGCTCAAATACCCATTGCTAGATTTGTTTGTGTAATATATTATTTATGGTTTATGGGTCATTTATGGTCACATACCAAAGCTCCTAAATCATATTTAGGGCCAATGATTTTCCGTTTCAGAAAAGGACAAATTCCGTTTTGAAAAATCCTGGATTCCGCTTCAGGCTGAACAAATTCTGTTTCACTTTTTTCAGCACATAAAAATGCATTAAAAAGGGTATTACATCGGTTAATTATTAACAAGCAAAGAGTCTCAGTTTCATGCTTCAATTCTGTTGTAAGATTGGAAGGTTTTGAAAGGAATAAAAAACTGACAAAACCGTGAGACCATGACTCGGTTAAACCGTAAAACCGTAAGCCCTAAACAAAAATAATAATAATATTGGCCTATCGCAAATTGAAATTCACAGACACAGGAACGCCAACTTGATTCCAAAGATCACCATTCAGATTACAAAATGATCAAACGAAAAAATTAACGAGCAAACGAAATAATGAATACACTTAATAATATTAACCCTAATTACCGGTATAAATTCAGCGAAAACACTCGCTACATTTGACGTATGCTCGCGATCGTTTCGACTTTGAATTCATGTACCAGACCGCATGGTCAGCCATTTTGTATATCCATAGTCTTGATCCAAGACGTTCGATCGCTGTTCGTAGTGCGCCCTCACACGACTGATTCACACCATCACAATTACGTACTTACAAAAAACGCTTCTAAAGTATTGCAAGGACCAAGACAAGTCTATTAATTCTGACCGCAACAAACCATGCATCGTGCACAGCACACAGCACACCGCGTGGTCGCTGTGTAGTCACTGTGCGATCGAGATGTGTGTGCCGTTGAGTGAGCTCTGTTGCCCGTGGACGCTGTGCATTTTCTATGCTACAGTACGACGGTGTTTCGGCGCTTTACGACCGAAAAGGTGGCCTTTTCTTTCACTTTTATCTGCATATCTCTGGGTGCCTTTTGCAGTTATTACAAAGTTCTACGATTTTCAGCATGTTTTATAATAAAATATGACTGGAAAATAAAGATTTTATGTTGTCATCTTAAAAATCCATTTTCCGTTTCAAGGAGCCGATTCCGTGAAATCCGTCCGTTTTCTGCGATCGCGGAAAATCAGTGGCCCTACATATTAGTGCACACCACAAATTTGTGGGTGTCATTGTTATGAAATGCAATGTCAACGTTTATGGTCATGGTTTATTCATTATTACACCAAATCCTTTTCCTAATGTTAGTTTTTCTCTGATCAATAGGTCCAAATGCCATGTCATCACCAATCGACTTGAGCGATTCTGACCGCAACCCAATGCCCCATGATTTTAGAATGGTAAGTGTGAAATGAAGCATTGCCCTTATTCTGATGTATTCATTGATTAAGAACTTAAAGAAAGGTTTGACTATATGACCCTGTTTTTTTTAATAAGGGGAGAAGATGGGATAGAGGATGAGCCTAAATGCTTCTACTTAAAGAGGGCCTCTGATCATGAAGAATATTACTTCAAACTAACTGCCTCGGTTACTATGAAATTCATTCTGAATTGTGTCTACAAATGTGCTTGTATGGGTACCATACAAAAAGGGAAAAAATTCCCCCAAAGAGCTTTTAAATTACGCGCGGCTGATAAAATACAGCCAAAGTGTGATGTGGTCATAATATATGCAATGACCCTGCATGACGTACATTTTGGTAAACACTCCATTCAGGACTGCAACCCTTGCCTCCAGGCTCTTTTTTTTGTTGCTTGGAATGGTGATGCTGCGCTAGCGCATTTTGGCCACTACTCTGGTACATAATGTAGTCAGCGATGCATGGATATACTTCAGGATTAAGACATGACCTCAGTTTTCGTGATTCGCCGACAAGAGACAGAAAATCACATTTTTTTTTGTTTTCCACATAATCTCCTATTTAATCTAATTGTTGGGGTGTAGTTTGGTAAATAAGAAGTATTATAAGAAAAAACTATGAATCCAATCAGTTTTTTGTGCCCCCATTGGACTTTTTTTTTGTGGTCACGCGATAACTTACTGCTACACTCCTTCATGTAAATCTATCATGCATTCCCACATGGAAAGCAGAATGTCACACATTGTGGACGATGTTCAAATCACCTTTGATCTGTCATGTCTTTCACACGTAGACACAAACAATAGATATAAAATTGAAATGTTAATTTATAGTTATTGAAGTTCTATATCTATGACAGAGACCCACGTATCACATACTAGAACAAGCTAGCCGCCACCCAGTGCTCCGCCGAATTCCAGACTCAAGAAAACTGAGCTGACACTGCCAAACGCGAACAAGCAAACTTGTTCATCGGCCAAAATAATTACCTGTAATATATAAATGCCAATTTACAAGAAAGTCATGGGAACATAACTATATTGTATCAAGCCATGCAGCAGCCTTACAACCATCTCAGACAAGCATTCCAGCATCACACCAAATAGCGCTCCGCACTAATGAAGTCACAAAATCCCCGGATGTCAGACAAACATTGACTCACACACAACTGTACATGCACGAGCACACGCACGCATGTGTGCATGGTTGCAATGTTTGTCTGAGGTCCGGTGCTATTTTTAGCGCAAGTGCGGAGCGCTATTAATTGAAAGGCAAGATTTTAATCAATTACATAGGAAGTCAACATCTGAAACAATTAGGAGTGAATATGCGTGAAGGATGCTGAAAAATCAATGGTCTGGGTTGTTCAGAACGGCGCTAGAGTGACGCACTGAGACGTCGCTCTAGTTATGAGCCGAAATCAATGCAAATATATGTTAATGTATGCAAATAAGCAGTGAACTGCAGACTTATCCCACAGTGGATACATACAAAACATTTTATCCTGGAAATAAGGACTAGATATCTACCAGTCATACATCTTAGGGTGCACTTTTCAATAGACCTTTGCCAAGGAATACAAAAAACAACAAATGATTTTGAAGTCAAAGTAAAAGATGGGGTAGGCCTAATAGTAAACAAAAAAGACAACCGCAACGATGCCAGTCATAACGGTTGTCGATTTCCTCCTCGCAACAACAAAGTCAACAATATGACCTACGTGACATCTGAAATGTAAACAACTCCCAAAACTTTTCCACATATTGGTTGCTATGTCCGTATAGTGTCCTCACGCATATTTGTGGCCGCCATGACATAAGACATTATGGGCGAATCACAACCACTAACTGCACAGTTTACCGCTGTTTTCACTTGATTTCTTTGTACCGTAACTATAAGCAAACAAAGATAATTCAGAAAAAATCATGCTATATTTAAAAAATACACAACTTGAAAATAAAATTTTATAATAATTGTAAATTCTTAGGACTATTTACCCAAACTGGCCATGGGTGGCGCTATTTAAATTTATGTCAATGTGTGACGTAGTCGAGGGGATACGGTCCACGAATGAGCCACAGTGAACCACACCGTGCTGCCAAATTGTATTGAAGCCATAGGAATGATCTCTGAATATTTTAACAGCTCAGCAGCCCAGGCAAGGTGCATCGTTACATATATAGCAATATATTTATTCAGGCCTTACTCGGAGAATCAAGTCAACTAAATCCTTAAGAGTGGGTCCACGTAAATACTTCATATTTTTGTCCTCGGCCAATTTTTTTTTTTTTTTTTAAATGAAAGCACTATGTGAGCAAGCAACAAAAAAATATTTAAAATTTTTCCCAAAAGCCCATTGCCATAGTTACGGGCTATTTCGTGTTTTGGGCATTTTAAGCCAATTTTGCGCCTCAAAAACGGGTTTTGTAGCTTATTTTAAAATACCACCAAGCTAAAATGCAAAGTTCTGTCTCAATACTTCTTATATCATTACAAAGTATCATCCTTGCCCTTACTTCAGATATTTTGAAAATATTTTAAATGTCATCATTATGCTATTTTTAGAACATGCCTTAAAGCATGTTTTTAGAACTTGCAAAATTGGCATTTTTACCCAATTTTTGTCTCTCAAAAAGTCAACTTGCCAGGGGTCTCAGAACATTTTCCGTTTGGATTTACTTAGAGCCAACATTGGTCTTTCCATATCTGGTGAGAAAAGTTTGGGGGATTGTATCTTTTGGGGGCAGTACTGCATCAAAAAATGTTATTTTCCCCAAAAATGAAAAAGTGAAAATTGAGGTTTTCCTTCAGTTTGAAGTAATAATATATACACAAAAGGAATATTTTGATGAATCTGGAGCCTTTTTTCATTTGTTAAGAGTGAATTGCAGGCCTGTGATGTATTCTAATGGATAAGCAGCATTGTTGTTTGCCTAATTGATGTTTTTTTTTATTCCTCCCCCCCCCCGGCTCCTACCCTTCTAGCATTCTATTTTCTGATTTTTGTTAGTGGTATGAAAACAAATTAGCAGTACTTGTCAACTTTGCAAACCATTAAACAGAGTTACAGACTCCAACTAAAGCAGTATTTTCACATTATCTAGCTGCCCCTTTAAGCATGTCATCCTTAAAGGTACATCTTTTAAAGATCAAAAATAAAAGAGAAAAGATTTAAGAAATACTGTGGCAGTTTTTCACTGTTTTTCTCAAAAAGGAGGCACCATATAGAACTGAAATATTTACAGATGACTGTTACTGTATCTTCCTTGATATTTTTGCCGATGAATCTGTATTTCTTCGACAAAAACCAAAGTATGATATTACCTTTAAAAAACAGCTTTATTGCTTGCAATTGGTAGATGAAATTAATTTGTTATGGTACTCTCATTCGTTAAAAGTGAAGTGTGAGGTTTTACTTCAAAAAGCAGTAATAATATACCCAAAAGGAACACATCAACAATCTATTGCTTTTTTTTTCAAATCACAACAGTGAGTTGTACGCTTGTGAATTTGTAAGCTTCTGAATTTATCCTACTAGCTTGTGTGCCGTGCAAACTATCTGTCTACATCACCCTAAGCTCAGAGAAGTATTTTTCCGCAGTGACAATGCTGGCTGTGCAGTAACTCTTCAGGCAGTTCCTCAATGCTGACAATGCTGGCTGCTACCACAGTGCAGTTACTCTTCACGCAGTTCCTCCAATGTGCAGACGATATGACTTCTCAGAACTTCAAGATGGGAAAGGTGCTTATGACAGAATGGCTTCAACAATCAAATCTCACATCTGTATCTACATAAATGAAGGCAATGACGTGGAGACACCTGAGCAGTTTCAAAGAGCAGTGGAAAGTAATGGAGGAGTAAATGGTGTCCAGATGTATGTTTGTGATACCCAAGGGAAAGTCACTGGGACCAAGCCCATAGAAAATATCACACAGTTGAACAACTTTGAATACATACATGTAGATGGTGGTGTGCATGCTTGGAAGGGCTATGGTATTGAACTAGCAATTATCATCTCACCTCAGCAACTGAGCAAAGGAGGGTTGAAGCTCCATCACTGATGATTCGAAAAGGCCCTTCAAAGCAAGGGAGCATGTTTAAAGAAATGCGTGCAAGAAGATGCTCTACCTCACCCAGAGCTTTTTCCTCTGCATTGATTCCTACAATACATTTGGTGATTGAAATCACCATCTGTTATGTGGCAATCACACTAGATAGTTAGAGAAGTACACACTCCATGACAAAGTGAAAATCATGTATGTGGAGAAGTTGCAGGCTAGGCAAGATGTAATAATTGGCAGAGACACAAATGTAGGTCCAGCTGAGGGCAGCTACATTTGTGTCTAGAACAAACACTGCCTGCAGGATGGGCAGTGCAGAAACGTCGTCAATCTTAGCCCTTCAACGAAAATCAAAAACAGTTCCTGAATGAAAAATTCAATGTGGGTGAAGTGTGCGGCACAAAATGTGACCATGCGATTGTTTCAAAAGAAATACACACCAAGAAAGACACACAAGGAAACAGACAGTTCACTCCTTCAGAGTTTTTGACAGCACAAACAACAGATCTCAAGTTACTTCAGGCAACTTGCCTCAAAGGTTAGAGAAGTGAGACCAACAATAGAGGAGGACAGAGACAAAGATCATAAACAGCTCCTGGTGTCTGTGTTCGAGACAGTTGGGCTACAGCATCCAATCATGTTGAACATATATAATATTTGTGAACTCTTCAGATCAGGGAAACACCACACTCTCAGCCTAAAAATGTTGAAAACAGTTTGCCATGACCTTAACATTGGCACGCAAGATCTGCATGATAAGCACAAGAGGTCAGCTTATGAAGCAAAATTGAAAGAAGTTGTTTAATGTTTGCACCTGCTCAACTGCATACTAATCATCAACATGTAAATACATGAGTTTAGGGGTCGGTAACATCATTGGTCATTTCTACAAAATTTGATTTAAATAATGCTTTAGTTCGCAACAAGTCCTCCTTTTAATTAAAAAGAAATTGCCTGAAACATGCTGGATTTGTTGGGGGCGTAAATTCACAAGCTAGTAGGATAAATTCAGAAGTTTACAAATTCACAAGCGTACAATTCACTATTGTGATTTGCAAAATGCAATATATTTTTGATGTGTTCCTTTTGGGTATATTATTACTGCTTTTTGAAGTAAAACCTCACACTTCACTTTTTACGAATGAGAGTACCATAACAAATTAATTTATTGCAAGCAATAAAGCTGGGTTTTTTAAGGTAATATCATACTTTTGTTTTTGTCAAAGAAATACAGATTCATCGGCAAAAATATCAAGGAAGATACAGTAACAGTCATCTGTAAAAATGTCAGTTCTATACGGTGCCTCCTTTTTGAGAAAAACAGTGAAAAACAGTATTTCTTTAATCTTTTCTCTTTTATTTTTGATCTTTAAAAGAAGTACCTTTAAGGATGACATGCTTAAAGGGGCAGCTAGATAATGTGAAAATACTGCTTTAGTTGGAGTCTGTAACTCTGTTTAAGGGTTTGCAAAGTTGACAAGTACTGCTAATTTGTTTTCATACCACTAACAAAAATCAGAAAATAGAATGCTAGAAGGGTAGGAGCCGGGAGGGGGGGGGGGGTAAAAAAAACATCAATTAGGCAAACAACAATGCTGCTTATCCATTAGAATACATCACAGGCCTGCAATTCACTCTTAACAAATGAAAAAAGGCTCCAGATTCATCAAAATATTCCTTTTGTGTATATATTATTACTTCAAACTGAAGGAAAACCTCAATTTTCACTTTTTCATTTTTGGGGAAAATAACATTTTTTGATGCGGTACTGCCCCCAAAAGATACAATCCCCCAAACTTTTCTCACCAGATATGGAAAGACCAATGTTGGTTCTAAGTAAATCCAAACGGAAAATGTTCTGAGACCCCTGGCAAGTTGACTTTTTGAGAGACAAAAATTGGGTAAAAATGCCAATTTTGCAAGTTCTAAAAACATGCTTTAAGGCATGTTCTAAAAATAGCATAATGATGACATTTAAAATATTTTCAAAATATCTGAAGTAAGGGCAAGGATGATACTTTGTAATGATATAAGTAGTTTTGTGACAGAACTTTGCATTTTAGCTTGGTGGTATTTTAAAATAAGCTACAAAACCCGTTTTTGAGGCGCAAAATTGGCTTAAAATGCCCAAAACACGAAATAGCCCGTAACTATGGCAATGGGCTTTTGGGAAAAATTTTAAATATTTTTTTGTTGCTTGCTCACATAGTGCTTTCATTTAAAAAAAAAAAAAAAATTGGCCGAGGACAAAAATATGAAGTATTTACGTGGACCCACTCTTAATGTGTCAGTAAGTCTTTAGTTGACTTGATTCTCTGAGCAAGAGATACCTTAACATTCCTTGATAAAGATGCAGTCAAACAATTGCATAGACTACAAATTTACGGCTAATAGTGTCATACATTTTCTAAGAATGAGAGTGCATTTTCTACATAAATTCTCAAAGAATTACCCTCTACATTCATTTCATAAATTGGCATTGATACCAAGCTTTACACAGGTGTCAGAAACATAGTTCCTTCCTCTTCAGATACTACTGTCACTGTACAGAACAAATCCTCCTTATGTTTCCAGGACACAAATAAAGAATGGATGCTGCCTATGAGAACAGACTGTTTAACATATTTCATGCTCCTTCGCTTCGCTCATACGCATGAAAAACAATTTCATTTTATTGGAGTACATAATAATATAAGAGACTAGACATTGATTGGGTTTCTTATAGGGATTTATTAAAGCATGGGAGAGTGCTGATGCTAGACTGCTGAGTGAAAATAACAAAATTACAAATAATAATATTATTAAGTGAAATACCTAGTAAGTTAGTAGAATATAATTATTATTATTATAATAAGGACTCTATTCATCAATGATTCATCTGAATCATAGCTCTTCAAGCTCTTCGGGTATCACCCGGAATCTCAACTTATTTATAAATACATGTAGTATCTTTTAGACAAGCATAAATAAATCGATATGATTTCAATAAAAGGAACATTTTACTTAAAATACAAGTATTCTGAAAAAACATGTAAGATCCCAGCCATGTATATGAAAAACCATTCAATTCACGAACTATATTCAATTCAAAAACTACTTGGATCTATACAAAAAAGTGCAAAACCATAAATATCATACGTTCATTAATGATTCATCTGAATCATAGCTCTACAAGCTCTCCGGCAGTGTCCCGGAATCAATTAAATTTCAATTAATAGAAAGACTTCACATACATGTACATGTATACCGAAAAAGGAAAATAAAGTTCTTAACCATGAACGAGCGAGTCCATTCGAATCACAAACTACATGGCAAAGAAGAGAGTTACATGTACATGGACAATTATTATTAATATATAAGGCTGAATCCCTCAAATTGGAAATGGTATCTTAATTCATTCTTGAGAAAAGTAATGACAAATCAATTAAATAATCCATAAATATCAATTTAGAATTAAAGTAACAAAATCCTATCAAAAATTTGTTCGTTACAGGCGTATAGTGTTTAGTGAAAAATTTTGAAAAACAAAACAAAACAATAGGCTTCAACAATGCACAATTATCCTAAAAGTCATTACTTAAGTCGTGGTAGTAGCCGGCTACGAAAACTCAAAAACCCTGTGGGAAAAATGAGAACTTAGTATGGCCCCATGCATACTATCTCATGCCAAACTGATGACTGGAGAAATAACTAATCAGAAATAATCAAAAATAAGAGTACGCTTTAGTGTAAAATGTTACTATAGAAATACATGTGTCATTCAATTAAGCATGAATAATAAAACGGGGTCGATTCCATTATATTGTCAATGATTCGTCTAAGACACTACATTACTACTAGAAAATTTGATGCATCAAAAACTCGGATACAATATTCAAAACGATTTATTCTTGGCTCAAAGTAGAAGAAACACACAACCTTTTTTCCCAAATCTAATTTGACATATCTGTTTTTGGCAGAGACAGTTTTCCATCGACCGTGCTGCATGATAAGATCTTCCGGAACACCTTTATTGGCTAAATGAGTAGCCCCTCCAGACCGTAGACTATGTAACCCGTAAGCTTTAGGGTTCGGAATTCCTATTTTTGTCAAAGCATCAAGGAAAAGCTCACGACACCTGGAATAGCTTAGAGGCTTATTCTTAAGCGGAACATGAATTTTCTGTTTAGAGTGGTAAGACAAAGGGGTAAAAATGAAAACATCTTTTCCAAATTTAGTGTTACATCTAGACAGATACAACTTTAAAAGGGAGATTGGAGAATAGTCATCGTGAGAGTCGGAAATTATTGCTGTAGAACCATCTCTAAAAACATCTGTTTTGGATCTAGGTATGAAAATGGATAGCCCTTGCCCATCTGGCAATTCAGAAATATGACAAGCTTTGAGTTGGGACATTTCGTCATGTCTGAAAAGCAATGAAAATTGTAACGAAACGTAGCAAGCTATTCTAAGATCCATTAAGTTATTGTTAGGACCCCCAAATTTGTCTATAATTCTTTTGACCGTTGGAAGTGAAATTGGTTCTTTGTGGACCGGAGGCTTGTGGAGTTGACGTCTACCGCTCACTATGATTTGCTGCACTATGGGTGAATCCACGGGATTTGGTTTAGTATTGGCAAGAGAATGCACCCATTTTATGGCGGAGGCTGCTGAAGTTAGGACACTGTCTGAATTGGCTCTGTTTATTAAGTGAACAAGGTATGCAGCGATGATTTTATCTTGAATTGGGAAATTAATCTCGAAATGTAAATCTCTCAACCAGTTAAAAAATAGTCTACAACAATACAGATAACTATTAATCGTACCATGGGCCTTGGCTAATACGGCCTGGGAGAAAATATGGTTCTTTTCGTCATTGAGAACGCAGGGAAAGTTTGACCAAAATGGCTGGGAGTAAATGATCTAGTGATAGAACAAAAAGAAAAATAATAAAACATGTTAGGATTGAGTACAATCGATGTGGACAGCATAGACTAAACCATTGAATTCTGAAGAACCAAGTAAAGAATTTGTGTTTCTCCCATGTTGCAAAGCAATGTGACCAGGCATAGTTATGAATCCTTTAATCCACTTTATATAACTGGTCCACAAAATAGGCCAAAATGAAGAGGATGGCCATGAGGGGAAAACAAGTGTTCCTTTGGCTCTACACATGTGAATATGGTCAAGAACGCTGGGTATAAGGACAACGGGTGGAACAAGTAAGCAGTTTTCTCTCGACCAATTCTGAGCAAAAGCATCAACCCCAGAAGTTCCAGGATTCCAAAACCTAGAGAAAAAACGAGGGAGTTGTTTGTTATAGAAGTTGGCAAAGCAATCAACCGTAAATAGTCCCCACAAAGAATGGATTTCATGAAAAAATCGGTATGAAATCATCCAATCGTCGGAGTCAATAAGTCTACTCACAAAGTCAGCTTGTTCGTTCTCAGATCTAGGAATCCACTGTACTTCTAAACTGATTCTGTTTTGCACACAAACTTGGAAAATGTCAAGTGCCATGTTTTGCAAGTCTTTGTTCATACTACCTATTTCTACGATCCTGGCAGCTGATTGGCTGTCAGTAAAAATCTTCAAAAAGGAGTGAGATACGATAGGCAGAAAAGATCTTAAGGCGAATTCAATAGCATTGAGTTCTCTCCAGGTGGAACTGCGTTGGGATTCGGATTTAGTCCAAAGCTTATGAGTGGTATGAACATCATTGCAAATTATGGCTCCTGAACCAGTAGAGCTAGCATCACTACAAGCAATTTTGTTAATTTTCCTAGGGGCAAATATATTGCGAACATTAAGGGGCTATGTGTTATCTTTCCAAAAGCTGAATTCAGCTAGACAATGCTCATTAAGAATGATAATAGAGTCTTCATCAGCAGCCTGTGCTATAAGGATTTGACAGTGTCTGGTCATAAGTCTAGTGATATTACCATACACAGGGCTCAAAGATATAATCTGACCAACCGCAGAATGAACCTTTCGGACTGTTAAGATATTATATTCGTGAAATAACCACAAGGGAAACTGACTGAGTTATTTTAAGTCATTGAAAAGTGAGCAAAGAAAAATTGACTGGAGCGGGATTCGAACCGGCGACCTCCTGAATACCGTACAGGCGCTCTACCAACTGAGCCATCCAGCCCTATGTTGGTGGTGACCCCAATAGTCAACTATCCTTGTTCGTTTGGCAGTCAGAAGCCATGAAATCACGCACACACCGCCACACCCCAGGGATCGTTTCAATGATACACGCAACAATGCTGCAACCTGGGAACGGTACATGGGGGATCACTCAAAGAGGACTGTTAAGATATTAGATTTCGGATAAAGTGGTTTGAATCTTGTCGATACGCCTCTGAAGAATTCATAGTGTACCAGATGATGTATTCCATGTCATGCCTAGCCAATCAATGCAATAAGATGGGATCCAACGGCTCTTCTCTATATTGTAAACGAAGCCGGCCCTTAAGAGATCGATTCTCACGTGATCTGAAGTATATTTTCTTGTGCTATTTCAAAGTCGTGCTTATGGTTGACATTAGTACTCGGAACAGCAATGAATCCATCGTCTAAGTATAGAGCTATACGAATACAGGTAGATCTCCAGTGAGTAACTAAGGGTTTTAGCATTTTGGTGAATAAAAGCGGGGCAGACGAAAGACCAAAGGGGAGAACAGTGAATTCGAAGAATCTCCATTGACCTAGAATTTCCCATGAAAAACCTAAGTATTTTTGACTCTCAGAAGAGATATTAATATGATGGTATCCGGATTTTAGGTCGAAAGAGAATAAAAGCGAATCTTGGGAGATAAACTGTAAACCTATCTTCCAATCGTCGAGTTTGAAGTGAGTTTTATGGACAAACTTATTCAGTCTGCTAAGATCCAGAATTAATCGTTTCTTCCCAGAGGCTTGAATAGCTACTGACAAGGGGCTCACAATGTAAGATGGAACTGGTTTCTCTATGATTCTATGAGATGAAAGCAATTCCATGATCGAGGTAGTTACGAAATCTTGTTCATTAAGTGCTGAATTGTTATTCCGAAATTGCATAGGGGGAGGAATATCAAATAAAGGTATGGTATAACCATCATTAATGACGGACATTATGGATTGTGATGAACCAATATCATACCAAAATTGTGCGTGCAGTTTCAATCTACCTTTTACTGTTAGATTATGGGACTCCAAATCTGGAAAATTACATGATTTAAAATCACATTGTACCATGAGCACGTCGGAAAATTTGTGTTGCCAGTTGGAATCCTTATTGGTGAGTGATGGCTCTTGAGGCTCCAATGCTTTGTCCCGAAGGGCCGGGAGTGCTGGCAGTGACATTGCCGGTAGCTGTGAGACTGGTGGTGTCGATGGGGAAAGATTGCTGTGAGATGGGCACTGACCAGGGGGTGTATCTGGGCTGAAAATTGGTGTACCCAAGTGAAGGTGCTGCTCTGGCTCTGGGTTTGACTCTAGGGATCGAGGCGTAAAGTATTAGGGGCATTCTCTGGCCCAGTGGCCAGGCATCTTGCAGTTGAAGCAGAGGTCAGCATTCTGCAGGCCTGAAAAAGCAAGATCAAAAGAACTTCGGGGACAGAATTTGTATATATATGTATATATAAGTAAAGCGGAACTTAAAATAGCAAACCGGCGATAAGAAATAGTAGACAGTCACTCAGCAGAGTAAGCAGCAGCCTGAATGGGGTTTCGTTGTTAGGGATGCTGCTTTTATATGACTATGCATCATTGCACTCATAGAATGAAACACACATTAGTTTGAATAACCCGCCAAGGGTTCATGTGACATGGGGAGGCGGGAGAGCTCCGAGTGCATACTATTACGTCATCCAAACAATTTAAACTACATTTTTCTCTGAGTACATTTGATTGGTTATTCAATGTTTTGTTTCTTTAGGAGGAGAAGCTGGATCAGAAGGCCTATGAGGTTGATGTGACCTCCATTCTCCCACCAGATAACACTGCACCACTCCCAACAAAAGCAGAGATTGAAGCTGTGCCCCGCAGGAAAAAAAATAGTCAGGACAGCAAACGAAACCGTAAGAATCCAATTAAGTTTGTATTATGTTGTTTATCAAGGTTTATTTCCTGAGTGATGAACTTGTTTTTATAAGTCAGTGTTTGGTTTGATATCTTGAATAACAAGGAAAATTAAATAAGAAACATTAAATAAGAAAAAAGTCAAATTGATATTGTCATGATATCACAATATATAAACGTCTTCAGAACAAATTCTAACCACTTGCCAAGTTTCATGACGATCTGCTAATGCATCATGTATTTCAAAAATAATATTTTGATGACGTCACAGTCACATCACAGTATTTTCATTTCAACAGTTTCATTCATCATTCATTCATTCATTCATAAAATATCTTGTTTTGTTCACTGCCTGTATACAGTTAAAAGTAGGCCTATATAAATAATGCAAAATTTAAAGCATCATAGAAAGTCAGAAGGTGATGTCCTGATGTTATAACATTTTTGGATGAAGCGCAAACAAACCTACAAACATAGAAAATTTGAACCCAATCAGATATTTTATTATGATAAGGAATGTGAAATTCTATCAGCTATCAGTGCAGACAGCTTTTGCTGCCCTCTGGCGACTTCTGTGTTTTCATGGGGTTCTGCAGACTCTGATAAATGTACTTTTCAAACTATACTCGGGTACCAAGAGCACCTTGAGGTGTGGGGGTTCAATCTCCAAGTTCCTCTCAGTTTCGACTGGTGTGGGACAAGGAAGGGTTGATACTCCCACACTTTTCAACGCTTGTATGGACTGGGCAATGGGGAGGATTCAGGCTGTGGAGTATCATTCAGCAATGTCAGGGTAACTGACCTTGACTTTGCCGATGATGCTGTTATCTTTACCGAGACTCTGGAGCTGCTGGTGGGTGCTATTAAGACACTAAGCTCCGAGTTGGAGCTCCTGGGGCTGAAAGTGTCTTGGGTAAAAATCAACATACAGGTTTCAATTACTCTTTGGGGGATGCGCTTCAGTTAGTCCCCATATGTGGTGAGAATGGGGAATTGCTCTAAAGGTTCACATATCTCGTCAGTGATATCCATTTCTCTGCAAGCTTTTATCATGTCAACAAATGGATTGGTAAGGCTGGTGGAGTGATGGACTCACTGGACCAGTCTCTATGGCCTGTTGAGACGACTCAATGTCTTATTCTACGGTTATGAGACATGGACTTTGACTGGGGACCTGGGCCTCTGAGGAGGATCCTTGGGTACCGCCAGGAACTCGACAGGAACTTCACCATCCAAACAGACCCATCACTTCAGGGATGGAGCGCATGTCTGAGAGAAAAACAGTGCTGGAACCTCTGATCTCTAGACGAACAGTCTCTGCATACTAGTCATCTGGAGCTACTCTTGGTATTCTATGCCCTTCAGTCATTAGTCAGCCATCATCGAAACGCATTCATCTGACTACAAGTAGACAACACCCTGCTCTGTCTTCATCTGCAAAGGGAGCTTAAAATTCCTCAGAAATGTTCAGCCTTGTGTTGGAATTGTGATGTGGGTCATGCAAGAAACATAACTCTCACAGCATAATACAGTCATGAGCACAAAACACATCAGCAGACCACTTGTCCTGACTGTTCATCAACAAAACAGAGTTGCACTTGCATCCTGAGGTCAATTACCTAGAAACATGTCGTGGAAACCAGATCTTCTGGCATGGCAAGTTGATGCCTTCACAATCAACTGGGGGAGCTGGCAGCTTGCTTGTTTCCCCCATTTTCTTTTCTTCCGAGATGCCTCCCATAGATACTATTGGAGAGAGCCACAGTTCTCCTTGTGGCTCCTGTGTGGAAAGCACAAATTTGGTATCTTCACTTGCTGGAACTCGCCATACAGCGTCCAGTCCTTCTCCCATTTGGTATGGACAACCTGTCACTCTTCAACAACAACCAGAGCCACTAAAAGGGGAAGACCTTGTCATTTAGCAGGGTGAATGCTGCCAGGTGATGCCTCTCATCAACAGGTTTTTCGGAGGGAATGCCCTCAGTCATTGGCATCCTGCCATCATTTCAACTTTGCAAGGATGCTGTCATACAGGAATTTCTTCACAGTGTATTCGAAGGAGGCCTCCAATACCGAACACTCAATTTGTATCGGTATCGGTCAGCCATTCACGCTCCAATTGAGTTGTTCCCGTGGGTCTACATCCGTTGATGACCAGATTCTTTAAGGGTGTCCTTGACGTTTATCCCCCACAGTCAAGGTACATTCATTCTCTTCCTTCTAATAAGAAGATTGCTGACAATGATACTCTGCATGTCACTTGCATTGGTCACCGTAGGATGCTCTTCATCTTTGCAATTCATGCAAAGAACCACATCTTTTCGCCAGTACAACCAGCCAAATTGTCAACTGTGTCTATTAAATCGACTCTGGCTATTTGTATTTGCTTGACAAATTATCTGGGTGAGTATCTCAAGCAATTGAAATACTTCTGACACCATGGAATGACAAAGTGACAAGTTTGTTTTTGTCATTTATATAGCCCTTCTATGCCGTTGTGTCTTCAACCATTGCCAAGTGGCTAAAAACAATAACGGCCTTAATTGGCATAGATGTCTTCCATGTTCAGGAAATTCTAACAGCGGGATGTTGCCCCATTGTGTTTTGGAACAGCTGTCCTGGCTTTGGCTCAGCTTTGAAGCATACAAAGTGAGTCTTGACGGCTAGCGCAAAATATATTTCTAATTATGTAAAGGTATACTCACCTGCCAATTATATGAGACCTAAGGAGTAAAGACTCAATGTCCCCTCCCGATGGTCTCCAGAGCTCTCTCTCTCTCTTCTTCCCACCCGTTGGAGCCTGCCACTCCTCACCTTAAAGATACATGCTTCAGTGGTTTTGGGGTGTTTTTATTGGGCTAAAGTTGGGCTCATTTGCATTTGCATGCAGAGGCATTCCATTTTCTTGAAGACCTATTAAGTAAAACAATTATACAAAAAGAGTCTCCCCTTCTTAGGTCTAATTCTAATTGTATGGCAGGTATGTATACCTTTACATAATTGGAAATTCTGTCTCCCCCTCTTTTTTTTTTTTTAAGTCTCTCTCCCCGTCTATGTGTTTTTTCTTTTGCTAAATGAAAAACTGGGGCATATGCGCCCCCCCCCCCTTGGATCAGCCCCCTGACTTGTTCTCTCCTTGCAAACATAAGTCTGAAGCCAAGCACTAGATAAATTATGGAGCAGATTGCACAAAAGATATGATGCATGGGATGACAATATCAAATCAGTCTTCATCATTCACGGGTATAAAATCGGTAACCGATGCATTATTTGAAATGATCCAAACCACTTTATATAATTTGCTCATTCATCAAGTATACTGGTCGTATTTCTAAGGCCACGGTTTGAATCACACAGTGAAGTGACATTGAGGTAGTTTTGGAAACACCGCTATTATCATGTTAATCAACCATTGAGACTGCTGTCCCGTGGTAGCTGCTCTACAATACACCGATCCAGTAGGCCACGCCCACCTTAGCAACGGCCAGGTAACGACGCACACGCGCGCATAATGTGTCACGATCACCCACACGCATTGCACGCCTTCAACCCTAACCATCACCGAAAGCACTTAACCCCATTGGACTCTGGTTTTGGAAAAGTCACAAATGCACATTTTCTCTCTTACCAGGGCGGCGAGAGTGAGAATTACTCTGAAAATATAAATACCATCAATTTGTAGCAGAAATATACTGTAATATTGAAGTTGTGCTGCACTTGCAGAGGATGGTATTTATTGTTTTTCCAGTACGTAAACGTAAACAACGCTGTAATCAATACCGCGTATCACTAGCTTGAGATCACCAAAATGGCTGCTACAAATGGTGATCAGATTTTCACGGCTGTGATTGGTCAATGCAGAATAGGGCGGAGCTTAAGGGATCGGTCTATTATAACAACAATTTCCACGAAGGTTAGATACCTCCTCTCTTGACAGTCGTGACAGTCGTGCAGGCAGACAGCTCCGGATGCTGGACACAGTGTCCAGCAAGATTCATACGTCGCTCACTCTTTCTAACACTTTCTTGGCATGCCTGTGTAGAGATCCACATTCTTCATGTGTCTAAGCCATGATACATCTAGGGCTGTCTGCAGCATGTGGGTGTAGCAGCTATCTAGGGAATTTTCTATTTTGGCTGTGAGGGTCCAACTCTCAGCTCCATACAGCAGTATGTCCTATTACCTTCTTAATTTTTGAAGTATGGACCACACCGGTCCCCATCTGGTTTGGAGGTCCTTCTCGCTGGAGTCTATGTAGGCATAATTCCCAATGGTGATAGTCCACAGCCTCCCCTTCCTCTTCTAAAACATTGTGTTGTTTGGGAGTAGTCCTCAAACAGCCTGAGGAGACGTGTTCCATTGCCATTCGTCACTTGATGATAGGTGAATGTGGCATCCTCCTGACCTAGAGGGGCATTAAAGTCGACTAGAATGGTCAAAAAGTTGTGGACTGGGACAGCCTCCACTACTAGTCTTAGCTCTCTGAAGAACATCTCTATTTCCTTGTCCGTTACCTGAAGTGTTGGTAAGGATTGGGTTGCTCTTAAAGGCAGCGTACAGGATTTGCAAGGCCTCCAAAAATATTTATTGAGTTTCAGACAAAATGGACTCAACAGTTCGTAAACAGTGCAAACAGTCACCATGGGAAATCTTGGTTCATCAGATGCTGGGTTTTTCAAGGAAATCAAGATTTAGTGTCTTTTCCAAAGACCGTCCGAACGATTTTTTAGCATTTCGAAAGCGTGGTGTATTAACCGTGAAGGTTTATACGATTTGCTTGGAATTGTAGATTTGGCTTGTCATTGCAAAGATAGGTCCCAGGTGGTCGCAATTCCTCTCCCGGAACCCCTGTTTTACTTCTTAGGTGCAGGGTAGGTTGCAAGGTTAAAACGAGCACTACCAGCTTGAGTTTCAGATCAGAGTTGTCCTTCTCTTGGGTGTACTGCCGGCACCAGGCTTACAAATTCCACCTACCCAGGTTTGAACTCAGAGTTAATGAGCACCATCTACCCGGAGCACCTGGTTATAGCGCCAGAAACTCACTTTCCCCCTCTGCCATTTTCTGAAAACAGGGTTGGCACAAGAATCCAGACAATAGGATTTGATTACAGGAGGCTATTAATGTTGAGACGGCGACTGCTATCTGATGGAGGTACTTCAAAGGAAATGGAGATGCTCAATCCTCCATCCCTCCATATGATAACAATGCGGCCTTTTCATATACAGTTCTAACATATACATGTATGCATTGGTGGGAAAGTGCTGTCATAACTAAAAAGTTAGAAGGCCAGGCCTTTTTGCAAGTGTGCCTTAACTATCATACTTTGGTAGCATACCGAAACAGAAATCTTCACAGATTTGAGATTTACCTTTAACTCACTGGGTATAAAGATGGTGATGGTAGAAACATACCGTTAAAATTTGTTCTGCCTGAAATGATGTATTTATCCAGAAAAGAGTAAAACCAATTCACCAAATTTCTCAGATAACTGTTACTGTGTTTTTATTGGTATGAAACTGCATTTCTATGACAAAAACCAAAGTATGAAATTACCTTTAATGAACATGTTTTCTGAAATTGGTATAATGTAAGTGTTTATTTTATTACTGGTTACTGGTTAATATTTTTATCTCAAAATAATATTTTCTAGTAGAGTGACAATAATTTGTGTTCTGTAAAAAATTCTAGAAAAAATGGTGTGAAGTTTACTAGTCTGAGACTGATATTTCAAGTCATTGGCAATAAATTGGCTGTCTGAATGACTTTTCTTTGATTATTCCAGAACAAAAAATTATGAATATAGAAATACGCCCAACAAAAATATTCTAACATCAGTTGCAAAGTTTGGGCGCAACCTCCACTTGTTCCTTAAAAAAATTATTTATTGGTCAAATTTATTTTGCAAGGAATATATTTACATTTTGAAAGGACAAGAGAACATTATAATTATCATGTAGTCATCAAATAATCACAAGAGAAACTGACTGATCCTTTTCAATAGTTATTACGTAGCGTTAACTCCACAGGCATTATATTTTTCTGGCCGGCAACACAGCAATGGCTGGCTCAGCGATGGGTCGGTCCAACCACATTTCAGATGATCATATTGTGTCAGTTCAGTCAGTTATTTTGTCCATTTGGCCAAGTAGAAATCATACTTTTCACAAATTTGATCAAAACAAATTTGTGAAAAGCCTTCCAACAGCAACGATCACATTGGAAGATACATTTAAGCACTGTACACACCACGGGCACACCACACAGTCAGCCCATGCAGGAAGGAAAGCATCAAGAAGCTTCCACAACTGTATCCACACATATTGATTTCAAGGCTTGCAGTAAATGTGAACCAGCGTAAAAGTCACAACCAAATAAAGTTGCTATCACAAATGTATAGGCACAAACATCAAGTGTACATGTGTTGTACACATTATACATGCCTTTTTAATGTGGTCCAGTCAAGTAATGTTTGGTATCGTTGTTCACAGCCGGGTTCGGTAGAGATTTTGCAGTAAGAAATCTGCTTTTGCCATCCCAAAAAGCCTGTCACGCTAGGTAACTCTGCCCATGAGCAACTCTCATTGTCTGCAAGTTTGCACCAGCACTGTAATGTCACAATATTTTGACATTCCCAATATCATTTTTTTTTTTGGGGGGGGGAGGGTTTGGGAAATAAGATTTTGATATGTATTGCAATGAGTATTGCGACAATGTCAATAAATGTTGTCAATGTATCTGAGTGTCTGTGTTGTTGGCGTGCCACTGCAGAAAATAGGTACTCGGGGTACAGTTCTTCATGAAAGGGTTATGCAAAAACAACGATACCCTTGGCTGGACACTAAATAGTATTTTATTTCATTGCTCCAAATTCAAACTAGCAGCTGCAGCCAAAAGCCTCTATTTTGATACCCATTATTTTATAATGGATTTACAAAATAGAGCCGAAGCCTGAGCTTGAGCCTCCATTTCGTAAACCCTCTATATCTGTGCCAAATGTGATTAAAATTATAGTCTGTTTAATGGCACCAAGAAACCAATGTTCTTGTCTTTGGCATTTTCTGCACATATGGAGAAAAGGGAATCACAAGATTACGAAGTCAGGCAGGAAAAAAAAGAGAAGAGAAACTAAACATAAATCTGAACAAATATACAAAAGAAACAGATTTCACAGCACTCTTTTTTTTTTTTTTTTACAGGTACTCGACAAACTAGTTCTATGTATGTAACTCCAAGGTAAGGATGTACAAAAATTGTGTGTGTAAAACTCCTAGTGGGAAATCCATCCTGTTCCTTTACATGTCCCTATGGGAATTTTGCCCTAATGTACCATTTAGGGTTATTATTCAAACGGTCACAGTGAAAATGATACCAATGCCATGGCAGAAAAGTCAAAAGTACCCAATTCGCAAATGATTAAGATGATGAGCTGTGCTGTTTTATAAACAACCTTCCTTCAACAAGGAAAACACTTATTTATTTGTTAGAACGAAAAACCTGTTAATAAAAATTAAGATATTGTATCATGACAAATGTACACTTTCAGCATTTGTAGTATGAAAAATCATATCTATCACGTAGATGAATTGAAAATTGAATACCATTAAATTAGGACTGAGAGCCTTGGGTTCTTCTCAGAGCTACATTTATAATAGCTTTCTCCCTGTTGTTATTTCCATCATTTAAATTTAAAGTGTTTAAATGGATGTTTGTATATCAGAATAAGATGCTGTTAAGTGGGTCACATTTTCATGAATGTTTTTAAAGATGCACTTTTTTTGTAAGTTCCAGAACACAAAACAGATTAATATATTTTTTATTATTAGAATCTTTAAAACTTCACAAGATCATTTTATGTATTTAATAAACTTTTTGATAATTGAATACCAAAAAGACTAGACATGTGGTTGTGACGGGAACAACCACTAGGTGTTCGGGGTCTAATTGCATAGTGAACTGTATAGCATGCGATCAATCGTCCCTCATACAATGGCATATATTCAAATACACTACATTGTTATTGTGTGGCTGATCAAATACTGGTCATGTTGATTGCTGTTTTCATATGGCACTCATTGATAGTGTAGAAAATGCTGTCACCTTTAAAGGGTTGCTGCATTGCTTTTTTCAGTCAGGTTATTTTATTGCCTTCATACAGAGAATATACTGACAAATAATGAATGGCAAGTCATATTTTGGTTTCAAACCAGCATTTGGTTTTCCTTTGAATGGCTTTGTAAAACGGTGGATTTTCACGCATACTCATGTAGGGAACCATGCAACAGCAAAAATATAATGAAAAAACATAAAAAATTAAGAGGCAAACTTGACCTACAGAAATGGTTTGGTAAAAAAAAATACACCACCAGTTGAGTGAAAGGAACATATTTGGCAAAATAAAACCCATTGAGGAGGAAAAGGTCTGTCAGAAAACCTATAAAACAACCGCAACTTTTTGTGCACAAATCAATTGTGTTACTGCTCCCAGTTCCCCAGATGACATCACAGTTTTGCTCATGAATATGGAAATGCTAATTAGCATACAAACCAAAAAACCTGTTTTTAACCCTGAATCAGTGTGAGGAAGTGGGTAAAATCACAATCCCATGTACAGTTTTTTATTGGCACATGTTCAAGCCATAATATTCCCATTGCAGAAACCCTTTAAATATGCAATATTTTCTAGGCAATAACTTCCAGGAGATTAACACAAACAACTAAAAGTTTACAAAAGTCATTCAATACTTTGCAATTTTCAATGATGTACGCCATGTTATTACCGAGTAAACAGTATTTGAATAATTGCGTCATTTTCCCTTTAAAAGAGCATAACTTCCACTTGAATGACGGTCACAGATTTTAAACTTCACAAATATGTCAAGGTGCATTAGCGCTTTATATTAACTGAATTTGGCAGAAATCCCTTGTTTACTTTTGAAGTACATCATCACTGTTTATCTTAAATCAATCGTAGAGGGCGCTATACAGCCCGCATGACGTCATCCATTATATATTTTGAAAGCCCAAGCATGTCTCTATCTTTTAGTCTCGGTTTTACGTGCCCAAACTTCAACTTCCGGTAACACCGGAAATGGAGGTCATTTGTACACAACACTAAATTAATTAATTGTGAAGATTAACAAGTTGAGTAACTTAACTCAATTTCAAAATTGTAGGTAAATGTGGTTCTCAAGTTAAAATGCACCAAGGTTTTTTTTTTTTTTAAATGTGCACAATTTGATACCCGATGACGTAATCATGTCGTCAATCTTCTAGGTAAAACTTGGCATCACGACCAAAGTTCCCACCAAGTTTCAGGTCAATATCATGTAACTGTCATCAAGAAGTCCTGCTGACAAGTTTGGGAAGAGAAAAATGGAAAAAACAAAAATTTGAACAAAAACAATAGGAACATCTAAATATAACAATTTTTAAAAACTTAAAGGTACTTTTTCAAGTACATGATGTAATGTAAGTACATGATCTAGTGCTACTTTCCAAGGTCATAAATTACATGCATGCCAAGTTTCTCAGATGGGATTAACCCTCACCCACAAATGAAGAATACTGGCCAAATGTCTCATTCAAAATTACCTTCATTTTTTAAAGTTCTGACAATAGTCATGATTCAGACCTACACGAAGTGCAGCTGCAACAGCTGAGTACTGCTAAGCAAAGGAAGGCTCGACTGTCACTAACCGAGTTTCTGAGTGATCCCAGAAACTTCCAGGAAGAAGAAGCTGTCTCAACTGCAGCAGCAGCTCCTATGAAGGTTGAGCAGGAGGGATTAGCACACACAAATAGTAAGTCTTTTTAAGGCACCATGTCAAAAAAGTTTGTTTATCAGACAATACCTCAGCTCATTGTCACATCTCTACTGTGTGTAGTGCTGGGATTTTTATCCAGTTATCATTTCAATGTCTCAGATTTAACTTGGGTTGCAAATTCTCTGAAACAGTTAGCCAATACCTAAAATAAAAAAAACCGAAAACAGGACAAAACTCTAAACAACCAAAAAAATGCATACGTGAATTTCACTCAGTTAGTTTGTACATTTGGCCAAGTAGAAACTCACTTTTCACATACTTTACCTAAAAGAACATCGTACACACTTGATATAAATATGATTTGAAAAATAACATTGTAAAAAGCCTTCCGAAAGCGACGATTACATTGAACAAGATGTACCATGAATCACGCACACCGTATAGTCCAAATGGCTATCTCTGTTATTCACATTCAACGGAAAACCCAACACACGTCTACCTATTATGTATTTGATACCCATGTATATTTTTCTTGAGTATATTGTGTGGATGGCATGTGTATGTTGGGGATGGGGGTGCATATATGAGTGTTTTGCATTGTGTACTGAAATCTCCCCACACACCTGACATATTACATAACCCGGCTTTGTTCACCCATGAATGGTGTTTGCACTGGTGTGGCGTCCCTAAGTTTATGCATACAGATTTAAGCAATTGCTTGAACTTGAAATTTTGCCTGATAAGCAATTGCTTGTGCTTGAAGCAATTGCTACTTTTTATGCATACGACCCAATGCTCTAGAGCTTCTTTCTGGCCGTCAGAAAGGCCTTCATTCAAGTATGCTATATTTTTAGCACAGAGGATTGGCATTGGATTTCAACTGCAGCATCTGTGATAGTGGCAACAGACTTTCTGCTACATTTTTTTTAACCGACATGGTCCTCATCAGGGTAACATTAATTTTGATGTGTTGAATTTGGATCATAGACAATATGCTCAGTTCACCTGAATTACCCCCATTCTCAACTATTTTTTTATTTCTTAGGGGATTCAACACCCTCAAGTAGCGATATTGAATCAAGTAGAGGAATGAGTAGACGATTCAGCTTCCTCAAGAAGACAAGGAATAAAGACAAGGTAAGGCTCATTTTATTCACACACTATTGAGATCGAGGGTTGTATTTATTTTGTTCTAGATTTTGTTTTTCTAATACTTTTATAACCATTTCTGCATCACTATTTTTCAAGAAGGAATGCCACAGTCAAAATTCCTATTTTTAGAGGCATTCTGATTTCAGATTTGGCTGTGGGCTGCATTCCTAACAAAAGAGCTGCCAATCATGCTTGCAAGAGAGCCAGCTTCTGTTTCTGAAATGAGGATCAAGATAGTTTTTTTCTCCCAGATATCTTTTTTGGTGTTTTTTTTTTTCAGAGCATCTGGCATTTATGGGTTTTTTTTCAGGGATTTTTTCTATGGGATCTTTTTATCCCACAGCATGTATTTTTTATCAAGGGAATCAGGATTTATATTTTAATAGGGGAAGGACTTTAGGGCATCGGCAGTTTTTCTTAGGGATGTTTTTTTAGTACCCTTTTTCAGGGGATCTGAATTTATTTTTCTGGGAAAGGAATATATTCTTTGGGATGTTTTGTGGTATCAGAGGATCGTGGTTTCTTTTCATTTATTAATTCATTCATCCCTTCATCCCATCCCTTCATCCCATCTCTTCATCCCATCCCTTCATCCCATCTCTTCATCCCATCCCTTCATCCCATCCCTTCATCCCATCCCTTCATCCCATCCCTTCATCCCATCCCTTCATCCCATCCCTTCATCCCATCCCTTCATCCCATCCCTTCATCCCATCCCTTCATCCCATCCCTTCATCCCATCTCTTCATCCCATCTCTTCATCCCATCTCTTCATCCCATCCCTTCATCCCATCTCTTCATCCCATCCCTTCATCCCATCCCTTCATCCCATCCCTTCATCCCATCTCTTCATCCAATCCCTTCATCCCATCTCTTCATCCCATCTCTTCATCCCATCCCTTCATCCCATCTCTTCATCCCATCTCTTCATCCCATCCCTTCATCCCATCCCTTCATCCCATCCCTTCATCCCATCTCTTCATCCAATCCCTTCATCCCATCTCTTCATCCCATCTCTTCATCCCATCTCTTCATCCCATCTCTTCATCCCATCCCTTCATCCCATCTCTTCATCCCATCCCTTCATCCCATCCCTTCATCCCATCCCTTCATCCCATCTCTTCATCCAATCCCTTCATCCAATCTCTTCATCCCATCTCTTCATCCCATCCCTTCATCCCATCTCTTCATCCCATCTCTTCATCCCATCCCTTCATCCCATCCCTTCATCCCATCCCTTCATCCCATCTCTTCATCCAATCCCTTCATCCCATCTCTTCATCCCATCTCTTCATCCCATCTCTTCATCCCATCTCTTCATCCCATCCCTTCATCCCATCCCTTCATCCCATCCCTTCATCCCATCCCTTCATCCCATCCCTTCATCCCATCCCTTCATCCCATCCCTTCATCCCATCCCTTCATCCCATCCCTTCATCCCATCCCTTCATCCCATCCCTTCATCCCATCCCTTCATCCCATCCCTTCATCCCATCCCTTCATCCCATCTCTTCATCCCATCTCTTCATCCCATCTCTTCATCCCATCTCTTCATCCCATCCCTTCATCCCATCCCTTCATCCCATCCCTTCATCCCATCCCTTCATCCCATCCCTTCATCCCATCCCTTCATCCCATCCCTTCATCCCATCCCTTCATCCCATCCCTTCATCCCATCCCTTCATCCCATCCCTTCATCCCATCCCTTCATCCCATCCCTTCATCCCATCCCTTCATCCCATCCCTTCATCCCATCCCTTCATCCCATCCCTTCATCCCATCCCTTCATCCCATCCCTTCATTCCATCTCTTCATCCCATCTCTTCATCCCATCTCTTCATTCAATCATGCATTCATCCCTTTATTCATTCGTTTGTTTTGGCAACGTACACAAATACAATAAGAAAGATATTGTACACATAAAACTAAAGAATAACATAAGCCAAAGATAGGCCAAAAGCTGTACACTCAGCTTATATTTCCATTGGGGTCCGTACAAAAAAAACCACATTAATACATGTACATCATAGAAAATCAAAAATTGCACAAAAAAGGACATAAAAAGGATAAAGGGAAAACAAATCCCATTGTAATTAATGATTTTAATATTCAAGATTCAGATTTAGAGGACAAGTGTGTTTTAACCGCTTCTTTGAACTTGTGGAGATTGATACAGCATTTCACATTGTTGGAAGTGAATTCCGTAAGTGTACTCCAGTATAAAAAAAAAGTATTGAATTGGGCCCTTTATTCAAGGGACAACAACATTTGTTGAACTACCCCTTGTGGAATAATTGTGAATATTTTAAGCTCTCTTGAAATTTTTACAAAGAAAGTTTGGTGCCATATTATGGAAAAGTTTTATAAACTTGATTCAATTTCAATTTTGTTACTCGATCATTGACATTCAACAGGCCCAACCTATTCAGTTCTGCTTGTCCAGTATGAGATCTGGTTGTCATGATTTTTTTATCTACTTATTTTCCAGTGATCGGCATTTTTTTTTTCAAGGATTTTTATTTCATTGGCTTTTTTTAGGAGATCATAATTTATTTCTCAGGGGATGGAATATATTTCTGGGGATCGTTTGGGGGAGAATAGGGAAACCTGGTTTCTTTCAGTGAAAGATCAAATTTGATGAGGAAAAAAAAACCAAATGGGTTTTTAGAAGTTTCTTGAAGATCTGGATGGATGTAACAGTTGTGATATGCGTCGGCAATTTGTTTCAGGAGGGTAGCTGCAGAATGTTGGATTTCTCCAGGTCCCCATGAGTGGTAAGCATGGGGAACCAACTAATGAGATGGACTGGGAAAATAGTTTATTCCATGTTGGGTTTTTTTTTTTTTCAATTCAATAAAATGCCCAACTGCCGACGTCCTGCACCAGGCACCCATGTAACTGGGTGACAGACGCACTACAGATCAACTGGATGGGCCCC
Source organism: Astropecten irregularis (assembly GCA_963971285.1). NCBI lineage: Eukaryota > Metazoa > Echinodermata > Asteroidea > Paxillosida > Astropectinidae > Astropecten > Astropecten irregularis. The sequence continues at coordinate 8,809,774 of OZ020257.1, forward strand.
CCGAGCATATGCCCATATGCCTTCCCACCGATCTCCCACCCCGCATCCTCCTTGAGCTGGAACAAGAACAGTGCCAAGTTCCCCAGATCACCCCGTTCTGGCTACGCCAATCCTGGTTCATCAGACTGACCAGACTTATTGTGCGACTACCAATCATACTCCCAGTCAGACCGGACATCCTCCATCAGCTACTGTCAGGGATTCTGCACCAAGCACCCAGAGATCTACAACTAGCATGCTAGACACTGTCCAATGATCCCTCACGTCGCCTGTCAACCTGCAAGATATAGGACAACAGAATACACCGTACATGCAACAATCATCTCTGTCCAACCTGTAACAGCGGTAGCGGATTTCCTCGTGCACCTGTTCCACACTGGACTCTACTTCAAGGGAGTTCCAGGTATCTTATGCAAGGCAGCATGCTGGAAGTCCTACCTGCAGAGCAACTCAACAAAGGGCCGGACAGTCCTGGCCCCAACAACTCAGAAGCCAGGAGACCCTCAGCCCAACTGACACCTGGGTGAGATCCGCACGGACTCCCACCTAGGGTACAGCTCATGAGGGGTAATATACGTGTACAATTGTACATGTATTCTTTTACCTCTACTACGTTAACCTGGCTCATATCCACCTTCTTCCTGACACTCCTCGTAGCCAACCCACCACCAGAATCTGGTGCCACTCTGCATATCGTAGTAACCGTCTGGGGTAGGTTGAATGCAGTAGGACTCTCTCCACCTGTTGTGGGTTGGGTCTACTGCATTCAACCTACCCCAGACGGTAACTACTAAATGCAAATTCCCCTGCGCCTATTTGCTACTTCGCTGAAAAGACTTGATCAACCGTAGTGCACCCTGACCTCCCACAATGCCTACCGCCATAGCCGCCATGATCGTCCTTCTTTTCTCAGCGCCGCTATGAAACGGACGTGCCCTTCACGGGCTCTTTCGATTTTCGAGTTTCCGTTTCCCGCTGCTTATCTAGACATTTTTCCTTTATTTATCTGATTAATCGTTACCATTAACAGTTTTTTATCTTGTGTGCCTGTTTTTGGTATTTTTCTTTCTCGTTTTTTCTTTGTGCATCCTACAGGTACCGCGGCCCTACATCGCCGCGGTCTACGTGTATTCTCCTACGTGATGCCGGGGTATGCACAGCTGGCTCTGTGCTTACGACCCGATGAAAGGCCTATATGCGGGGGGAATGGATTGAGAGTTTACCCTCATTCCCGCCGCGGTACAGCAAATCGGAATGGCCGAGTTTGGGTTCGTCCCCTCATTCCGGGCTACTGCTGCTACCACTGCCAGTCCGAAGGAATTCCGGGCGGTTAGATGCTAGGCATGCCTTGAAGGCCTACGGCCGGGGGTAGCTCGATACCACGGTCGCTACCAGAGCGAAGGGAGAACGCTCGCTACCAGAAGCGACGAAGGATGCCGCCACATCTGACTGACTGGCCCGGGCATAACAAGCTCCTTTTTAGGCTCCATGTTACGACCCGCTGAACAGAGGCTATGACTCCCGGGGTAAGAGCCACGATGTGCCTACGCCTCCTCCATGTCTGGCCCGACTCCATTGCGGACGTCGCAGGAATGCTCCATGACGACCCTCCGCTACGGCCACAGGACTGGCCCCGCCTACGTGGGTCCCCACTACCTGTCACCCTGCTTTCCATTCAGCACTCCACGCCTTTGTCCGACTCTACCAGAGCGGAGGGCTATGGAATTTCTGCACTCTATTCATCGGCCACGCCGGCCCTGTCCTTCGGGACAATACGGGCTCCATCTTAATCCGGCCGCCTTTGTCCGACTCTACCCGAGCGGAAAGCGGACCGCTTGTACCAACGGCCGTACTACTCAACGACCACAACACCCTGTTCTATACCACTGGAAACAGCGTGTTTTTTCTTGTGCTCTGAAACTACATTCTTCTGCACCATCATGGCTCAGAATGCTCAACGTGGGGACGACCCCGACATTCACACGGTGTCTCTTGCGGGCTCTCCTTCCACCGAGTCAGCCCCACCTTTGACTGGCGATGTTTTCCCGGTAATTCCTGTGGAACCTCCACGCCTGCCACATCGTCGGGGATTTAAACCACCGCCTCCCGGGGCCACAACGGGTGCTACTCCCACGGCCCCTCCTGCTACCAGGGCTCCGCCTGCAACCCGGAAAAGGAAGGTGAACTGCCCTTCTCCTTCGCCGGCCCCGCCGGCAGCCAAGAAGAAACGACAGGTGGAACCCCAGCCACAGCCGGAATGGATGGCGGCCTTCTAGTCCATCAACGAGGCACTGTCCTCTATTGCCAAGAATATGGCTGACAGGCCCCCTCCAGCCTCTACTGCTCCTGACCCGGACCCTCTGGACCTGGCTTCACCATCTGCACCCGAAGGTCATGGCGGCGCTCAGGAGATCGATGTGACGTCCATTTCATCCAATGTTTCTCAACGCTCACGTCCTGCCTCACGGGAGAACACCCACAACCCGACAGCCCCGCGATCTGCGTCGCCGTGCACGTCTTCAGACGATGGAGAAATCGCATCGGCTGGTGACCTTACCCCCAATGAGAGTCGCCTTCGCCTGCTACAGCGAGACATGATACAGGTCCTGGGCCTACCCGAAGGCACCTCGCCCCCGGAAGACACCGGACACGCCTCCTTTAAGAGGCATGCGTCTCATCTTGAATCCTCCGGACCGACCTTTCCAGAGATACCATTAGACCGGTCATGCGTCAATATGTTCAAGACCATCTCCAAGTCCAAGCCGTGGCGTCCCTCCTCTAAGAGATCGCTCAGCTATTACCACTTCCCGTCAGAGGACTCGGAGAACTTCCTCTCTACCCCGGCCATCCCGGAACCTGCTAAAGACAAAATCACGGCAGACTCCGGCAAACCATCGGTCAAGGCGGTCTTCCGGGACAAGGACAAGGCCCTGATAGAGTCAACGATGTCCAAGCTCGACAAGGCATCTCGTCATGGTCTCCGTTGCACGGCCTTTCTTCTCCTTCTGTCCGAGTACATCGCCCGGGCCTGTGAGGAGAACTCCCCTGTTGCTCCGGATTTTGCTGCCCTTGCCCTCCGAGGTCTCGACGACGGCCTGAACTCCCTATTCGAGCAGTTTTCACGCATTGCCTGCCTCACGACGTCTGCACGCCGTTCCAACGCAGTAGAGGCGATGCATATCCCACACGAAGGAGTGAAGACCAGACTTCGGGAACTTCCTCTCTTCGGCAAGGACCTCTTCGGTGGAAAATTTCTGGAGCTCCTCGAAACGGAAGTCAAACGCATAGATACTACCAACAAGCTTTCGCTTCGCCCGACTCCGGCAGCGAAACCTCCTCAGTCCCAACCACGTCGAGGCTCCTACCGCCCACGTGCTCCGGCCACCCAGGATCGACAGACGGACAGACAGACGCGTCAGTCCTTTCGCCCCCCACTCCGTCGCCAGAACCAACGCCCGTCGACACCGGCAGCCAGACAGAACGACACACGCCAGAGACGTGGGTCCTCATCGCGCACCCCCCGCTCATTCGGGGGGCGGCGGCGGTGACTGTTCCGCTTCTCCTTCTACGACCGTCGATCCCGAACCCGTCGGCGGCCGCCTACAGTCTTTCGTAGGGTTCTGGCGGGAGATCTCCAAGGACGGATGGGTCCTTACTACTCTCACGGACGGATACTCCCTCGAGTTCACAAGCACCCCTCCATTCAAAGCAATCCCAAGGGAGACCCCAGTACCACACGAACTGGATCAACGCCTGGCACTGGAGTCGGAGATAGACGCCCTCCTCCACAAACGAGCCATTCTCCCGGTGCCCCACAACGACATCGGCGACGGCTTCATCTCCACCTTCTTCCTGACACCGAAGAAAGGAACAGGCAAGTGGCGCCCTATCATAAACCTCAAACCACTGAACAAGTTCATCCGCCCAAGACGTTTCCGCATGGAAACCCTCAAAACAGTGATGAGCTCCCTGCCTATCCCCTCCTGGGCGACATCCATCGACCTACGGGACGCTTACCTGCACGTGCCCATCCATCCTCGGGACCGAAAGTTCCTCCGCTTCACCTACAGGAACCAGTCCTACGAGTTCCGGTGTCTACCTTTCGGCCTCTCCACCTCGCCTCGGGTATTCACCCGCGTGGTCCGGGCCGTTGCGGCCCACCTCCGTCAACGAGACGTCATGATTTTCCAGTACCTGGACGACTGGCTCATCGTATGCCGTACTCGACACGAGACGGAAGCCGCCACTCGTCTGACACTCGATCTCACGACCCAGCTGGGTTTCCTGGTAAACTACGAAAAATCCCACCTTCATCCTTCACAGCTGCCAACCTACCTCGGGGCATCCCTCGACCTTCGCTCCGGCACCGCCTACCCAACGCCGGAGAGAATAGCCAATCTCCGAGAGTGCGCGTCACTCCTCCACCAAGCTAGCTCCGCCCCAGCCGTAGCATGGCTCCGCCTCCTCGGTCTGATGGCCAGTATGGTGGACCTGATTCCTTGGTGCCGACTTCACATGAGACCTCACCAGCTCCACCTGCTCTCCCGATACCGGCCAAAGTTCGACTCCATCGACACGGCCGTCGAGGTGACGCAGCTCTCCCGCCAGCACCTCCTCTGGTGGATGACGGAAGACCACCTATCCATCGGCAGCCCATTCTCGACAAGCGGAACCGACGTGGTGATCACAACGGACGCCTCACTCACGATCAAACCAACGGAGTGGACCCTCCACTCGGGCGTCGTCAGAACCCTCTTCCTCCAGCTGGAAAGGCCCCATGTCGACCTATTCGCATCAGCCGACAACGCTCAGCTACCGACCTTCTGCACCAGGTATCCTCACCCACAAGCCTGGGCAACGGACGCCCTACAGACCGACTGGACAGGCCTCCTGGCTTATGCCTTTCCACCTATCTCCCTGATACCCCGCGTCCTCCTCAAACTGGAGCAGGAACGGTGTCGAGTCCTCCTGATCGCCCCACTCTGGCCACGACAGCCCTGGTTCATCAGACTGACCAGACTCCTAGTTCGACTGCCAGTCATCCTCCCGGACAGACCAGACATCCTCCACCAACCACGGTCCGGGATCCTACATCCAGCACCCCGGGATCTACACCTAACGTGCTGGACTCTGTCCAACGATCCCTCATCTCGGCAGGACTTTCTGGCGACGCTGCCGCCCTGGCCGCACGGGGACGACGCCCGTCAACTCGCAAGATCTACGACAGCAGAATACGCCTTTTCGCTGCGTGGTGCGTCGACCATGCTCTCCGTCCAGCCGATGCTCCTGTAACAGCAGTGGCGGACTTCTTCATGCACCTGTTCCATTCCGGACTCCAAGTCTCGACGATCCGCAACTACAGATCTGCCCTGGCGGCCATACATGAGGGCTTCGGGGACGGCTCGTCCATTACATCCAACGTGGCTCTCCATCACCTCCTTCGGGGCATGTTCGTCGAACGACCCCCCGACAGACGTCTGATCCCGTCCTGGAACCTGGACGCCGTGCTCCAGCTCCTCGCAGCCCCTCCGTTTGAACCCCTCTACAAGGCTTCACTGATGCTAACCTCCATCAAGCTTGCCTTCCTTCTGGCGGTAGCTACGTCTAGGAGGACCAGTGAAATCAGGGCCCTCTCCATAGCTGACGGTCACATACGCTGGGAACCACATGGCGTCCGTCTCATCCCAACCATCGGCTTCCTCACCAAGAGCTATGATCCAGCTCTACGTTGGCGGTGTCCAACTGTCCATAATAGTCAATTGTCCTTGGTCATTTGGCAGTCAGAAGCCTTGAAACCACACACTTACTGCTATATCCCAGGGATCATTCTATCGATACTTGCATTTCTTTTTGAGTCTCTGGGTCTGCTCCTGTCCCTGAACTTGCCTTCAACTGTGCTGGAAATCCCGGGCAATTTCAGCCTGTGGTCCAGTGTAGTTTTTCCACATTTCTGTGCCTTTCACGTCATGTTCAGCAACATTCTCAGCATGCATGTAATATTTGACCTCTGCCTTGGCTGTTATTTCTGCAGATTTTATTTCTGCTGTTTATTTTTTCTTATTATAACAGTTTTTCCTTCCCACACAGAAAGAAGAAAAAGACAAGAAGGACAAAGACAGAGGGAAGCATCAGTTTGTTCCAGTGTCTTTTTCCAACTCTACCAAATGTGACTTCTGTGACAAGTCTATGGCTAACAGGGACTCACTACAATGTGCAGGTAGGATAACATGCCAAGTCTACATCATTCATACATTTACCTGTAGAGCAAATGACTACCGTAAAAATTGCAAATTTCAGAAAATAAAAACAATGAATTCCTCAATCCAACTCACAACTTTCAGCGATGTTTTGCCAGAGTTTGCAAACAAGCCTACTAGCCGAGTCCGGTTCGATATACCTTGGCTGCCGCGCCTCGCGCCACACATGCACAGTACATTGTATGCACATTGTAGTACATGCATGCAGCCTATCTTACATTGTTTCGTGCACACGTGCAAAACATTATCTCTACCATGATAGTAGACTTCTCGGCAGTCTACATATTCAGCGGACAATACATTCACGTTCCATATGCCTTAATTGCAGTGTGACCATAATTATGACCATAACGACTCGATCCAAGGCTATCAACATTTCCCTCACATGAAATGCCTACACATCGCACATGTTCACGACTATGTGTAGGGCCGACATAGTGTGGTACAAATTTTGGCTCAATGAGGCGCAGTGAGCCAATCACAAAATTTGTCGTCTGTTGCAACGAAGTGTTGTCGCAAACATGATGTTTTTACCCAGGATGATAAGGATATTTCCCGATGAAAAAATGACAATTACTGATGAAAATAATGACTCAAGACACATGTTTGATAATTTATTGAACAATCACGACATTCATAAGTGAAATACATATTCATTGAGTATATATATATATATATGTATGTCACAAAATTACATATTCGTTGAGTATATATATATATATATGTATGTCACAAAATTACATATTCGTTGAGTATATATATATATGTATGTCACAAAATTAAATATTCGTTGAGTATATATATGTATGTCACAAAAATGCTAACAAAAATAGGGAATATACAGTGCAATCCACTGTTATAACCATATTGTCGTCAAAAACACAATCAGAAGTAACTACTAAGTACTAATGTACATTTGTTATATTCTGATTGCACGTATGCCAAATACCAGCTAATTCATTAGTTTAGAGTGTGGTTCCTTAAACCCGTGTCACATGGAGCAATTTCCTAGCAACTTTGGGACAATAAAAGTTGCTAGCAATCTGGGTGCACCGGGAAGCTCCATGTGACATGCTGTGCACACTGGCAACCCTGAGGCAACGTAGATTTCGAGTAGAATGGGTTTCTACTTTAAAGGGATGGTACAGAATTGGTAAGACAAAATACACTTCATGATCACAGATTCACATAAAACTTACACAGTATAATGGTGATGATAGGAGAAATGTTTTTGTCTGAAATGCCATATTCGTTGAGAAATAAATGAAACTGTTTTCCGATCGGAATAAATCGCTTCGAAGCGTTTTATTCATTCGTTGGAATGTGTACAGTTCTCTCTACACAGGTTTTCACTTTTTTCTCGTGACCCAGATGGCTGATTGACCTAAAACTTCTACAGGTTTGTCAGTTAAGGTATATGGTGGATTACATAATGTGCTTTCACTGTCAGCAACGGTTTTGTCGCAAAACACAGTTCTGTATCATCCCTTTAAGGCAACCTTTCGAGGCAACCGTTCAAGATTGTGCATATTAGATGACGTCATACATCAACACAGACGAAAGTTTTTTGGCGGTAGCCATTGCGTATTATTTTGACGTAACGAAATCTGAACAAAAAAGATGAATGGAAAATCATATGGTCCTTTCACAAGGATGTTGCAATGATTGACTTCTACCAGGGTACAAATCAGTTCTGTGTCATTTGTACGCCTACAAATAAGTGGGTCATCACAAAACAGGAAGACAAAGACATAGACAAATATAACAAGCGAGAAAACAAAATAGAATATAGATCAGCATGAAATCACGGACGAACAGATATTTCATAATCCCTTGAAACTTCCCTCTCCTTATAACACCTTTCCCTGCCAAATTACTGCTTCCACATCGGACATGAAGTACTTTTCAAATTCCTCCGCACATCATTCGACTCAGCCGAGTAAAAATTTGAACCACCCGGATTCACTGCTAGCATTGATTGGGATGGAAGATCACCCCGCCAGGATCCTGGGACTACCACCCCACTCTGTACATCTTCGTAGTCGATCATATCTGGTGGTGTGTAAATCTGGCGTGCTGTAGACGTACTGCGCAAATAGTTGTGCAGACAGCATGATGCCAGTACCACTTGCTGTACCTTTCCAGGAGCAAGATTGATTGGCGTTCTGAAGACACGCCACCAATGGGAGACTTTTGAGAATCGGTCTTCAAGTCAACAGCGCACGCAATTGTGAGCATGCGCACGAATTTACATCGGTTAACAGTTAAACGTTTTTTTTTGTTTTTTTTGGTAATCGGATATGAAATTACCCTATTTTGCCCAGTACTACTTTTCTTATCTTATTGATAGCTGAGCTACCTGATCTTGACTTAACCTGATCTATACATCAACAGTGATTTTATGAGAATTCTCCGTTCCAGTTTGGTGAGATTTCACGTACCATTTTCTGACTGCACTCTGTGTTTTCAGATCTAACTTACAATTGCATACACCCTATTTCACAATTGAATTACGAAACTGGAATTTCTGTGAACAGTAGGTGAACAATGATGGCTTTCATGGCAACGGTTGTGCTGGCTTGCACAATCACGATGGCGTTTCCTTCGGCCCCTGACACTGGGCATGACACCCTGCCTGCAGTAAAAGTCAGAACATCCAAGCATTTGGGATCCAGGTTGTTATACTACCGCAACTTATCGGCTACCCTTCAAGTTCTTATGCTAAGTGGTGACATAATCCCAAACCCTGGCCCACCTAATGATCATCCACGGGGCCTGCTTAACAACACAGACTCACCTGTACTAGTTGTGGTGAAGGACTACTCAAGAAATCAGTTGCTACAGATAAAACTAATGAATCAGCTTCTCTACTGTCTCCTGTGACCTTTGGCCCAAACTTAAATCATTTAATATCCTGGCTGATGTTCCCAGAACCCACCGAGGTACCAGATCTGATCGATATAAACTTTCATGGATTCCACCGCAGCATTCCCCTCGAGCATGAGGGTTCCCCCATTCCAGTTCTGGGTTCAACACCGACCCCCGTGGTCCACAAGACATTATTCATTTCCCGCGCTTCGCAGTATAGCGATAAATAATTGTCTTAAGAATTCGCACATGCATAGTGCATGCCAGGTGGATAGCAGGTGGTGTTATGTAAGGGTTATGTAATAGATGGGGGAATGTGGGATAAAATAGATGAACAAAAGGTGTTCAAGTCAGTTCTAGCAAGCACCAGCAAGCATCGAGCTTTCTTTTCTTTCAGTCTGTATTGATATCAAACATCCAAACATAATTATGAAAACAATTAATTTGTATCATTGGCCATTAAGGTGAGGTCCAACACCTTCACGGAGGGAGGCGCTGAATTTCTTTGGGCACAGGTTTTCAGAGCAGTTAAAATAACATCTCTGTTTTTTCCTGGAAGCCGTGTTCTCCCGATGACTTAGGGAATGAATGTCTTGCATCCATTATTGTACAAAATATGTTGTGTACAGGTCGGTGATGAAAGTCGAGTGGGTATAACAATGATCTCACTTTATAGTACAGTGTAGTTGTGTACGGTGTATGTAAACTTGTAAAGTACATGGTGTATAATAGTGTATTAAACGGTTAGTAGGCGTCGCTCCACGTGCTTCGCTACCGCCAATGTTATTGGAAGTGTATATGTGTGTTTATGTTTTGAGTAAAGTTAAGACACATCAGGAACATGCTGCAACATTAATAACCTCCATGTTATTGACCGTGTCTCTGATCCAAGCTGGGATATAGATCTCTCCATCTGTGTTTGGAATGCCCGTTCCGTCTTGAATAAAGCCATGCTGCTCCTTAAGTATATCATGGATCTTGACATTAATGTTATGTTTTTAACCGAAACATGGCTTCATGATGATGATCATGTCGTCACTATGGAGTGTACCCCCAGCGGCTATACTTTCCTGAACTTTCCTCGTCCAAATGGAGATGGTCATGGTGGGATTGGAGTGATTTTCAAATCTCACCTGGACCTTCAGTCTTGCACCAGCTTCGCCAATCCCAACATTGTCCATCCCCTGATCACTGATCACAGAAAATCAATTGTTTTTGCACTGATCTACAGACCGCCACCTTCTAGAGCCAATAATCTACATGTACCTTCCTGATGGAATTTGACTCCTTCATCGCCAAAATATCTACTACCATGGCTGGTAAACTAGTCGTGACTGGTGACTTCAATGTCCATTTTGATAATTTGAACAAGTCAGAAACGGATAAATTCATCTCACCCTAGTCCAGTGTTGGTCTTCACCAATTTGTGCAATCTCCCACCCACAGACTTGGCCACATCCTTGATCTTGTACTGGCTCGACCTGAGGACGACCTGGTATTAAATTGCAGCGTGCGTGATATCAGTTTGTCCGATCACTTCGCTGTCCACTTTACACTCAACCGGTCAAAACCTCTCCCTCCAAAGTCAGTCTCAAAAACCTGTAATATCCAACATGTGGACATTGAAGCCCTTTCCACTGCTGTCATTGGTAAACTCAAGCTCCTGCTCCTACTCCAAGATGTCAATGACCAGGCCCAGTTCTTCGGTGACGCTGTTACAAAGATTCTTGCCCCCGTTCGTACTCGCACCCGTGTGTGTCGACATAGATGACCTTGGTACAATGATGTGGTCCACAATGCCAGGCGTGTCAAAAGAAGACTCGAGCATCGGTGGCGGAAGAGCAAACTTCCGGATGATCATACTACCTATAACACAAAATAACTATTGTAAAAGATTTTGATTAATGGTGCTAAAAGGGTTTTTTCTGTGATAAACATTCCCATTGCAATGTTAATGATATGTATAAAACTGTGCATACACTGTTAAATACACCATCTGGTAACTTTCCTTCAGGTGATAATTTAGTTACTGCTGACAATTTTGCCCAATATTTTGTTGCAAAGGTTGCTGATGTAGCGGTCCGGTCCCTAGTCTGGTTCCCTGCCCAAAGATTCCCTGACGACTCTTATTAAAAATCTTAGGTCAGGTATCGGCTACGGTTAAAAATAGAACATGACACAGTTGTCATGTCTGCGCAGGCGCGGAAGCTAGTTTTAGCGTTTAGCGAGAATCAATTTTAGCATTCATTTTTGCACTTTTGTAAGCACATGCAATTTTATCTGGACAGAATAAGAAATCAAAGGGTGGGAAAAAAACCATACAACAAACTCCTCAAAAGTGCATAATAGGAAAAGTGCTCTGTTGTATGTGAACAATTATTATGCTCTATTTGGGCTAACTGTAGCCGGAATGAAACATATTTACATGACGTGTCTTTTCCTGAACTACGTGACCTCGCGTGACCTGTCGGAAATAGCCGAAAGTCGACGTTACTATCCGAAGTTGAAAGAAAACGAGTTCGTAATGTTTCAGATTTTTCCGTAAAAAGCCAAAACTTGGTCTTTTTGGTCACGTGACCCTCCAGTACACGTAGCCGATACCGGACCCTATATTTGACAGACAATAGTCTGGCGCTTTATGGGTCCGGGAACCAGACTATCCGGTCCCCGGCCGATGGCTTGGAGGCAGCGGCTCGTCCGCTACTCAAGGTGGATGCGAAGACAAGTTAGGAAAGGGAAGGAACGGGCAGGCAGGGAAAAAGGACAGTGGACACAGTGCAGTTGATTCCTCAACAAATCGGCTTCTTTATTTCACGCCTTCATCATCATCAAATAGGCCTAATAGGGATATTACTGCATGACTCCCACAGACGCCATTTTTCACGTCTTTATTCGACCAAGTCTCCAGCTGCAATCAAAACCATTAGTCTGATACCAAATTTACTAGTAAGGGGTAGATATAACGGCGATCACAGAGAGGGAAAATGGGGCAAAATAACGCACCACATCAAAAACAGGAGACCAATTCTATCGAAATTAGTCAACAAAAACTGTAAATAAAACCACTTTATAAAGCTGATTGAATGATTCTTGCGACATTTTCTGAAAATATATGTATTAAACAAGCCAAATAAACTAAACAAAAAATTGCCCACAAAAATAAATTCACCCCTCAAACATAGAATCGTCTTGTACGCGGAAACAGCTTTTGCGACATGCGTCTCATAATTGCAGAGTGGGTCACAAATAATAACTGAGCCTACTACACGAACTGGGAAAACCCCAGACCACCACACTGACATAAGAGGTAATATCCAAAAACAGCATAGCTCCATCCTCACCCCTTCATGTTCCTCTTGTCCCAGAACTAACCTCAACTTTGAATTTGCATTCTGTATTTCGGGACTCTGGACTCCGATCTTCTGATGATAAACTTGTTCTGTCTTTTCCTCCTTGGTCAACATTTTTCGGAGATACAGTAGATCATTTTCTATAGCTGGTCCCAAACTGTGGAACTCTGTCCCTATCAACATGAGGAATTCTCCCTCTGTCACTATTTTTAGAAAACGACTTAAATCATATTTGTTCCCATAACCCCTATCTATGTCTTGTTGTCCTACGCCGACCAACTCCTACTGAAGGAACTACTAACTAGGCACGTAGTTTGTAAACATTTAAGGTTTACTGATGATTAATTACGGTCTGCCGAGGTCATAATTAGCTGTTTCGCATGCAGCGGAACAGCTTTTGTTTTTCTTATTTTTTTTTTTTTTTTTTTTATTCCACTTTTTTCTCATAGACATAACACAGGGTTTTTCTACAAGTCACTTCTACCATTATGCCAATTCCGATCAACTTCATACTTGGCACATACCGGTAGTTAGACCAACACCCCGAATAGTGTCCCGCGTATGTACGTCATCGTGACGTCATCACGTGCACAATTACGTCATCATAAAATTGCAAATTTTAGGGCTCTTTATCTCCGGAACGGCAAGTCCGATGCAGCTCAAACTTGGTATGTAAGTATATGGGGACGTGTTATAGACAAAAATTGCAGTCACGTGTTGATGACGTCATTGTGGGATTTTATACGAATTATTCAATTTTTTGACCTTTTCTTCATATCTCATGAACGACAAATCGTATTTTCGAAATTCTTTCGGTAAAATGTTTGTTAGGCCATAAGCATATGCCACAATTTACCAAAAAGGTGTGACGTCATGATGACGTCATGATGACGTCATCAAAAAGCCGATTTTCAGATTCACATATAAGGTCATATCCGATGGTGATGAAACTTGGTGGGTAGGTAGGGAATGGTACTAGTATCCTAAATTTGAAGTGACGTCATTATGACGTCATCGGCTGATTTTATATTGATTTTTGAATATTTAATTTTGCCATTTTTTTTCCCAGAAACACATATAAGCGTTTATCCGATCGTAATGAAACTTGGCGGGTAGGTACGAAGTGGTATTAGTAACCCTAATGTGAAGTGACGTCACGATGACGTCATCGCCTGATTTTTTATTGATTTTGTTTAAATAATTAATGTTGCCATTCAGGCAAACATAACACAAAACACAGGCTTTGGAACTTTTTGGACCGCTGATATGGCTATCCATAGAAGTGGGCCAATTGTGTACAGGTAAACGTAGTAGGACAAGCTAGAAAATCAGTAATTTTGCTGTTTCCACCGCCCATATGCACAACCATACATATACTATGCGCGCTGGCCTATAGTAGCTCTGCCATTTCTGTGTTTCTCATGGCCGTGTGTATGTACATGTATCTGGACTATAGATACGTGTATTGATGGACGAGTGACGACACTCCTGGTAGATGTTTATATAGGACTATTAAGACACCGCTGATTAACTATTTCTCTGTTCTGGGACAATTGTGTACATAATGTATGTTTCGTACATTTTTACAAAACATACGCGAAACAGCTCAGTGTTTGTATACACAAACACATGTCTAGTTTAATAATTGGCTTTTCCGTGTTCAACGGAAAAGGTATTGTTTTTGTTGTATTTTTTTCTTCTTCTTCTTCTTCTCCTCAAGTCTATGGGAATTTGTACACAAAATTTGCGTGCGGCATTTTGGTCACTTTTAAACAGCCAATTTTAACCAAACTTGGTCTGAAGGAAGTCCATGTAGGGTATTCTCCTGAAACTTTTCGTCATCATGACGTCATCAGGCCGGCTTTTTCAAGTTCTTCTTCAGTAGATATTTTCCGGATATTTCCGTTTGAGAGTTTATTTTTCGTGATTGTGAATTAAAACCATCTTTAAGGATTTATATTTTAGGGGAAAGCGAGGTTTTTCCACTAAGGGATCATGATTTCTTTTTTCCAGGGATAATTTTTTTCATGGGATTGGAATTTTTAATGGACTTTTTAGCTGATGGTATTTTTGTGGTATGGGGATTGTTGGCTTCTCAGTTTTTATCCGGAAAGTACTTCGGGGGCGGTGAACCCACAACATTTGGACTCCTGGCTGCATGCAGCTACCTACATGGTATATTAAGATCCTTTGAAAAAAACTTCAACCTACCCCCCTCCAAAAAAAAAGACTCCATGAGAAACAAAGGAGAAAAACAATTAAGCCTTCACAAAATCCTAATATAATCCCAGCCCCTCTGATAAGAGACACTGACATTTCCGTTCATTTGAACCCTTCAATTTCATAGGAAAAGTCATATCATTTCAGATATGGAACAGCACATGATGTATTGGGCATGCTTCCTCAAAAACGTGCAACTAATGAGTAATGTACTTAAACGTCGTACCTGACAGTTGATTACCAGAAAGTCAAAAGTCTTCCATGACCCGATGGCTAGTTTCCGACATTTGCTGGGATGTGAATGTTCCCACAAAGGTGCTCATGAAATTCACTCAGCAGCGACTTCATGGGCATTTTTTAAGGATGATATCACTCAAGCAGCTGAATGGAAAGTACCAAACACTTTTACCAAGTGTCCCCTGAAGAATGTTCTCCAGACAGAGGGTATAGTGCTGGACATATCTTTTTGAAAGCAGCCAGCAGGGTTGTGCCATACAATTTCCTGGTTCAGAATATGGCACCCGGGCCTCAGGGACGACACTACTTTTTTCTGTTTTTCTGTTACAATTTATGACATCTTGCATGCCCCACCACATAAAAGAACTTATCTTGTTGTCCTTTTGAACAAACTTTTCATCTTGCCTTATCTCAATGTTTTCACAGAATGTCATTGTTTTGAAGGAGGAAAAGTCTCTTGTGACAGTGCATTTTTCTGTGCTCTTGCTATGCTGGCTAGCAAGATGACTTAACACCCACTTAGAATTTTAAAGTTGTAACAGATTGAAGACTAACATTCTAAATACGGTAAAAGATTTATCCTGACAATGACAATGACAATCTTTTCTAGTAATAAGAGCATTATGGGTCCAAATTTTACCCAAGTGTTTTACAAAATGACAATGGGAATCTGTTTGTTATTTGATATCATACCATAAAAGAAATGTTTTTATTTCCATACAGTTTGTCTCATAAATGTACACAACAGTTCCTGCAAGGATCATGTTCAAGGTTGTGCAAAACTCACCAAACACCATAAACAGGTATGTGTAATCATTGATCTAATGAAACAATTTACATGGGAAACACCCTATTCCCTCTTGAATTTGTGCTAGGATTTGAACCAACTTCCCTGTGGCAAATGTTTGGCAGTTATTCTGTTAAGCCCCATGAAGACAATAGTGTGGTTTCGTGCCCAGGGTGAGATGCGGTGGTTGCCATGACACATGACACATTATTCACAGCATGAAATGAACTATGCATATCAAGCATGGGGGGGCATAGGTGGCAAAGTGTGTTGGGCACTCTCCTCTCACCAATGTGGCCCGGGTTCGATCCCGGTTTGGGTCATATGTGAGTAGAGTTGTGCGTTTGGTTCTCTCCTATGCTTCGAGGGTTTTTCTCCGGGTTCTCCGGTTTTCCTCCCTCCACAAAAACCAAACACTTGCAATCTTAAGCTGTGCTTCGTGATCATATATGGGTTAATGTGGCTGGCTGCCAAAGGGCGCCCATGAACGCCTGCTACTCGGTCACGTGAAGCACCGTCCTTCATAATTCATATTGTAATTGCTGGGAATCTCTGGAAAACAGTGTGTGTTTCACTGAGCCAGGGTAAACGAGATAGAAATAAATAAACAAAATAAAGCGCAAGACGGCACATGAGGGACATCACAAATTCACAAATATCTGTGCATATTTGTGATGTACGATGTTTGCATATCACAAATATCTGTGCACATAATGACATGCGATACATCGTACTGCACGAATCTGTGCACATTGTCTTTGTGTGTTTCTTAAACAGGGATGAAACTTTCCCGGGTCTACTTCACTCGTCTTACCTGTAGAGCCACTACTTATGCATATTTCCCTAGACCGTCAGGTATTCACGCTAAGAATTGATACAACAGCGCCCCCTATTGACCTACCCACAGTGCCCCGCGGCATGTATGCCACGTAGGCGTCCTCATTTCTCTTAGCGTCAGGGCGGGTAGGACGTGTTTACGTTCCATCCGTGATTTCACGCAAAAGAGCTTTCAGTATTAAATGAATTTTGTAACAACGTTTGTAGAGTTTTAGTATTTCTTCCGTGTATGTTTGTATTGTTGTTGTGGTGCAAGCGAACAGACAGAGCCGGTTCCGCAAATCCTGGGGTGAACAACCACTCCCCAGTGCGGTCCGTGCTCTCGTGTACGGACTCCGCCGGGTACACCCTGTTACCCGGGCGGCAGTCCCCTGCCTGTCAGCCGGTCGGTCGGAAGCGCGGGCAGTTCCGTCGGCCCGGTTGGGGACCTCAGCCGGTCCCCGTCCGCGGTCAGCTCGGACGGAACAAGGAAGGTTCACGTGAAGGGTGGCTCTGGCAAGGTTCCCATAAAACTAACCTCCTGTGCCAGAGCCAAACCCAAGAAGGACGGAAGTGTCTGGAAAAGAGCTGGTCCCGCAATCCTGGGGAAAACAACCATTCCCCGGGGCGGACCGCGGTGCTCTTGGTCGTGCACTGACTCCGCCGGGTACAACAACCCGTTACTCGGGCGGCAGTCCCCTAGTCGGCAACCCCAGCCACAACCGGCCGGGGATGCTGGCAGTTCCGTCGGTCGGGGGCCACAACCGGTCCCCGTCCGCGGCCAATTCGGAAGGCACGAAGAAAGTGAAGGGGCGCTCTGGTTCCCGTAAAACTAACCTCCTCTGCCAGAGCCAAACCCAAGAAGGGCGGTCGCCAGGGCAAACGCGGCTCGGCCGTGTGCCCTACGCCCTCTGCACCTTCGGACCCAGGGTAGTCACAACCGACTGACCGCCGAGGCTCCGTGAACACGGTGCACACTGGCCTTCTCGGCACGGTTGCAAGCGCCACGCGATGTCGGGATTGGCTTTTTTCTCGATCACCCCGACCGCGCAACGCACACTCAGCCCTCGGGGCTCGGGGCGCCGTTGGCCAGACGGGCTGTGGACGATGCTTGTGGCCCAGCCTGGGCCTACCCCGGGCCTTCGTTCTCGCTCGTTTCGGGTTCTTCGGATTTTATTGTTGCTCCGGCGTCCCGATGACTCGGGCCGCACTGGATCCTTTCCTCGGTCTCCCCGCGGGGCTGTCCGTCGAAAGTAAGAAAAATAAGAATTAATAAATCAATTACATAAAATTTAAAAAAATCAGACCGAAGATCGTGCGAATTTTCGCCGGGTTCGGTCAACTACGTGTATTTATCTAGGTGGTCCCACTGCGGCAAACGCTGCATTGGCGACGACTTGTTTTCACGGAGTGAATTTTTTGCTAAGCCCTATTCAATCGGATAGGCACCGTGGATCGGCAGGGTGTTCCTGTGTTCCACGCTCAGTCACTCATGATCGTTGGTCGCGGTTGGGTAACTCGGGGACAAAGGAGTTTGCCGCACGCAAGCTATGCGCCGGCGTCCCTTGAGTTTTGAGCCTACACCAGTCATTGTCTCTGGTTAAGCCATTCAGCCATAAGCCCACACCACATGTACAGGGTGTACAGTATGCGTACTCAGCCTGTCCATACTGCCGCCCAGGAATACCCCTGTTCGCCACAATCGTCTCGTCAGAGTATTTACCTGAAGACGAGAGTGTGACTCCAGTGCAGTGGTTTTTCCTTTACAGAGTCCGAGCTTTGTCTCGTGCAAAAAAAAAAAAAAAAATGACTCGTTCAATTACAGTCCCCACTGAGGAGGGACCTTCACAGTGGGACTACAGGTTATTTACGCGCAGGCCCTGCGATGACCGGTGACAACTTTTTCCCGGCCATCCCATTGGTCCAGGTGTGTCAATTGAATTTCTGGGTCCATGTCCACTGCTTAAAGGCATGCCTACCCGTTTCTGGAGCGCGATTATTATTGTCAATGGCGGTGATCTTTAGTTTTCTTTCTCGATGACAACAAAGATAAGTAGACAGCTGAATGAGAGGCACTCGGTGTCCAAGCAGCCCCTCATGGTCAAGGTCCACAGTGTGCTGGATAAGGCAGTCCCCTCCTGCCGTTGTTTGGGCGTCACCTCCTTGCTCCTCACGGAATATTGGGTTCCTGATTGTGAAGAGGAGTCAGCGATTCCTTGAACACGCTGATTGCCCCATTTTCGCTGCGTCTTTTATTACTCGTGTTCCGAAACTTGCACCTTGCCCCGTCTGGACAATGTGCTAGATTCTCCATCTCGGTCAGGGCGACCGCGATAGTATCAAAGCCCTTCCCCTGCTGAGGCCTTTTCCCATTTGCAGGGAAGCTTGGAGACTTCAGGCTGGTTAAAGCCAAGAGTTTGAGGACTGCCGATGGGGTAAGCCCCAAAAGTCTTCCTGCCCCGACACCCAATTTCGGCATGGGGCAGATTCAGGCCATTAGCCATGTATCCCCGAGGTAGCCTACTCGGTTCTACTCGCGTTATTTTTGGTGGCCCAATAATCACCTCGTCCTGACAGCCCCAGCCTGCTGCAGGGCAACATCAGCTGAGGCCAGGCTGTGTTTCTCCCCCGCCCGGTTTCCCGGCCGGGACGTTAATTACGTTTACTCTCCTGTGGGCCCCGCCGTGGGACCCGTAGGAGGCTGCCTCCATGGACTTGCAGGGCTGGCCGGACCGTTGCGTGTTGGTCCCGATCGCCCAAGGCTACGCATGCGGGTTTTTGGCCCCCCCCCCCATTGAAAATGCTCGTTCAGCCCACTCCAGTGGTGTCCGATATAGCAGGGCGCCCCTCTCTCGAGGCTTTTAAAGTGTCCCTCCTCGAGTAAGGGGCAATTCATATACATGTACATGTATTACCTCAAAGAGGGGCCACAATCGGGGTTCATGTCAACCTTATTGGTTGGGACATGGCGCCCGATTCTAAACTGGAATCTCCCAGCAGATTCATTCTGCCTTGTCGCTTTCATATAGGTACACTCGGATCTACCCTCGAGCTTACTCGATCGCCAGCATGGGGAGCAAGCCTAGTTCTGAAGGAAGCGTACCTTCTCGCTTTATCAGACCGGATCAGTTTTCAACTGCTGTTTTGTTTTCAACACTTCATGGCGCTCCACCTCCACATTGTAGGTGTCTGGCCGTTTGACCACACTGCGTTGCCAGAGCATGATGTTTCTCATGTACTTCGACTTGTGGCTCATAGTAAGACAGTCTTGCGTGGCCGCAGTGCCAGCTCTCAACCTTGGGACCTTGTATTTATCCCAGTGGTTCTCCCAGTCTCCAACCTCCATGCGAGTGCGGAGAAGGCTTTCCAGGCCCGAGTAGGATTGCAGCCAAATCCTTTGCCGATGCATATCCATGTCTCTGGGCGACGATGCCCCCAGCATGAGCTTAGCTCAAGCTGCTGGGCCTTATGGCCGGTCTGATAGGCATGTTCTGCAGGCTAAGGATGAGTGTCATCCAGCTGCACCTGCTCTCCCTTTACCAGTCGAGGCCTCGACCCTTGAGCCATCGCGTGCCAGTTCCTTGGCCGTTCCCGCACCTTCGATTTTTGTCGGACGTCCCCAACATTGTGTCGGGCCACGCCTTTTTGTAGGCCTCAACTATCTCTATCTGTTGCGACAGTCATATCACTTTCTGGCTTGGGGGCTTCCATCCACCCACGCCAGTGCAGCCCCGAGCATCGCTTGAGTCATTCAATGCTCTCCGGCTGTTCTGTCCTATCTTACGGATTGATCTGTCCCGTCCATCGCGATGTCACATCTGTGTTTTCTTACGTGGTGCCATGGAGGGGAGACATGGTCTGCCCGGCCATGTACACTCACTTGAACCATCTTCCATCGGTGCATACGCCTTCAGCGGCGCACCGCTTGGGAGAGGAGAACGCCATTGCCGATGCTCTGCTCTCTCAGGCAGGTGTATCCGGCCGACAGAGTGGTCTCTGCGCACGCAGATTGCCTTGCCTTTCCTCCGGCTATTAGATCGACCCCATGTCGATCTATTTACGCTCAGGGCTACCAGCGGCTGCTGGTCTATCTTGAGGGTCCCCAATCCCCAGGCATGTCGGATGCATGCGCTGGTGATGCGGAGGGACGGGCTGCTGGCTTATGCCTTTTTGTCCTTTCCCTCATTCCTCTCGTGGTGACCAAGCTAGAACAGGATTGTAAAGTCCTCCTCATAGCTCCTATTCTGGTTCTGCCAGTCCTGGTTTTTCCAGACTGCCCAGCCCCCTAATGCATCGGCTGGTCTTTCTTCTGCATAGAACAGACATTCT
The DNA here is from genome assembly GCA_963971285.1 of Astropecten irregularis. NCBI lineage: Eukaryota > Metazoa > Echinodermata > Asteroidea > Paxillosida > Astropectinidae > Astropecten > Astropecten irregularis. Next base: position 8,830,638 of record OZ020257.1, read on the forward strand.
GCTCCTGACGAGCTCGGGTTTTTTTCCCTCACCTGGCTCGGCAGGATCTCCACCTAACGTGCTGGGTGGTGTCAAGCATCCCCTTCACACGGTTAACCTTCCACAGTGAGCTGCGATTCTTGCAGCCTGCAGCCGCCGGGCATCTACCAGGAAAGTCTATGTTAGCGGTTTCAATCACCCTTCCCAAATGGTGCTGAATCTGATCTCTGCATCCCCTAAATGCTTCTGTAGGGGAGGTTGCAGATTTTCTGGTATAGCCTACCTAATCGAAAGCGACCACGCGGCCTCCACGATGAGTCATCTTTCGACCATAGCAGGTGTTCTCAGAGGCCCTCAGGCCCTCATTTCGTGTTGGATAATCGGGCTCTCCACTTGTTGTTCAGGGAGACGTCTGTCTCGTTCCCCTGTCGCTCAGGCTTATTGATGCATGGGACCCTTTTCAGCGTGCTGGCCACGCTTTTAAGGCCCCTGTTCGAGCCCTTTTTACCACCCCCTTACGTCGGAGGCATGCCACATCCCATGTGAACCAGGTGGTGCCTGCCTTACCCCGAGGTTGGGGTTCCTTGACCAAGGATATTTGACCCCCGGATATCTTTGTCCCGGTCATCAATTCGTTCTCGCCTGTGCCGGACTACGGTTTGTGGTGCCCGGTCATGGCTCTTAAATGGTGTATCGATTGAACCAGGCCGCTCGGAGCTGCCTATTCTTCGCTATTTATCTCATCAACCCCGCTGTATGGACTGGCTTCTCGCAACATGTTTGCTCACTGGCTAGTCTCAGCCATACCCCATCTGCGCTTGTACCGTTGGCATGAGCTGCCAGTTCAACCCAGATGCATGAGGTCAGAACGGCTTCCACGTTTGATGGACCATTCCCTACCTCCATGGGTGGGCCTTCTTTAGGGGTGCTTCTGTAGGTGGTATCATCCAGACAGCATGCTGGAGAACCCCAAACACCTCTACGGAGTGCTACCTGAAGGACGCTCTCCGGACAGAGGTCAGGATCGGGAGAGCAGTGCTGGAGATGGCCTCCAGAGCTGCATCCAGAGACCCGTTTTTTCCTGGGGCCTCGCAGAAATAGGCGAGTTCCCCAATTGTTCTAACATTTTCTTTGAACCCCGATGTACTCATATCATTCAATATGTCGTCCCTCAGGCTTTTTACTATCCGTATTATCCCCTTCCGCTCGTGTTAGCGCAATGGGTGCTGTTGCAACCTCATATAAATGCCCCTGGCGGGCTTGTGTTTGGTTGCTCCTTGCTAAGGCTGTTGCTTCATAAGTTTTTTGAAACTTTGATGTCTTGCCTGGCCTCCTTGCCCTGCCCTCAGTTGGGCACACAAGTTATGCCAGGGTTTGCCTTAGTTACAGTGCCCCTCTCTGTATACAATAGCATCTCGCATACCCACCGCCTTTTGCCGGTGCCAGTCTATGCATAAGTAGTGGCTCTACAGGTAAGACGAGTGAAGTAGACTCCCCCCCACAGAAGTGTGGTAGGGGTCTACGAACGAGTACTTACCTGTAGAGCGTCCCCCCCTCCTCTCCACTATTCTCGATGTTTGGGCATTCCGCCCTGAGTTCAACCGAGAAAAGAGGACGCCTACGTGGCATACATGCCGCGGGGCACTGTGGGTAGGTCAATAGGGGGCGCTGTTGTATCAATTCTTAGCGTGAATACCTGACGGTCTAGGGAAATATGCATAAGTAGTGGCTCTACAGGTAAGTACTCGTTCGTAGACCCCTACCACACTTCTGTGGGGGGGAATTTATCCGAAAATCGGCGCGGTAGAAAAAAAAAATCTAAGATTTTCAGGATTTTCATTGATTTTCAGTCCTGGCCTAGTGAAAATGTATGCATGTTGTAGCTTGCCTTAATCTCGTGCCGTCTCATAATGTGCAAAGTGCAAGCAGAATGAGCTGACGTGAGTATGTCACGCGGACACAACATAATAAAATAATTAAAAATAATAACCCCTCTTCCATTTAGGGTAGAATAATGTCTCAAACAAAGACTAGAGGCTTGATCTACAACAAAAATATCAGAATAGTTGGAAATGGTTGGTGGAAAAAGATTGCAACAGAGATTTTTTGTTGGATTACGTCTGGAAATTAGATCAGCCAGGATATGCGATTTGTTTGTGGTGTAACAACAGACTTAAGTACAGCTCTTTCGGTAAGGGCTTGAAAAAATACGCCAAGTCAAAGAAACATGGAAAAATACATGAGATAATAAACAGTACACCTTTGGGCTTTGCACTTGTATTATTACAACCACCGTGATATGGTTTTTAGGATTTCATCACTGCTTATATGTGGCATGATTCTTCTGAATAATCTTTGTTTGCTTAGTTATGGTACGAAGAAGTGAAGTGAAATGTTAACAACAAGTTATTAAACAGCGGTCAACTGCCATAACATGCGCAATAACGGGGTGTAGTTAGTGGTTGTAACTCACCCATAATGTCATATGTCATGGCGGCCACAAAGTTGTGGAATAACACTATTGTCTGGGATATTCTTTCTTGTCACTGTTTAAAAAGAAAATGCTGTAATATGGGATGTTTTTCCTATTGCCCCAACCCCTTGCAAATGCGGTAGGGAGGATGGTATCTGAAGACTTATTGTTAATTGTTTAAATGGAGTATGTGATTTTAGAGGTTTTGGGTCAATTCCTATCTTTTCTTATTACAAAATTGTAAGTCTGCTCAAAGCAATAAATGTGCATTCAGTTTCACTGGAAACATTATGATGTCAAATCAAGATTAACAGATACCTTGGATCTAAGAATTAATCTCTTGTGAACAAGATAAATGTTTCTGATCATGAAAATAATTTCCTTCTCACTTAATTCTTTGTCAGGTGTCTAAGTCTGTCAGTAGTCTGTCCAGGGATCGACTATCCACCATCATTCCAAAGTCCAGCTCATCTTGTGAGTTCAGTGCTGGTATGCTTTCCTATTCTTACTAACCCCACTAAAACATGTTTACAATTAATTAATGGGGCACCTGTCCCATTCTAGCTCTTGTGATGCGTGGACTTAAACCTTAAACAAAACAATAAAAAAATTGGCATTTTGGTCATAATTATCCGAAACATAATTCTTCAACAGCATTGTATTGAAGGTTCAGTCTTCTGCAATAAAAAAAAAACAGGCTCCTTTTTGACAGATGCAGTGGTCGGTCACGTAAGTATACTGATTTGTCGTTTCTCAGGAACTGGTGCTACCGCCAACTCAGCCGGCTTGTTTTTTTCATCTGCAATACTGAAAACAATTATTATATACAGTCGAACCTCGTTAATACGAGGTAGTCGGGACCTACCGAAAATGCTCTTATTAAGCGGGGCCTCGTATTATGCGGGATCCATATTTTGTCAACTGAAATGCACGTGTGTGCGGTAACACGGCACATACAGCACGCACTATCCCTCCGGTAACCCATAATTACGTGTCAAGTCCGTGTTTGCATTTTAGAAGTAATTTGTACTTAATAAATTTGATTGATAAATTTAATTTTGTTGAATTGTCACAGATGTAAAAGGGATTTCATTACAATATGTCAGAATAATAAAAACCAAGTACATAAATATGTAATAATCAAAATAATGACGGCACGAAAACGACATGAAAATTGCGAGTGGATGACAGCGACGTACGTTAGCACCGCACGTTCAGACAAGTTGGTTGCCAAACAATGTGTGCAGTATGAAGCAATGTGCACCGCAGGGAACCAGCGATATTTTGATGGACACGTGAGGGCGCCTTTTTTAACTTAAATTAATAAGTGCCTTCGTGGTGTTTTTTTTTTTTTTACACGGATTATTTTTTTAAGATGTCGGTTTTTTTTAGCAGCCCAACATCTGTCTTTTTTTCTCTCCCCTCTATGTAGCCAATCACAGAATTTGCGCTATATTGTAACCGTGACCAATCAGCGGAAGCATTGCATGAACGAAACCCATGCTGCAGTTTAGCCACATATCCGATCACGGGCATGGTGACCACGTGTAGCTGTAACATCGGCCGATTGGTCGGGCCGCAGTCAGATCGTATCGGTGCGTTCATGGAATATTATTTTGTTCGGATACATGTTGGCTACACTTTGAAGAATTTGTTGTGACCAAAATCCTTTTTACAAGTCATCAGCAAGGTAAAATTGTCTGGAAATTAGCGTGGACTTTGGTTTGATTTTTGAAAGAAAAAATTAAGAAGTTTTTCTCCTTACGAAAACGAATCGACAAAATGGAAGACCTCGTCGTTTTCCTCGGTCGGGTTTTGACTTTCGTGACAGCCAAAAAAAAAAACCATTTGGATCACGCACAATAAAACTAAAATATGACGCGCCGTACATTGTCTGTTTTTTGTTCACACTTTCCACTGGGCAAGCCGCTGGTAAAACCGCAGGAGGGGATTAGTGGGCATTAGTGCTGCGGTGAATTTAGCTTTCGGCAACATGAAACAACGGCGACTTGATGGTGGTGGGATTTTTCTTAATCTGTACAAAAAAATCAGAAAATAGATTCCAAAAGAAGCCAGATTAAAAAATCCTTGTATTAAATGGGTTGTTTACAATGACTTTCACGCAACTGGGTCAGCCAAAAACGCTCGTATTAAAAGGTTTTTTGTATTATCAGTGCTCGTATTAAGCAAATATTTCCCCATAGAAACGTGCACAACTCGGTCGGGACCGACGTGATATGCTCGTCTTAACCGAGATCTCGTCTTAAGAGAGCTCGTATTAATGAGGTTCGACTGTAAATATTTACTGCATGATTGTATCAAACTGATTTTATTTAGACCATCTCCTAAACACCTTTTTAACGAGTAAGTTGGCCTACACTTTCAAGTTTTACAATATTTATTACTGGGTCATGTAAGGTATATTAAGGAATCCATAAGAGAAGATGACATTTAAATTCAGGGTTAAAAACAACTCACCCGACCCCGAGATAATTGACGATGTAGGCTTGCAAGCAGGCCCTTGTATTCCATAGGTGGAGCGGTGATTAGCTACTGAATGATGAGCAGAGCAGTCCCTATTGTATGGCAGTACAGACAACACAATGAACACCAGCCAGATAGTCCATGCCAGTGTCTGTGTCCTGGTCCATGCCATTGTCCCTTATTGAATAAATCCTTCACAGTGTCAATTGGGTCCATTCATCATAGTGATCATCAGTGACGTAGCTGAGTGAACACAACTGTCTAAGTAGTGAAAACATGGAGGCACCATATATTCACACAGTACATTTTGATTCTAGATGCACAAATTCGACTTGCTTTAATAGAGACAGAAGTTCTGCATGCCAAGTCTCAAAAACAGTCTAGCAGCACCCAAATCAGATGATAAGTTCAGAAGAACAATTTCTCAGAATCACACAGCTAAATAGCAATAAAGAGAGAGAGCAGTTTGAGAGGGCACCACTACAGTGCACACTTCACAAGGCTACATCTGTCTGCTTGTTTACTCTTTTTTATTTTTCTTGCATAATTTAATATAACCTCATACATCTGTGACAATTCAACAACATGAAATTTATTATTAAGCGAATATTACTTTCCAAATGTTAAACTTGGACTTGACTCATAAATGTGTTACCAAGTGTATATACTGTGTACATGTAATAGCGCTGCGCACTTGCGCTAAAAATAGCACCGAACCTCAGACAAACATTGCAACATGGCCATGCAAACGTGTGGTGGGTATGTGTGCGCGTGCATGCATAGTGTGACGTCATTAGTGCGGAATGCTATTGTCCATGCATGTACAGTGTACATGTACCTCAGTTGACAAAATAGTGGATCCCATATAATACAAGATCTTACATAATACAAGCATGTGACCTTGTATTATCAAGGTTTGATCACGTCGATTGTATATGTATGTTTTGAGCTGTCATCCCATGCTATTCTGTCTGGAAACAATGAAGCATCATTGATAGGCTTGAGAGAGTTCATTACTTGGATTTTGCCTCTAATCAGGTTGATTATTATGCAATTGTAGTTGTTAAGTAGTAGTTCTTATATAGACTTGTCCTGCTCTTCTTGAGGCTGGATTGTGTCCAATGCAAAGAGTTCAATGCCAGGTTTGTGGGTGGCAGTTTTCACCATATTCAGCATGTGCCCTGATTTGCAACAAACTGTTCACTGACCAGAATAATGGCTTGGATTATACAATGCTAGAAGAGTCATGGTGGCACAATATGTAAATCAAAATGTCAAGACACTCTTAACTCTTATTTTCAATGTTAGGCACTGTGAATTTAGACAGAAATAACTTGGTGATTTGGTTATTGTGTTTAACAGCATAAACTTGCCTTAAAAGGAAACAATACGTGATTGGTAAAGGTCACAGGACTGCACTCATACTTTGTCTGATTAAACATGTACATGAAATACATGTAATAAACCTGTGAAAATTTGAGCTCAGTCGGACATCTGAGAAAATAGCGAAAATCTGACTTGATTTGTCTTATAAAACATAAAGAATAGTTTACTTTATGTTTGTTCCAAAAATCGTTCAGACGAACGATCTTTGGAAAAGACACTAAATCTTGATTTGCTTGAAAAACCCAGCATCTGATGAACCAAGATTTCCCATGGTGACTGTTTGCACTGTTTACGAACTGTTGAGTCCATTTTCTGTCTCAAACTGAATAATTTATTTTGGCGGCCTTGCAAATCCTATATGCTCCCTTTAAATAACACAAACACTATTATATGCTTTTTTTCAGTGGCCCATTCCCAATCTATGAAGGAAAGCACAAAGCATAGGCCAGTTTCTATGGGGCACTCTACCCATAAAGTTCAACAGGTAAGGGATTGCCTCCATGTTCTGTGTTCTTGTGATTGTTGTTAAATGTACCTTCATACGTTGGTGATGCACCTGAACAAATATTATTTTTATCTCAAAGCCTTATTGATAAAATGATATTACACCGTACCAGGAGCCGATTTCACTAACGCTTTGCGATCATTGCTTAAGCCCAAATCCATCGCTAAAGAGAAAATTTCTATGCAAAGTGGCGATCGATTTATGTTAAGCAATGAATTTGGGCTTTAGCAATGATCGTAATTAGGGTTAGTGAAATCGGCCCCAGTAATCATCATGCGGAAGAAATAAATAGAAAACTGACAAACAAAATAAAGGCAACAGGAAATAATGACCATCCACCAGTTGGTACTCACCATGAATAAGAGCATACTAAACTTTGGTGCTTTATCTCTTTAATATCTGACTTTGAATGGATTTGGAGATCATGGTGAAAACATAGTGAGCGTTTTTCTCTGTTTTCTTAAACAGAAGGTGCCATATGGGATCGAACATTTCACAGTTAAAGTTATGCTGTGTTTCCATTGGACTTTTTTTCTGTGGCCAATTGATAACTTACCGCTACATTCCTGGTAAATTTACCATGCATTACTACAATTCTTTACCCACTCTGGACAGTTAATTGGTCGTAACAGACCAGCAGAACACACACTGCAGACTAATAAAAATACTTTTTACCTGAACAGGATATGACTCAAGACTGTGATGTTGTGAATTGTTTACTTTTCTCTTTTTCACCCCAATTCCAATTTTTGTCCCCTTCAAATGTTTTGAATATAATACATGTACTTATGTTCAAGTCTCCTTTGATTATATTCACTGCCTTGGGTTGTGCTGTGTGTCACACGCTTGCCGCATCACAACGCACAAATCTGTATTCATACTCAAGGTCATTTTCTGATTTTTTTGGCATAGGTCAGTTGCATCTCTGTGTGAAATATGCTAAGCATAAGCAAAAAAAGTATGTTACCGTAAGTGAAGAATTTTGCTTACGGTAACGGATTCCATGAAATTGGGCCATAGTGACATAATACAAGAAGCTGTCCTGTTTTACAGCACTTTATATTGCGAAGACTTATTGTGAAGGGAACGGACATTGAGAGTACAAAGTTTGAACGTACATGTACTTCCTGGAAATGGTGTACAAACTAGAGGTATGCTGACAAGATTGTACGGATTTTGGCCCCTCCCTTTACCCTTTACCCTTTACCACAGTAAATCATGAATATTAAATGATTTTGGTTGAGAAATAGATAATATGCAAATGGGACTTGCCCTTCACTGACGTGAATGAGCTCTGTATACTCAGTGCTTGTGAGAGCACGTGAAAAAATATCCATGCTGGCTCAGATGGGATGCGAACCCAAGACTTCCTGCTTACTAGTGCAAATGCCATACCGCTATACTGCCATAATGCGGGTACCGCAGTAAATCATGAATATTAAATGATACTGGATTCGATTCACCCCGCTGGCCCCAGCTAGCTCGGTGGCCTAGCGCTATGGCATTTGCATTAGTAAGCAGGAGGTTTTGGGTTCGAATCCCATCTGAGCCAGCATGTGATTTTTTTCATGTGCACTCACAATGCTCATCCACGTCGGTGAAAGGTAAGCCTAATTTGCATATTATCTATTTCCCGACCAAAATCATTTAATATTCATGAAGTAAAGGTTCTCAGATTTATCTACAGTGTAGCTGAGTCTGTGTACTTAGCTCTCCAAAATGATTGAATTTAAAAACAATGATCAGGTAAAAAATATCATCCAAATCAGTGCTTAATCAGGAGTTCAGCATGGTGGAGTCTCCCATTAATAAATGTCATGTCACTCCACCCAATTTTCTTACATGTGGCTTATTCTCAGACTACACAGATTGAGAACACACAAACAAACTGAATTCATTATGACTAAATGCCACAGCTTGACATTTTTATTTCAAGAAACAAATTGCCAGATACCAGAAGTTATGGGCAAGCTGGCCAGATTAACATTAACAGGATAAAATATTAGGGCACACAGTTATGCCCCCACTCTGGGTTACAGGACCCAGCCAAATAGGGCACAATAGCCCCCACTCTGGGTTACAGGACCCAGTCACGTATAGGGCACAATAGCCCCCACTCTGGGTTACAGGACCCAGCCAAATAGGGCACAATAGCCCCCACTCTGGGCTACAGGACCCAGTCACATAGGGCACAATAGCCCCCACTCTGGGTTACAGGACCCAGCCAAAAAGGGCACAATAGCCCCCACTTTGGGTAATAGCCCCATGATAGAACATTAATGCAACACCTAAACATGTACTAATAACATTTGAAATGGAACACCATTATTAAACGAACAGTTAAACCAGAACGGGAGGAATGGCCCCTGGTGAACCTCCAGGGAGCTATTCCCTGTGCCTGTCACAGCAAATATAATCACTTGTAATAATATTTAGAAAATGCAATGGGAACAATTACAGATGAAAGTTAAGCTTATAATTGGCTGATATTCTAGACCCCTGATAAAAAGTTTGCTTTGTCTGTCAAATTCCCGCCAGAAAATGCTTTGAGTAATTATAAATGACTCAAAACCTAAACATGGAACCATTGGCATTGACATGTAAATAAAACCATGTTACACAAGATAGTCCCCCAACTGAACTGATGGGAGGAACGTCCCTGATGAACATTCAGGGCACGGAAGAAATCAACAAAATGGACATAGCTACTTACATGTAAAATACAGAAAAACTGAATGCATGAAGTAAGCCCAGGTTTCAAAGCCCAACCCACTACTCCACCTGTGGTGGTGAAGGGGTGGAGGTGGGATAAAATTTCCAATTCACATACTTGATCTGTATGTGACACAACAGAAGGCTGTGACAAAGTGCAGCCTGACCCACTGAACTCATAACTCTTAGGCAGCAGTTGTCACATAGCCCATTGGGGCTCCATCGGACATTGTATAATTTGGCCTGAACGTACCACTGGACAGGGACACAAAACCATTGACGCTTGCTGACACCAGAATACATTTAAATCAAGTTTATTTCCCTGAGTTTATTCTTATATTACTCAGAGGAAGGGTCTCTCTCGCTATTTACAATAGTTACCGCCCTTTTAGTTATCTTCATGTATCATGGCACAATCAGTCATAATATAATAATAAGACTCACTAAAAGAAAAAAAAAAAGAATTATTAACAAATAAGTAGCTGCTTTTACTTGCAAACAGCTCAAAGCTTTATCCCGCTTTCTCCTATGACCCCATTTACGAGTACTTCCTCTATTGGGGACACCTACTGCAACCAGTTTCAAATCTCAAGTTTATACTAAACTGCACCAACACCATTACAAGGTTTTCACTCATATTTGGAACACATATCATTTATCATGCATTGGCTTCTGGGTCACTCCCAGGTTTATACCTGCCGGACTCGCTTTAGCCCGCTACATATACATTCATCAATTAATCATAATCCTCTCAATCAGTTAAGAACAAAGACCAATTCCTGGCGTGGGCCTCTTATGCCTTAACAAGTTCAGCTTAGTTCGCTTACTTCACTATATTTACTTTACTCACTACTCATAAATCAATCATGAATATTAATATCAATCAATTATAAATCATTAAATGTTGGGCAGTTTCACTCTCCAAAATTATAGTTCAAATCACTATTATTGGAGGAACAACTGTTAACACTGATTTAACAGCAAAGCGTTTAACCAAAGTCTCTTGGCCCTCTCTTGGAAGCAAATGTTCTTATGTTTAAGAGGCTTTTCCTGCCGTGCTTCTAGATCATCTTATGATGGCGTATTCCGAAGTTACTGAATGACTACTCGGCCTGGCCTTCCCCTGATCCTCCCACGTAGGGCTAAAGTTGGTTGGGTCGTCTGCCACAGCGGTAGTTTTATACAGTTCAGCTGAGATGACCAGCCACGGTCATTAAATGAAGGGCTTTACTCCAGTCCCCTTGCCATCTACAATCAAATTAATACACAATCCACAATCCCCTTTTAGTCTCATCACAATCAAATCCTAATTTGGGAGAATGTAATTATTACCTAAAATTAATCAAACAAAATTAATCAAATTTTTCAAACAAAATTGCAACTTACAGTTAGCAGCTTTAGAAAACCCCTTGAATTTACAAAGCCATCTGATGGGTTTCTGCTCTGGTATTTGGTGGTCTGCTGATACAGAGTCAAATCTCTCTGCTTGCTTTGAATCTTATTTCAAGTTCGCTGTAGAAACGCAATCACAGACTGTACCAGACATCATAGCCTCTGCCTGTTGCTAGTGCTAGTGTGTCAGAGATACGCCCAAGCAAGGAATTTTGCATAATTTCATCCTTCAGTAGTCACCCCACTACATGTACATGTACATGTACATACACATACACATACACATACACTGTACTGCTAACCATGGCACATAACAAAGGACTCACTACACCTTCCACACCAGTACACAATGGCCACACAACCACACTACTACACCTTTCTCGGAATTAGATATTCATTATTCAAAAGACTTTCAGCCAATGGAAACTAGGGAACATAAAGGAGGTACAACTCTGTGTAAAACACAACAATGTAATAAAAAAAAAGGAAAATTTATTTAATTTACAGCATGCATATAGGTCGCTTGTGACATTTACTCCCCTCTTAAGAAAAATGCATTTATACATTTTCTTCTGGAAGCTCTGTTGATGATTAAACTTAAGACCGACTCAGGTAGTCAGCTCCAATGTTGTCACTTCCCTTAATGGCCTCAATGCGGAATCTATATGGCTGGAGGGCAAGTGCCCATCGCATTATTCGGCCATTTGCTACTTTTGCTCTCTGCATGAAAACCAGTGGTTGGTGGTCAGTTTCTTGGACAAATTCCCTACCGTATAAGTATGATTCAAACTTACGGACACTCCAGACAATAGCCGGACATTCCTTCTCCATCACCGAGTATCTTTTTTCTCTCTGGAGTAGTTTCTTACTGGCATATGCCACAGGGAACTTCTCACCTTCGTGGATCTGAAGCAGCACCGCACCTATACCTGTTTCTGATGCATCTGTTCTCAGGATAAATTGCTTGGTTAAGTCAGGGAGACACAAGATTGGGGCACTGGTTAGTTTTACCTTGAGGGTGTTGAATGCTTTATCCTGGCTGATTTCCCAACATATTCTGTTCGGTTCCTTGTTCTTTGTCTTATCTGTTAATGGACAAGCAATGGCAGAGTAATTTGGGATGAACCTTCGATAGTAGTTTGTCATGCCAAGAAATTACCTCAGTTGTTTCTTAGTCTCCGGTTTCTCTGCCTGCAGGATTGTTTGAATCTTCTCTGGTCTGGGTTGAAGATGGCCTTTGCCAACAACATGCCCAAGGAACTCAACGGTATTACAACCTATGAAACACTTACTTGGTCAAGCTGTCAGGTTTGCTGATCGCAGTCGTCGAAACAGTTCCTTCAGTGTTCTCATGTGCTGATCCCAGGAAGATGTGTGTACTAGGATGTCGTCAATATAATTGACAACATTGTCCATCTTGTGAAGCAGTCTTCTCATTATTCTGCTGAAGGTAGCTGGCGCATTCACCAGACCAAACGGCATGACTTTAAACTGAAACAGGCCGTCTGGAGTAATGAAAGATGTCAGTGGTTTGGAGGATTCTTCCATAGGGACCTGCCAATACCCTTTACTTAAATCAATTTTGGTGAAGTAGTGGTCATGTGCTAATTTGGTGAACAGCTCTTCTTGGTCAGGGATGGGCTCTGCGTCGAACAATGTGAACTTTTGGAGCTCAGCCATTGGCTAGAAGTTTTACCAACTCCTGCTCCCATTGGACCATTTACCAGGCATTGATTGGCCCTCCTTCTGCTCCACTGCATATGAATATTCATGAGTGGATCCTGTTTGTAATGCTGTGTTTGTTGTGACATTCATATTGGTATTATTTGCCCAAACAAACAACCTAAATTCACCTAAACTTTGACCAGAAAACACAAAACACATTTCCTAGGTAAATATTAACAAATTACAAACCACAGCAACTGATACTGTTCAGGAACCAGTATTTTCCTTGATTTTGTTCCAAAATCCTGTGTTTACAACCTATAATTTCATGCTCTAAACATTGCTACTTGAATAGCACTTCTTCTAAAATGAACTAACAACAGGGGCTTATTTTGTATCAATTAATTTGCATTTTCCTGTACACAAGTTGCCCCACAATTCCTGTTGCAAAGTAAACAACAAATAATATCACACACCCCTGCAACCATTACTGTATACAAGTAATGAATATGCATGAAGCAATAAGGCAATCCTGCAGCCTATATGGCCTATTGGCTGACCTGGATCTTGCTGAGATACTTGCTTGCCATAGTATGTGTACACAGTAAATTACCCATGTGTGTGCATGTACAAAACACTGTTACATTAAGCACATACACACATCCTGGCACTGGCAGTTCAAAAACTGCCAGTAAGGGGAAATTCTGCGAATAAAACATTTTATCAATTATTGATAAAATGACATATGCTGCCGTATTAAACCTAGGGCAGGCTTAAATTTTAATGATTTATGCCCATGTTGGCGTACCTGTATGTCTGAAAATACTTTTGCCGTTTGTCGTACGTGGGGAAAGAGAATGGAAAGAATGAGAATGTTCCAAAGAATGGAACACAGTGATAACCTGGCTTAACTCATGATCTCCATCCTTTGATTCAAAACCCAGATAATGGAAACCAGATCACAGCAGCTAAGGTCAAGCTCTGCCACTACAAAAAAAGACATTGTTATTCTAGCTCTGGTGCCTCTCCTTTCAGGTCAGATTAGCGCCATTCTTTAGGATCCCAGCCACATCACCATAGGTCCTGATCCAACAGCATGAAACAATTACATTTTCAGGGGTTTCAGCAGTTATCAACCACTATATAGCTTTATTGGTTCCCAACCAAACATTGCGACCCAAAGGGCCCCAAACAAGCACAGTGGTTCACATCATGGTTTGCTTTCTGAGTCTGCCAAACATGTCAATTTATCCTTTGTTGTGCCAACTGAATCCAAAACTGGCAGCATGTATAAGAAATGGTGTCTGTTTGCGGCCAGAGGTGTTCACTGCTTAGATGACTGTCTCCGCATTCTAATGTTTGACAAATCATTTTGTTCCGGTAGAGCAATGCTTGCTACTTCAGATCGCAATACCAATGTCCTTGATTTCATTTATCTCCCTTCTATTGTCTCTTCCTCTTTTGTTTGATGGTGATTTCCAAGAAGCTATGGAGGCAGAGACCAAGTATTTTGAGGCTAATGGAATTAATTTTCACAATCCTACAAATGGTTATACACTGCATCCACCAAGTTGTCCAAGTTGAATAGACAACTTCCTCACAAAAGTCTGAAACCCTTTTGTGGGTATGGCCAAGCCTTTACATCTAACCACAGGTCGACTAGACAGACTCGAGAGAAACCTAACTTGTTTGCCGAATTCACCCTCAGTTCTTGAGAGTGCACCTTGCAACCTTCATATATCCCACGGCCTAAAGCAAGTTATGGCGGCTACTGCCATGGATATTGGGGCAATTCCAGCGTAACGGACATGACAATCACACAGTTTTTGCCTTTTTCAGAGGATCACAAAGTAGGATTGGCAGTTTGCAAACAATTTTCATTAGGCTTATCAGACACATTTAACTATCAGTGACATATGTAGTAAATTGTATGTAATTTTATTGAAAAGTTGTAGAGAAAATGCACTTCTTGTGACCGTAACGGACATGACACCAAGTGGCATTTTTTCTCTCTAACTTCCAAAAAGAATCCCAGTGAGTGCCATCCCATACTGAATCTGAAGCCCTTGAACAAATACATCTGACCAAGAAGATTTAGAATGGAGATGCTACTTACAGTCCTAAATAAACTTCTGGTTCAAGCTTGGACAGCATCCCTAGACTTACAAGATGCAAACCTACATGTCCAAGCTCACTTCCTTCAATTCCTGTACATTGGAAGGACTTACAAATTATAGTGTCTTTCCTTTGGCCTCTTAACAGACTCAGTTGCCTCAATCCTGTCAAGGCAAAATACTCAGATCTTTGTTTACCTCAACGACTGGCACTTTGTGGGCTCCACCAGGGATGAAACCCTGAAGGTAGTCAGACTAACCCAGGAATTCACAAGCCGCCTGGGCTTTAATATTAACCAATCAAAAGAAATCCCAGCTGAGTGAGTGCCATCCCATACTGAATCTGAAGCCCTTGAACAAATACATCCGATGAGGGTTTTGCCTGTAGTTCACTTGTACTTGTTCATGGTTGTAAAATTATGTTGGGTGTTTGCTAGGACAAGATATCCGGTACCTACCAGATTGTAAATAAATTGTAAATAAATTTATTGTGACATACTTTTTAAATATACAATCTTTTGTTCTTAGGAGTTAGCCTCCTACAGCATGGGGGAAAGGGGGGGGGTGCTTGTGACATGGACATTTTCTTATTACAACTGCTGATAAATTATTTGAATTTTTACTGAAGTTCACTTTTGTTTCTTTGGTAGTTTCCATTTCAGGGCAGTTTGACTGACCTACGGCTTCATGGAATATCCTCATCGGTCATGAGTGGGTAAGTATCTGGGATATTTATACTGAAACCTCTTTTTATGTTAATGCTGTTGTTCTTGGTGTTGTTTGTGTTTTTGGTGTTCTCCTTGTTCTAGTTGTTCTTCTTGTTGCTGTTCCTCTTGTTCTTGTTTTTGAAGCTTTTTTCAGAAATGAATGAACTTTTCAACAATGCTTACACACTAATATTACTTATATTCATTAACTGCATCACATCAGCATTGGACTTCATTAGCAGGATTGGATTTAAATTGATTGACCAAAACCAAGTAACCAACTAACTTTGAAATGAAGCCCTCTTGCCAGTAACTATTTGATGATTTCCCAGAATGCCTTTTTTCCTTTTTTGACAGACATATTGCCAAGGATAGATAGGCATGGGTGTACTCACTTTTTTCTACTATAGACAACACCAGTAGGTTCAATATTGATTTTGGAACTGAAATCTGAATTTTGTAATAACTCAAGCATAATCCACACCCCAATATCAAATTTTGAAACCAAATAACTGAACCAAAAGGCTTAATAAGCTCATTCTACTTTCTAAATACATTTTGTGTCAAGAAGATTCCAGCAAAGCAGTATAGGTGAGTAGGGTTCATGGAATTGTCAACCCTTAACCAGACCATGACAGATGATGAGATATCTTGTGAAAAAAATATTTGTTCACATCCTGAGGACGTGATGAAGAGCCATAGGGTTTCCTAAAAAACGAGCACAAAATTGCTAGATGACATGAGAAAGCACCGCACTTTATTTTTCCAGTGAAGGATGATACCTCGGTCAAGACTTTTTCAGTTGCTGATTACGTGAGAAAGCGCATTAATTTGTTGTTGGAATCCACGGATTATGACATACAACGCTGCTTTGGATAATTTGGGTGGCGGATGACGTTTAGACAATCCATTTCCGGCTGTACCGTTCAAGGGGTTATTTCATGTGTGGACACGGCCAAAAGTGTAGGCCCTGTTCGCTGTGGTATACATCGCCGGACACCACTGCGGCGCAATTCCTCCCGTGTCCCACGGGCGATACATATTGTGTCTGTCAGTGTTACTCAACAACGGAGCATTGGGTCAACGGATATCCTTGTACTTCCCCTTTCTTACATGTCTTATCAGGTTGGACTGTCAAATAATTCACACAGATATTTCATGCCTGGATCTTGTCTATAATTGTTGGCATTATTTTTATTACGGTATTTTTTTCTCCCATATCAAGGCCATTGTCCGCATTCTCTACTCCTAGTCTGTGGTACATTTAGAGATTTCAAGAAATTATGTAACCATTGATGTCTTTGAAAAAGGCGGTGAAAAATATGTGTAACAATTGTCACTTGGCAAAAGTGTATGCAACAAGCTTTTGTGTTTGGCTTTTTGGTGCACCATTGTTCACATTTCTGCTTGCTGACCACCTATAGAATTTTTTAGCCTGTGCATGCCTTTGTTCCCTGTTTCGATCGAAACCCTTTATACTCTTAGGAATTTGCTGGGAAAAACATCTTTAGAAACATGCGTCATATTTTCCATCCAGGCATTCACCAAACTTTCCTTTAATTAAAACGACAAATAAAATGTCCCTAGAAATAATTACATTGAAGTTTGATCAGTTTCTAATCCTTTTAAGGCTTTTGAATCGGGAATAAAATTAGCACGGGTATGCAGTTCCTCTACTTTATTATGTAGATTATTACTTTCTACCGATTAAGGGCGCTGTTTATTCTTATGTTTTTTCTGTATGTAAAATGTTATGATTTTCTTTCGCAAATTTCTCTTTCGTGAACACAAATTGGATGTGGGAACAAATCAATTCTTGTTCAGTAATGTCAGATCTACATCCATGCCGAATTGGAACAAATTCGGTGATGATGGTCACATAACTCAAAAACAAAAGCGAATTTGACCTCACGGCCCACAGACTATATATGAACATTCAGGATAATTCAACAGGGGATAATCCAATCAATTTCCATCTAATGAAAAACGGATTCCTTTTTCCAAGGTAAACATGTTTATGCTGAGTATGAAATGTGAATTCAGCTACAAAATACATGTAAATTGTTTTGTCAGTGTTTTCTTTATACATTGATCTCTTATCAAAATGTGATATGTATGTGATACTTTATATTCTATTCAAAGCATTGAACATACATGTATCGTAAACCTTAATTAATTCATCCAAGAAAATAATTGCACATATATTCATTTTAGTAAGCAGATAACTTTTAATTTGCTAGATCCATCACATTTACAGTTTAACTATTAGTAGTATTTTAGTGATGACTTAGATGTCATCTGTTTAGACTATTGCTTTTACATGTACCTTTCCTGCATTGCACCATTGTTTTCACTAGAACAAAACCAATAATCTTAATTTGAAGGTGAAAAATTTAATACCTTTATAATAGGCCTACCATATACATTTACCTATGTTGACATTGTCCCAAATTGTCAGTTACATTTGCTTGTTTGCTGGTCAGAAGCCATGACATTACATTCCAATTATTATAAAAGATAACATTAACAAGTAACATTAACAATGCCACAAAACTGGAAACATTTAACAATGCTACACGACTGGGAAAACACATTGGTGATCACTCAAAGAGAATGTGACTTTTTAATCAAAATACTTTTGTGAAATAAATCACAAGAGAAACTGGCTATATTAATTTTAGTCAAACAAAGAAAATTGTTGGATTCATATCTGTGACCTCTGGGATACCTGTCTGTCCAGTTTGAAGCTATCCAACCTATGTTGGGAGTGTCCCAAATTGTCAATTGTCTTTGCTCATTTCCTATGAAACCACAAACAGGATTCAGTATCCCAAGGGTCATTTAAGACGCATACAACATTAACCATGCTGGAAACCTGATATTATTTCATGATTTCATTTTTTTTTTTAACCTTTGTCCCTGAGTCCTCTTTGAGTGATCCATGATGTTGATACACCACCAACACAAGGGTGGGTAGCTCAGTTTGGTAGTGCACCGGATCAGTATTTTGGAGATCAAAGACTTCAATACTCTTCATTCGGGTTTGTTTGTTCAGCTTTATCAAATGACTTATTTTTAGTCACATTTCCAGATTTTTTTTTTCATAATTTAAAAACGTGGAAATAATAAAATTGTGTTATTTTCAACCTCCTCCGGTTTGACTGAAATCTTTGCACACACAGGTTGCCTTATCAGTAATTTGCAACAGAATTTCCCATTTCAGGACAATTGAAGAAGGTGAAGAACTAGAAGATTGCTCAGAGAGCACTTCTAAACTTGCTAGGTAAGGCAGAGTCCATCTTGGCAAAATGAGAGAAATGCATGGTTTCAACAAACTTGATTTGATTTTAATTTTTTCATATTCAAATTAGTGTCAGGAATAAGAACTCTATGCAGTTATAAATTGAAGACAATAAAAGAAGTTCTATATTTAAGATTTTTAAGGAAATCAGTACAATCGGATTCTTAATGTTTGCCCAAGCCATGGACAACCTTGGCTGAAATTTGAACCAGAGACTCTTTACAGGAGACAGAAGATAATAAAGGAAAAGAAGTGACAATCAATTAAAAACATTTGAGCATATTCATTTTCAAATACCCTTTTTGTACAAGATCTTTAAGAGTTCTTTACGTGGTCTCTTGCTTGTAATAACAAATTTGAACAGATGTGTGAAATTGATTTTGCTATTATGGATCCACTGATGAAGAAGTGGGTTCAAACTCTAGTGGTAGCTGTTTGAATTAAAAGCTTTGGATTGAGCAATGTAGGAGTGGGTCCACTGCACTGCAGGTGTGGATCCATCCACAAATGGAGTCAGTGGGGCCATACATGGTAGCTGTGGATCCATCAGTGGAGAAGTGGGCTCCAAATTCTAGTTGTTGCTGTTTAAACTAATCTTCAATATTGTGTAAAATTAAAGGTAGTATCATACTTTGGTAAGAAACCAAAACAGAAATGTTCACAGATTTACCAATAACGTACAGGGTATGAAGATGGTGGGGGTAGAAACTTACCATTAAAATGTTTCCGCCTGAAATGGTGTATTTATCCAGAAATTATTGAAACAACGACAGAAAATCTTTTTTATCTTTTGAAAGATCTAAAATAAAAGAGAAAAGACTTAAGAAATACTGTGGCTGATTTTCACTGTTTTCTCAAAAAGTGGGCTCTGTCAGGGACTGAAATTTTCACGGATGACTGTTACTGTATCTGTCTTGATATCTTTGCCCATGAATCTGTATTTCTTTGATAAAAACCAAAGTATGATATTACCTTTAACATAGCCACATGGTGCCATTTATAACTGGTGATTTAACAAGTGTGTTTGCTAATGTCAATGTAATAATATCACTATTAAGGTATGTTTTTTATTTCTACCTTGATTATAACATTTTATTATAAATTTTCTGACTTTTTTTTCATTTAACCTTTTACACTTCAAAAATGTGAGTTTTAACTGCATATCTTCGCTGGCTTAATTTTCTATTTTCTTATGAGTCCTAGAGGGATTAATTTTAAATATTCCGAAATTTAAATATTTTCGGTCAGTATATATAAGAATGTATAATAGGCCATTGTACTGATGCATATGTGCTTCCTCTTCTCACTACACAGGAGATGTAGAGTACACATATTCGTGTGATGTACTGATAATTTGTACATTGGCCTATTATGGCTTGCCACCAGTCCTCCAATTTGCTAGTCTGACTTGTTTATTTTAAAAATTGGAAGCTGAGAACATAAACCTTTTGAGCCTTATCTTGATTTATTATTATTATTGTTTTCATATTTTGTTTGCCTGTTAGCCTGAGCAGCAACAACATCTCGGTTTCTATGGAGTCCTTGGATGAGACCTCAGCTATAACCATTGAATTTGAAGAAGATGAGGATCTGGTCTCTAAAGGCACTGAGCCAGAGTCTTGGAGTGTCACAGCTGAGAAGAAGGTAGGATGAAAAGTGACCAATGATTCATCTTCAATTACCTTAAATCTATTATTTGTTAATTTGCATATTAATTCACATAATACACAACAAATATTAGGCAATTATGATCGCCCACGTGTTTAATACTCACTGTTGCTGTGTATCTCGTATTAACCCACTTAATTGGACACCTTCCACACCTTCCCCCCTTGGGCGCTTCGCGCCCTCGCAGTGCCTGGCTACAAAATTTCACTCCGGGTAAACTCTCTCTTCCCCCCCCCCCCCTAAGCAAAAAGCTAGATCCGCCCCTGCATAATCATCAGTCAAGGAAAAGTAAACCTGTTGTCAGGTTGGCTGATTTATCAACCTTGATATTTATTTATTTATTTATTTATTTATTTATTTATTTATTTATTTATTTATTTATTTGTTATTTATACTGGGAAACCCATTCAGTTTAAATTTAACTGTTCTCCCATGGGTCCTAGTGAACAATTAAAAACATTAGAAAGGTGAAACTTAAAAATATAAACATAGTACAAGTTGGTCCTAGGACATGTGGGTTATTTATCATATGATGCAATTTTTCATTTTGTTTCATTTATTTAATTATTTCTGGTAAACAACAGAATAAACAACATGTTGTTACATTAAAAAACAAATAACATTAACAACAGCAACAAACTGAACATCTCTAATGAGGATTGTCTAAAAGTGAACCGAATTACTGTCAAGAGGCTCTCCTGTAATTTTAACAGACACAATTCAAAGGCATAAAAAAGGGTACTTTATACGTTATTAAGATAAATGGGAGGCATATGTGGCAAAAGTGCGTTAGACACTCGCCTCTCACCAATGTGACCTGGGTTCGATCCCGGCTTGGGTCATATGTGAGTAGAGTTGTGCGTTTGGTTCTCTCCTATGCTTTGAGGGTTTTTCTTCCCTCACAAAAACCAAACACTTTCGATCTTAAGCTGTGCTTCGTGATCATATGTGGGTTGATGTGGCTGGCTGCCAAATGGTGCCCATGAAAGCCTACTACTCGGTCACGTGTAGCACCATCCTTCATAATTCATATTGTAATTGCTGGGAACCTCTGGAAAACAGTGTGTTTCACCATGGAGCTAGGAAGAGAAGGAGTTCGAACTGCAACCTATCACTAATCCAATCACTAATCGCCCAAATAAGCCCCGTTGGAAAAGCACTGCGGCCGGCCACGCGCCTGTTACATAACACAACCGCAGTCGATCCTTTGATCATATGATGGTCGCCGGAATTCCCTGGTAACCCCCGAAATGGTTCATAACTGAAATTGCAAATTGGAGTAACAAAACAAACGAACCAAATATAAATGGCAAGCGCAGTTGATACTGAAAGCCCGTGCATGCTTACATGGCCAACCTGAAAGATGCGCAAGAAAATTCTGTTTTGATCGGCGCGTCGTCCGTCGAAATTGGGCATTTAACAGCACTTTGTCGTCTTTTCTTGACATTTATCGAAAACCAATTATGCTTCAAAAGGGTAATTTCATTTTTCGTTATGCGGCTTGACCCGAGATTTCCTACGGTGAGGAGTCAGCCTAAATTGTAGATAATGTCCTGACAGAAAATATGGTACATGTGTGTATATGACAAATGTCCAGCCAGCTATGGCCAGTTGTTGAAAAGTCCGGTCAGTTTTTCATTTTGGCCATGTTGAGTCTACTATGTTTGTATATTACATGCGCAAGGAAACTAGACCTCTCCACAGTGCCGGGACGAAGTTGGTCAAGCCAGCTCACAGCCAGACTACCACAATGATAAATTTGCATAACTTCTATTTTACACAAAGCCTGCGGTTGCAAATTGCATGAAAGCGGCGGCGATCATTGCACAATTGAAGTGCCTTGGTTCTCACTCCTTCTCTTCCTAGCTTCATGGTTTCACTGAGCAGGTAAACCCAGGGTAAACAAGAAATAAATATAAATATAAATAAAACTAGAGATTCTATGTCTGTTTGCAACAGAGCATAGGGCTTTTCCGCTCCATGTTTTTAAATTAATTTATGAATTTATGCAACATTAGATCTAAATATGTATTTGTCACAAAGAAAGACCTTGCCTAACAATGAAACAATCATGATCCTAGCTCTTACCACTATTAAATTAGGAGCTACTTCCTGTGTGACCGGAAGTAGAGGTCACAGAGGTCAAACAATATGTCACAAGGAAAGACATTGCCTTACATTGATATTTGGTGAAGGAATCATGATCCTAGCACTTACAACTTTTAAATGAGGAGCTACTTCCTGTTTCACCGGAAGTAGAGGTCACAGAGGTCAAACAATCTGTAACGAAGAAAGACCTTGCCTTACATTGATATTTGGTGAAAGAATCATGATCCTAGCTCTTACCACTTTTAAATGAGGAGCTACTTCCTGTTTGACCGGAAGTAGAGGTCACAGAGGTCAAGCAATGTGTCACAAAGAAAGACCTTGCCTAACAATCACTTGAGGTAAAAAAATCATGATCCTAGCTCTTACCACTTTTAAATGAGGAGCTACTTCCTGTTTGACCGGAAGTAGAGGTCACAGAGGTCAAGCAATGTGTCACAAAGAAAGACCTAACCTAACAATGACATTTGGCGAAAGAATCAACTTAATATCTCAAACGGTTGATTTATTGTTGATTTTTAAAGATTTTGATTATTAAATTCAAATCGCTTGTAATTTGACCCCTGATGACGTCATCATGACGTATTTCGTTCGCATACATCTATGCAGTATGGACTATGCCTATACAAACTTTGAACCAAGTACAAAAAAGTTAAACTGCAAAAGTGGCCCGTAGAACGAAACGTGTGCAAAGTCTATGGGCCGTGGGAAAAAAAAGAAGAAGAAGAAGAAGAAAAAAAAAAATCTTAACAAAAAGAAAGACTTTTCCGCAACTATGCGGAAAAGCCAAAAATATAAATAAGATAAATACATGGACATATAAGGCACGTTCTCAAACACCAAAAAAGCGTGACTATTGGGTCGCGATTTGGAGCGCGCTCCAAATCGCACTAGTAGTGCGTCTTTTTGCAAATAGTCATGATTATTTGCTGTGTGAACGGTGCACCAATAAATACCGTTTTTTTATATCCCATCATGCAAGGCAGGCCCGCGAGTTTAGCACAGGATGCATGCCAACTTCATGCTTCACTGCGTATGCGCTGTTTGATAGAAATCGTACCGGTGCGATTTGGGTCACGCTTTTTTTGCCTGTGTGGACATGACAAAAAGCGTGACTATTTGGGTCGCGATTTCTTTTACTGTGGAATATTTCCACTCTATATTCATCTATCCTGCTTTTACCTTGTATTTGTCTTCGTACCTTCACTTTTTACTGTTACCATGCAATATTTCTAATTGTATATTCTTATTGAATTTTTATTTTGTATTTGTATCCATATCTGTAAAATTTTACTATTTCACCTTGGGATATTTATAATCACTTTGTGCTGTATGTGTCTGTATTATTGCATTTCACTGTACGTATGTATGTATAACATATAATTACAAAAGGGGTATTAGGGAGACACGGTAGCATCTCCATTGGACATCAGGGAGACATCGGGACTTTTCGATGTATCCCCACTTAGGTACCAGCTACCTTTTAAATACATATTTTAATTGTCCATATTTTAATAAAAGACAGAGAATGATCTCAGTATGAACACATGTCAATTTAAAGTTCATTGGTTTGGAGGATGTTTAGAAATTGTATAGGTAAGTAAAGTTTGTGCACGACCCTATGGGAAAGTCTTCCTAAGGTCCCATCCTCGGTTATTATTATATATGTGACAATAAATTTCTATTATTATTATTATTATTGGTTTTCCCGGCCAATTTCAGCAAAGAAGCATTCATTTTAACACAGGTTTCAATCAAGTTTGTTTTAAACTGAACGCTCGTCCACATGGGCATTCGAAATTAAAAATACGTCTTTCGATTTTGTCATGGTAGCATTCTTTCCATGAATCTGTTCATTCAAATTCAGATCGTCCTGTCGTGCATTCAAATTCGTCAAAGGCCAAAAACAGCGATATGACAAGCATTCAACTTTGTGAATAAGCATTCATTTCTCAAACATGTAAATTCAAATTAAAAACTACATGGCAAGATGCCATGCACGTCAGAAAATTGATGGCTACTAGCAAAAACTGTAGAGAAACTAAACACACAGACAAAATATGAACAAAGGGCTACAAACATAATTACAAATTTATCTTTTTTCGTTTCAAAATATACAATTACCCCCTTAAGTTTTGCCCATTTAAAACACGAAAGGCGCCTAGACTTGGTTACAATCACTGTCCAAAGGAGTGAAGAATAGGCATAGAGTACAACAATGAGGTTAACTGGAAGTATGTATTGTGAAGACCAACTCTGTTTCACCAGAAATGGACCACAAATTACTTGATATATCCACGTTACATTCAGTGGCGATTCTACGGGGGATGGGGGATGGGGGTGGCTAATTGGGGGGAGGGGGGCAAACAAAATTGTTTCAAGCCCCCTCCCCCCCCCAAAAAAAAAATAATAATGTGATTGGAAGAAATGCTGAAAATACTAGCTCTGTTCTGGTATTACGCGCCAATTACAATGAACAACATGTTGTGTAGGCTATAGTGCATGTTTTCTATTAAGACATAACAGAAGCGAGTGTTAAAAGAAGGGTCTAGCTTCCAAAATTAAGTGTCCCCTAACTCCCTGCCCCCTCCCAAAAAAATAAATAAATAAAATATTGGCTCTTCTAGCCCCCTAAAAAATATTGGCTCTAGAACTATGATCTAAATCAAACATTAAAAGTGCTCAATAGAGTGTCTGAAAACAAAAAAGAAAAGCATGCACAGACAAAATACCGCGCACGTGCCCCTAATTTTTAATTTGATTGCTCCAATCGTCAAAAGACAGAAAAGATTAAACTTTTGAAAGATGGAAGTGTGGTCTTGAATGCACCAAAGTGAACCTGAATGGTAAGACACAAATCCTGAATGCACGAACACGAAATAGAATGTGATAATGAGGAAAAAGAAAGCTGAGTTTGCACAGAGTTGAAAAATCTGTCCGAATCTGAACGCGTGTTCACAAAAATGAACGTTCTTTTGCTGAATTTGGCCGGGAAAACCTATATTAAACTGAACAGAATTGAATTACGAGTGTCTAGGTCAAGAGCGTTCCAGATACAGGGAAATCTAACAAACAAGGATTGATGAAAAATATTGGTTCGAATTGCACATGACTTTCACTGAGTCAGAGTGCCGGGCATTAAATTTAATATACAAGCATTTTGAAACGAAGGACACAGAAAGGAACTTAAATCTGTTCAGAGTCAGAGCTTGGGCACCACACTGGGGCAGCATACTCAATATAATGGGCCTTACTAATGCACAATATAATTTTACCATAACTCTAACCTAACAATTCTTCTAACAAAACCATCAAACTTATTCACCTTACTCACTACTGCATTGGTTTGATTTTTCAAATTTTGTGAGATAATAACACCTAGATATTCATATTGATCGGTAGATTGGAGAGTGTGCTGTTCGATAGTATACCGTAAGGCCATAAAAAAAAAATTGTTGTATTGGCGTAACCCGCCCGACCCAAAAATATGCCCCGACCGTAAACATTTTAAACCAAAAAACAAATAATAAATTAATAAATAAATACAAATCGGGGGAAACAAATAAAAAAAAAAGAAAATCGCAAATTTCTATGCAGATTAAAAGCTTAAAAGGAGCAAAAGATGGAAACCAGACTGGTTAAAGTTGTTATGCCATTTCTTGTCTTTATTTGACACGTCAAATACTGTGATATACAGGGGAAAAAGCATTTAATACCCCATGAAAAATTAAATATAAAAAAAAAAAATCCGCCCGCCCTACCCTATCTTCCAAACCTCCGTTACGCCAATACAACAATTTTTTTTTTATGGCCTAAGGTGACCAGACGTCCCCGATTTCCAGGGACAGTCCCCGATTTGACAGTGCCGTCCCCGATGAAAAATTGTCCCCGAAAATGTCCCCGATTCGACGAAATGCCCCCGAAAATTCTAATTGTCCTAAATAAAAGAAAACTGAACACAAATGCTGTGCTGAAGAAGATACAATCTTCAGAGGAGTATGCGAAGACAACCGCCTAAGACATGTAAATATCTAACCCACTCATGTCAACTGGACAAGATGACCATAGATGCCACCATTTTGCATGTAGGCACCATCTGGATACAACATTTTTTCAAAATAATACCCCTCCCCCAGGACACGGGTCACTGTCCACGGATCATCTCAACAAAATATGGTCACCTTAGTATACCGGTATGTGGGTTTGGGTGGGTTATCACAGGAAATAAACATTAACCATTAAAATGGATGGGACCAAGGACTGAGGATGGGATGGGACCGGACCAAGGACCTTGTGGCACACCTGATCCTACTAGGATCCATGAGGAATGAACACCCTCCATAAAGCATTTCAAGGACTTTTTATGGCTCAGTCAGCAAAAGAGCCATGTAAATTAAACCGGGAGACAGACAGACAAGGCACCAACTTGGTGTCCATTCACTTTATTTTATTATTATCTTGTACCCAATGTCTGATGTTTTTATGTACCCAGTTTCTGAAGTTCCCGTCCCCAATGTTTGATGTTCCTGCAACCAATGTCTTTTGTACCTGTTCTGTGATGATGTACCTAATACCTAATGTCCATTTTTCCTGCTCTTGATAAATGATTAATATAAAATAATATTTAAACAAATTTATTTTGGTCTTTAGGTTTTGAAAAAGATGAGTCATAAAGAAATCAAGAGACAGGATGTAATTTTTGGTGAGTCTTTATTTCAAATTCATTGCTTCTTTGGCATTGAATCAGTTGATTTTAATTTCATTTCATATCGTGTACATTTATTCTGTTTGTGGTGTTCATTAATTTTTTGTGTTTTCATTTTTCTTTTTAGGTCATTTATGATGTTTGTCATTTATTATGTGCATAAATGTGTTGTTTATTTATCATGTGTTACATGCTCCTGATAATCTAACCTTGTTTTGACTCTTCATAAATCAAAATGATATCTAAAACAATATTTGGAAGTTTTATAATCATAATAAATTTACCATAACACATGCTTTACTCAAAGAGTGGGTGAGATGTTTGCTCGATAAAAAGCTAGAAAAGGGCAACATTCTGCTGAAGGGCTTCAATTTGATGTTGTCTTGATATTTGTCTCTTTACCTGGGAAGAATTTAATGTTCTGTTGCAAAACGTTTGTCTCCTCTGAAACCTACAGATGAGTTGAAAGATGAAATGTTCCATTCAACTCGCCTGCGGCTTGAACATTTCATATTTCAACTCATGAAAATATTCTTACTATTGCACTTAAAAACATTCATTATTTGTAAATCGTCGGCCTACATGGATCAAAATAGGAAAATAGGATTGAAATAGTTAAAATGATTTCTAGAAGGAAGGGTATCATTGTGCGAGACAGCCATTGATAAAGGTGTAAAACAATGGCTGGAAGTTGGGCTGGCTAACATGACTAAAGTGGTCCGAAAAATTGATCCAGCCAGGCATGGCCTACTGCTTAGAATTACGGCCATAAAACGTAAAAAAAACTAGAGGTTGTGTCTGTTGAAAACAGACCACAAGGCTTTTCCATTTTATGATATTAAAAAAAATGGTTATAACCTTATACACGAAAAGACATTTGATTAAGATATTAGGCTTTATACTTACAAAGAGTGCACCTTTAATCTTAAGTCAGGTGACTTGGTCATATAGGTGTCACAAAGAAAGGCCTTGCCTAACATTGATTTTTGGCGAAATAATCATGTTCATAGCTCTTACCACTTTTCAATGAGGAGCTACTTCCTGTTTGACCGGAAATAGAGGTCACAGAGGGCAAGCAATGTGTAAAAAAAAAAGAAGATCTTACCTAACATCCACTTTTGGTGAAAGACTCAACTTAAAGGGACCCTATAGGATTTGCAAGGCCTCCAAACAAAATTATTGAGTTTGAGACTCAACATGGACTCAACACTTTGTAAACAGTGCAAACAGTCACCATGGGAAATCTTGGTTCATCAGACGCTGGGTTTTTCAAGCAAATCAAGATTTTTAGTGTCTTTTCCAAAGATCGTTCCTCCAAATGATTTTTGGAACAAACATAAAGTGAACTATTCTTCATGTTTTATAAGAAAAATTGAGTTGGGTTTTTGCTATTTTCTCGTGACTCAGATGTCCGATTGAGCTCAAATTTTCACAGGTTTATTATTTCATGTACATGTTTGATCAGACAAAGTATGAGTGCAGTCCTAGCTGTGACCTTTACCAATCATGTATTGTACCTTTAATATCTCAAACCGTTGATTTTTTTGTTGATTACAAATTTTTTTGATTATTGAATTCAAATTGCTTGTAATTTGACACCTGATAACGTCATGATGACGTCATTGCAATTTTTCAATATAACACTTCCTAACTTAGATACATACCAAGTTTCAACTCTATTGGACATTGGGTTCGTTCATAATTGATGTGTGAAATTTGCCCCTTTTAGAGGCTGTCACGTGACACACGATGATGTCATGATGATGTAAATGTTCGTGGCACATCTCCGCTGTAGGGACTTTGTTTTGACCAAGTTTGGCTAAGATCGGCTGTTTAAAGGTAGTATCATACATTGGTTTTTGTCAAAGAAATACGGATTCATGGGCAAAAATATCAAGGACGATACAGTAACAGTCATCTGTGAAAATTTCAGTCCCATACGGTGCCTACTTTTTGAGAAAACAGTGAAAGACGGCCACAGTATTTCTTAAGTCTTTTCTCTTTTATTTTTGATCTTTTAAAAGATCAAAAAGATTTTCGGTCGCTGTTTTACTAATTTCTGGATAAATACACCATTTCAGGCGAAAACATTTTAACAGTATGTTTCTACCACCACCATCTTCATACCCTGTAATTTATACGTAAATCTGTGAACATTTCTGTTTTGGTGTCTTACCAAAGTATGATACTACCTTTAAAAGTAACAAAAATGGGGCTGAGAATGTCCCTGTACAAAAAGTGTACAAAGTCTATTGGATTTTATGGAGAAGAAAAAGAGGAAGAAGAAAAACAAAGAAGAACAAAAAACAATACCTTTTCCGTTGATCACAGAAAAGCCAAGAAATCGGAACAAAAACAAAGGCTTTTCCGCTGAAGCTTGGAAAAGCCAATTAAATCTTTTACGTTTAGGAGCTTGACCATAACAAATATGAAGGTCTACACACAATTTTAGCATGAGTTACAAGGAGATTGAATAAAAGGTTTAAAAACATTTTGTTTTAAATCTCTAACTTGGAGCAGTTCTTGTATTTTTTACAATGAAAAATGTACCTCTAAACAGGTTGCAATGTGTCATTCAGGTTTTAGTCTTTATGGTCAAAAAGTGTTCAGAATGCACCACAACGAGTTCAGAAAATGTCCAGGTCCCTTGAGCATGCCAGGGGTCAATATACTTAGGGGCTTCAAGCTTTGTCCTCGCTGTTTTATTCAGATATTTTCCTCTTCTTCTTTTTTTTTTACAATTGTAAACAATCCATTATGTTATCCCACACTTCCGCACACTGCATATCCCAGAATTATACTTTCATCAAAATTAAATGAAGTGTGAACAGTTACGAAAGAAAATCACAATTTTAAAGCTTTGAGAGTAATAATAAAATCATTGAAAAGTGAACAAAGAAAAATTGACTGGAGAGGGATTCGAACCGGCGACCTCCTGAATACCGTACAGGCGCTCTACCAACTGAGCCATCCAGCCCTACATTGGTGGTGACCCCAATAGTCAACTATCTTTGTTCGTTTGGCAGTCAGAAGCCATGAAACCACTCACACACCGCCTTTAATAATAAAATCAGAAGCAATTCAAAACTTGTTCCAGATACAGGAAAGTGGGAAAAGCTCAAAACTCCTTGCTTTTATGTCTAGATTGTAACAAAATTCAAAATTACAAGTTGCTTCTAGAGAGTAATTTTTAACTACCATGGAAATCTTTGATAATGTTCATGAAGGAAAATCACAAAATTAAACGAAACTTCCCTGGAAGTTGAAGTTTGATGTAGATTCTATGTAGTCATCATGAACACAAAGGGATCACATGAGATTGCACCACGTACCAGTAGCTTCAGTATTTAAAGACGAACGAACACATCTATATCCCCCAATTAGGGAGGGTTCAGGGAGGGCATGTGATCCCTTTGTGTTCATGATGACTACATAGAATCTACATCAAACTTCAACTTCCAGGGAAGTTTCATTTAATTTTGTGATTCTATTACGTCATCATTCCACACTTCAGTGACCACATGAGACTTCAAAGCAGATGTGTGAGAGAGAGAATAATTTCACAATACAATGTTGTAATTTATTCAACAACAACTCTCAAACAATTTTAAAGACTTCTTTAACAAAAGTGTTATCCTGCTGTACAGGCTTGTCATAAAACTTAGCAAAAGTACTTCTAGCTGACCACCTTGCTGTATCCATAATACGATCAGTGGGTACCGAGTTTGCTTTAGCTTTGGAGGTGGTTGCTGCTCTCACACTATGTGCTTTAAATTGATCCACATTCACTCCTGAATAACTCATGACAAGTCTTATCCATCTACTGATGGTAGATGTACATACAGACTTGTGCGGTTTCACAAAACTAATAAGTAATTGATTAACATTGTCTCGCAGTAGTTTCGTACGAGATATGTATTCTGTAAACGCTACACACATACATAGTTGTTTGTCTATTGTGTATGATTTTAGAATAACATAAGGAGTAACATATCCGGGTCTGCTTTGCTTAAGCAATTCATCAAAACAAAATATAAAACCATCATCAGTAACTGTCATATTAGACAGGCTTAATAGACGTAAGGTTTGGCTTCTTGCCGCAGTACATAAGCAATTAGTATTGTTACTTTCAATGTCAAGTCTTTCAGCGGCAGCTGTTCCACAGGTGCCGAGGACTGGAAATACTCAAGAACCTTGTTCACATCCCAAAGCGTATTTTAGCGGGGTTTTGATGGTCTTAGGTTGAACACCCCTTTCATGAAACGTGTCATAACCGGATGAGCACCCAATGTCACACTGTCATTTGTAGAGCACATAGCCGATATTGCTGACCTTGCAGTGTTCAGTGCACTGTATCCAATCCCAGCATGGAATAGTGTGGAAAGGAAGTCTAGTACCATGGCTTATATCTGGATGCAATGGATCCGCTTAGACTTCAGCACAAAATTGCAGCCATTTATTAATGTACGATCGGTACTGTTTTTTGGTACTGTCTCTCCAGGACGCCATGATAATGTCGGCTGTTCCAGAAATGTTTCGCTGTTCAAGCGATTGCCTGACACCAGGCAAGCCATCATTCTGAGTTTCTTGCAGAGTGGATGAAGCTGGGTAGATCCCGGAAGTTGAAGCAGTGTGTCTGTCACTGGCAGTAAAATTGGCTGGCTGACTAGCATTTGCAAGATTTGAGCAAACCAGGGCTGTGTTGTCCAGACTGGAGCTATTACAATGCCTGTGGCTTGGTCCAGTGCTATCTTCTGGAGGGTCTTTCCCAGAACACTAAATGGAGGGAAAGCATAAAAATAGTATGAATGCCAATTCAGTGTAAAGGCATCGACATGAACAGCATCAGGATCAGGCCGCCATGAAACAAATTTGCTTAACTAATTATTTAGCCTGGTTGCAAACAGGTCAATTTCTGGTAGGCCTAGTCTTTCAATAATTGTTGAAAAAACTTCTTTATCCAGCCTCCATTCTGTGCGATCATTAAACACTCTTGATTCATGATCAGCCTCAGCATTCATTTTGCCTGGGATATAGGTTGCTGTTAGCCATGTTTCATTTTCCATAGCCCATAGCCAGATTGATTTAGCAATATCATTGCATGCTTTTGATTTTACACCACCCATATGGTTTATATAGGCCACTGCTGTTTCGTTTTAATCTGGCTAGCAAAGGATTTCAAGGCGAAAAAACTTGCAGTGAGTTCTAGTACATTAATATGTTGACTAGCTTCATCTGCTGTCCATCTGCCCCCACATTTCAAATGTCCGCATTTACCTCCCCAACCTTGCATTGAGGCATCTGATGAAATGGACAAATCTGCATTACCTCTGGTTATGTTACGTTTTTGCTGCGGCAGATTTTCAATCCACGAAGCTAAATCCTGTTTCATTTCAGGTGTTATTGTCATGAGGGCGTCAAATTCACCATGATTTGCTCTTAGTGCTTTGACTTTCGCCATTTCTAGGGACCTATAATACAAAGTCCCGTATTCTACCGCAGGTAGACTAGAAATAAGTAGACCAATCATTCTAGCCACTGATCTTATTTGCTTATCTTGTGCTCGATGCAATGATTCGCATTCTTTTATGAGCATCTGAACTTTGTTCGACGGCAAAGTTACTGTCATATTGACTGAGTCTATTATGAATCCCAAGAATGTGATATTTTGGCGAGGTTGCAGGACTGACTTATCTGGATGGTATATGAAACCAATCCGTTGGATTAATGATAATGTCTCCTTGACATTATCGTGACACTCTTCTTCAGTGTTTCCCAACAAAAGACAGTCATCTATATAGCCTAGACTGATGTGCCCTCGCTCACGCAGTGTAGCAAACACCGGTTTCATTAGTTTGGTAAACATTCTAGGGGCTGATGCTAAACCATTAGGTAGGCAGGTATACTGAAACAATGTGTTATCCCAAACAAATTTGAGATATTTCTGATGTTCCTCTGCTATGGGAACTGTATAATAAGCATCTTTAAGATCTATCGATGCCATGAAACAATTCGGTGTCACAAGTTTAACGGCTGTATCGAACGTATCCATCTTAAAATGGCGATACATGACATGCTCATTCAATTTCTTAAGATTAAGAATCATTCTGAATGTTCCATCCTTTTTAGGCCGTGTAAATATTGGGGAGATAAACTCTCCAGAACAGTGCTGTGACTTCACAATCACCTTTTTATCCAGCATTTTTGTCAATGCGGATTTGATTGCTGATTGCTCCATTGCAGATCCAATGTTTTGCTTTGGCCGTATCTTTTGAATGGGCTGCTCAATAAATTCAATATGATCATGAGACACCAAGTCTAATATATACGAGTCAGCCGTTATCTCCCGCCAGGAGTTAACAAATTGTTTCAGTCTACCTGCCTCAAAGGTATCAAGATAATTTGAATCGCTTACTGCTGATTCACTGTTCAAACTGCATTGTTGAACTACTTGGGCTTGACCCCTTCTGAAAGTTTTTTGCCCCGGCCTCTGCTGGTGCAGTATGGTACGGCTTACGAAAGTAGCCACGGCCACGCCCTCTGTATCTAGTGCCTCGACCTCGGCTTCTCATTCGGTAACCACCTCGTGGCCATGCTGTTCCGATCTTCTGACCTGCCCTGTTTACTTCCTGTATGTCCTTTACAGTTTTGGAGACATCGTCCCCAAACAAATAATCAGTAAAAGGCACCGTAGTCGAGCACAAATGCATGTAATCTTGTCTCAAATCAGACTTCATACAATCTCGTCTTCTGAGATTTAAAAGGCGGTTTGCGTTCCCAAAAAGGGCCAAGGCATCAGTGCTCAAGTCAAGTAGCTTGGGCGCATTCATGGTTGCATTATCTGCCTTTGTGTGCTTGGCTAATTCAGAGACCAGTTGCGTAATGGCTGTGGACCCTTTCACGAGGGACGCCTGAATTGCCTGGAATTTCACGTCCAAAGAACGCGACTCCGGTCTAATAATATCCCATACTAACTGGTTCACACGCACTGGAAAGCCCTTCACAGTTTTCTGGTCTGTTGTATTTTTTCACCAGATCATTATATTTATCGTCAGGAATCGCATCCCTGAATAAGTTGTTCACCATGTCAGCCAAGTCTTTATCTACTGCTTTCTCGCAGCGTTCTTTATTTGTGAATTTCTCAATCACAGTTTTAAAGTTAATGCTTGTTTCAGTTTGAGCAGCCTCGCTACCCACATCATTAACCTTAGTGACTACAGACTCGTCTGCAGTATTCGATGGTTTTTCTGCAGTATTCGATGGTTTTTCTGCAGTATTCGATGGTTTACCATCGTTTACGGTCGCATGCATGCGAGCCTGTGTTTGGGTATCATTTTCCAGCAAATAATCATCGTGAGCCGTCACAGGCTCATCCCCAAACTCATAATCAACCTCTAGTTTGTCCACACGAGCACATAATTTGTCCTGACTTTCTTTGATTTGCACTAGCACATTAAGAATAGACGACAATTGGCTAGAATCAGAGACAGGGGCGGTAGCACCGCTACTAGTACCTTGAATGCTTTCTGAATGTTTCAGTTTCTGTCTTTTGGACATCACACCATCATGACTGCTCGTTGATTTCCCCTCTCTGGGTCGTTTGTCCACATCAGTGGACCTGCAAGGTTTGTCCGAAGCTTCAGACACCGTTTTATCTGGTAGACAGGTTGCCATATTAGGTTTTCGTTTTCACACTACGTGTGAACTTTATTGTACCCGTTACTCGATAGTAATACAGGCTAAAGTAAAGTATAGCTGCGCTATAGAACAGGTTTGCTAGACCTCTCGGGTTAGCAGCGTGAACTGAGTCCACGTATGCGAAGCTACGCAATAGACAAGCATGCACACTACGTGTTCACTTGTCAAGGGTTTATGGCACACTGAAGCTACTGGTACGTGGTGCAATCTCATGTGGTCACTGAAGTGTGGAATGATGATGTAATAGAATAATATGCATTCTCTTTCACCTGAACAGAATTCATCAAGACTGAAAAACACCATTTGAGAACACTAAAGATCATGCAGAAAGTGAGTATCAAAGTTAATCTTATATTTCTTATGCACAAGTTGACTGAAGCAGACTCCATTATCATGATGTTGCAGGTAAAATAATGTATGTGTTAAGTTAATTGATTAAGTTTCTTAGATTCTTAGTTTCTTATTTTCTTAGTTTCTTTGTTTCTTGGTTTCTTGGTATTTTTTTATTCTTTGTTTCTTTAATTTCTTCGGTTTCTTTGGTTCTTCGTATTTCCGTTTCTACGGTTCTTCGGTTCTTCGCATTTCTGTTTGTCCGTTTTCTTTGTTTCTTCATTTCTTCATTTCTCCATTTCTTTCCTTGTTTTTTGTAGATTTTCAGTTATGGCATGCGGAATGAACTTAAAATGGACCACACCATAATCTGCAGAGTTTTTCCTTCCTTGGAGGAGTTGGTCAATATAGCTGTCCAGTTCAATGATGCCCTGCAGGCTAAACAGAGGACAGGGCAACCTGTGGAGACAATTGGGGATGTTCTTTGCAATCAGGTATGAATAGATACCTTCTTCAACCAATGAAACCTTGGAAAAGAGTTTTCATCAGAAACTGACCTATTCAATATAAAGGACAAATAACACAAACATATATCAGTCCCTTTGCAAATAAAAAGTCTTAAATACAATGTGATGCATTGTCCTGCTTGATGTTAAATGGAAAGTATGGTAGTTTTTTGGAATACAGCAGTCACTTCTAGGGGTTTCTTGGACAGCCTTTGAGAGATATACAGGGTGTCCCAAAAAAACGCAACACTTGTTTCGAGTACTATTATATAAAAATAAACGGTTTATCACTTCAAGATTAAGATATGTGATAAAACTATGTCTTGGCCATCATCATGTAGAATTTGAGCAAAATTTGACTAAAATTTAGTGAAAAAACTAAGAATGAAATACCGAAGCTCAAAACCCGATTTTCATCTTTCTTTCATACACATTATGTGTGTATTGACCACTATGCGTGTTATCCTTGCAAATTTGGTTTTTAAGGAGTACTCTTTCAATTGGTCATATTTTCGCTAATTTCAGCCCCAATATGCTTAAATTCTACATGGTGATAGCCAAGACATTGTTGTATCAAATATCTGAATCTTGAAGCAATAAACAGTTTAATTTTAACATGATGGGTCCCAACACAATGTTGCGGGTTTTTTTCTGGGACACCCTGTATAAATGTAAGAGATCCTATACACTTCATTATACATGTAAATGTTTGCTATGATATTATTAATATGTTCCATTTACAGTTTGACAAGGAGAATGGCAGACAAATGATGGAAGCATATGCTTTCATGTGTAGCAGACAGATAGATGCTGTAGCATTCTACAAAGATTTGTATAAAACGGACAGAAAATTCCAGGCATTTATCAAGGTAAATTCACAAATACTTTGTTATGTTCTTATGTACGTTAATTGACACTTGATAAGGGTGAGGAAGTCATACTTGTCCTCTTAGACTTTTCGTCTGCGTTCAATACCATAAAGCACGATGTCTTGTTGCAACGATTGTCACAAAAGTTTGGTATTTGCAATAGGGCACTTGACTGGATTGAGTCCTATTTGTCAAATCGCTCACACACTGTAGTTATAAATAATGAACAATCATCAAGATATTGTATATCTCAAGGGGTACCTCAAGGATCAGTGCTAGGTCCCCTGTTGTTCACACTATACACTATGCCACTAGACTCACTAATTGACAACCATAATGTTCATAAAATGTTTTATGCTGATGATACTCAATTGTATATAGCATTTAAGCAGTCAGATGTAGGCGATGTCATTTCACAAATGATTGATTTTGTTCAAGCAATTAAAGAGTGGTCACAAGTAAACGGTCTTAAGCTTAATAGCAACAAGACCGAATTTCTTCACATATCCTCTCGTTTTCGTTCAACAGATCCAATACCATTCATCGATTTGGATGGCACACAAGTTAATTATGTCAGGAAGTGTAGAAACTTGGGTGCAATATTTGATGATAAATTTACTATGCACAATTTTGTTTCACAGAAATGCAGATCTGCATCTTTTGCACTTCACAAAATTGGAAAAATTCGAAATGTGATAGACAAACCCACTACTGAGCGCTTAATTCATGCATTTGTGATGTGTCACCTTGATTTCTGTAACAGCCTCCTTTCTGGGATTCCAGCTCGTCAAGTGCAAAGGATGCAGGTTGTGCAGAACTCTGCAGCTCGTCTTATTTACCGTGTTAAAAAACAAGAATCTGTGTCTCTCATCCTAAGAGACTTACATTGGCTACCCATTCACCCTCGCATTTCATTCAAAATGCTGTTGGTGGCATACGAATGTTTTTACAATCTTGCGCCATCTTATTTGATTGAGTTGTTAAAACTGTACACACCTTTAAGAAATCTTCGTTCTAATAAGAAAAAATTGTTTGTTATTCCATCAGTTCTGACTAGGTCTTATGGTGAACGCAGCTTCGCCCACACTGCCTCAACCTTATGGAACAATCTCCCGGAACATTTAAAAAATATTGATTCCATTGATAAGTTTAAGATCGCTTTAAAGACACACTTATTCAACATTTAATTTATGCATTTTCTGTTTGAAACCCAGTTCTTCTTTTATTCTGTATTTTTCTCTTTCTCTTTTCTCTACAGTGCATAGGGACATGTTTAACCACTATGTGTTATGCGCTATATAAAACTGCTAATTATTATTATTATTATCAGATTCAATGCTGCTAAAAAAATTAGTAGAACATTTGGGGCTCATAAAAAATGTCTCTCTCTCTGTATAGAAATGTAGCAACAATGCATTGTGCAGAAGGTGGTCCATTCCAGAGTGTATTCTTAGTGTTACCAACCGACTTACCAAGTACCCTATGCTGATTGCCGCCATAATCAAACCATCCAAAGGTAAAGATACTAAGTAGTTGAATGTTAAATTTATGTTTCCCCTGTTTCAGACAGGCGTTTCAGCGCCACATCAAGCTACACAGATTTTGGTTTCAGACAGGTGAACTTTACACTGCAGTACAAGGCCTACAAACAAACAAACAATATGGACCTGGCAACCAGTCTATGGGCATATACGAAACGGAGGCTCAGGCTCCGGCTCCGGCTCCATTTTCATGAACCCATTCTGAAAGCCATTTTTCCCTGTATTAAGTTACTTTTTATTACTACAAATGTTCGGGCGTCTCCCGCCCCTTGTCAGGTGTGTTTGGGTTTGTTCAGCAAACACACCTGACGAGGGGCGGGAGACGCCCTAAAATTTGTAGTAATAAAAAATAAGTTAATACAGGGAAAAATGGCTTTAAAAGAAATTAATAAGTTATCAGGAAAAACCCTGTACAAGGTCAACAGTATCATTAAGTGTATCGACATTCTGGAATAACGGGTAACAAAATAGATGGTTTTAGCAGTGGTTCTAAAGTAGATTCTCTAGTTTGAAAAGGATAACAGAGCTTCAGCGTCGATGGAAACCACAACCTATATTTTCAGCATATAATGGATGTCAGAGCTGGAGCCTGAGCCTCCGTTTTGTAAACGCCCTATGAAAGACTTTTGGGGGTTTGGGAATACGTTCTTCATAATTATTTACTTTGTTGTTGCGAGGAGGAAATTGAAATTAAGCATGTGCCTCTTGACTGCTCCCTCGTTGTTGTCATCATACATAACCCTCATGACTGGCCTCGTAGCTGGGGTGGGGTTGGGTGTGCTAACAGAGCCTCCATTTTTAAAATTCGTCATGCAAACAAGAATAAAAATGGTTGTGTGTAGGTTCAGACGTCGCCCAAATTGTCCAGTTGAATGTCAGCAGAGGGTCTTTCGGAACTGAGAAAATCCCCTCGAAATTTACAGTGAAGCCCAAGTTTGGTAGTCATTTAAATTATCTTCAACACACAACAAAAGTTTTGTATGTATGCATTGTGTGATATGTCTGCAGTTCACTGCTTATTTGCTTACATTTACATACATTTGCATTGAGTTCGGCTCATGCCTAGACCGACGTCTGAAACGATGTCGCTCTAGCGCCGTTCTGAATGACCCAGACCGTCAATCTTTTGGCATCAGGCGCACCTTGTCGCTCATAATTCTTTCAGACGTCAAACTTTCCATGAATTTGATTGGAATCTTGCCTTTCAATTGGTTTGGCATGATGCTGGAATGCCTGTCTGAAACAGAGGTTATATAATGAATTGCAATAAAGGCATCACAAAACCATCCAGAAATGCACACACTAATTGATAGGCATAGTTTTCAGCCTTTAAACAGGAGATGTCATCAATTTATCAGTATTGATTTTTGTTTGTTTTTCACAGGTACTAAAGTTGATAAAAATGAGCTTCCAAATCTTCAGAAAGCATTCCAGCTAGTCAAAGTAAGTTGTGCAAGTGATAATTTATTAATAATAATCAGTGATCATTTTATTCTAAACATAGGGGTGATCAATTCAGTCAGATAACAATAATAGAAAATTACAAATAGCACTTTCATGAGGGTAAAACTGGTTTTTTTTTACCAGATGCAATGAAGTAAACATGGACAGGCAATGGGAGACTTTTGGAGAGTCGGTCTTGAGTCAACAGCGCACACACATGCAATACAACGCGCTTGCTCACAATTGCGCAAGCATGGTTTGTGCGTGCGCTGTTGACTCAAGACCGACTCTCCAAAAGTCTCCCATTGATATACCTGGGTTTATAAGGGCACTGTCTGGAGTCTAGACAAAAGGTAATGATGAGTCATTGATGTAGTGTGGCCGATAACTTTTGATGTCATTGGATGATCTTTTGTTCAGCTGCTTCTCTCTCTATCCATGGCCCAATTTCATAAAACTGTTAAAGATAATTAAGGTAGCTCTTAAAGACTAACTAGGAGAAAAAATACATAATCTTTCGTAGTAACAACTACTTCATCAGATGTAATTAAGTGGAGCATCATCAACATGGGTATATATACACAGGTATAAAGCAATGAAGCATGTCCAAACAAAAGGGGGCATGATGAGTCATAAAGTGCGTTCCCACTAGAACGAAACAGCGCGATTCACTTTTCGATTTTTGAATCACAATTCAAAACGCAAAATTTTTTTGCGTGTGTGGACACAAAAAGCTCACTAAAAACCGTGATTCAAATCGCGATCCAAATCGCAGTTCTGCTTGCGATTTTTTGGAAACAGCGCGATTATTTTACGGGCGCTGTGTGTGTGTGGACGCAACCGAAAAGAAAAAATCGGTAAGTTACATCCCACAATGCAGTATGCGCAGATAAACTTTCGGCCTCCCTGATGACGCATGGTTCGGCGCGAAAGTTTGGTGTGTGCATGCACAAGCATAACATAAGCAATTAATCTAAGAATTCTGTTGTACTGTCCGCTGTGTAGGTCTACACTTTCCTTCACTTTGCTCCATGTTCATAACATGGGATGAAGCGATTTCTCGACTCATGGTTATTAATATTACTAGAAGAACAGCCTTGCTACAAGTTTTCCCCCAAAAGCACAAGTCAGTTGTGAAACTTTGTTTGTGTAGGCCTATAAACTCCCACGCCGAACGTATTCATGTAGCGGATATTGTGGCCAAGGCGTCCCGCAAGCTATACACCTTGTGTATCCTTAGAAAATCCAAGGCACCCACGTCTGACATGCTAGCTGTATATGTGTGTTATGTGAGACCCACTCTGGAGTATGCCTGTCAGGTTTGGCATAGTTCAATTAGCATACAACAGGCCAATGCCATAGAGAACATCCAGAAACGTGCTGTTCGTATCATCCTTGGTCGTCAATATGACTCGTATACAGGAGCGCTTGGGTTGCTAGGCATCCCTTCCCTAAAATCAAGAAGGGACAACCTGTTGTGCTCATTCGGCAACTCATTACTTAACTCTGTTAGATTTAGGGATATGCTTCCACCATACAAATCCAGTGTCTCCACTAGAGATTTAAGAGCTAGCACCTCTACTGGACTAGTCATACCAAAGTGCCGCACTGACAGGTTTAGTAAATCCACCATACCCTCAATTATTCGCATTTTAAATTCATAAATGCCTGGGCAGTTTTTATTGTTTTTATTGTTACTTAGTTCTTAACTTCTTAATCCAGCAGTAACTTGATTTCTTTTAAATATCTATAGGGTTTATTAGTCGATGTCAACAATACATTTTTATTTTGCTAATATAATGTAATATCTAGACTATTGTTAATGTTATGTCCCCTTTTAAAACTTATTTTAGATTGTCTGTATCAATGTGTTTTGTAATTGGCTTTTAACTATAGATTTCCCTTTTCGCTTGAATTTTAATGTTACATCAAGTCCATTGTCTTTGTTATGTTTGTCTGTATCCATGTGTGTTGAAAGTCAATTGTCATTCCTTGGCCTATGTCAGTATTTTAAACGTATTTGTTTAATGTGTCCTTAATGGTTAATTAATTAATTTATTTTTACTGCTGTTCACATGTGCAATTCAGTTTTTAACTGCCATATATGTTTTTAATAAACCATTAATAAT
The DNA here is from genome assembly GCA_963971285.1 of Astropecten irregularis. Classification (NCBI taxonomy): domain Eukaryota; kingdom Metazoa; phylum Echinodermata; class Asteroidea; order Paxillosida; family Astropectinidae; genus Astropecten; species Astropecten irregularis. Next base: position 8,872,351 of record OZ020257.1, read on the forward strand.
AATATAATAATAATAAACAGAGTGAAAACTGCACGCACGTGAACTCAATGGACCTGCAGAAATACAGACCACCACGTGGGTTTCTATCTGTCACATGTATTGAGAATTTTGTAAAAATCCCATTGCATATGCAGCATACCGCGTGTGCAGAATGCTTTTCATGGTCAAATTCTCCCTACGTCTGATTCTTGATACTGCGAGTCTAAAATACTTGGCTGCGGCTTGATATTACACACAAGTCTATGGTGGTAGCGGCTACAGCCACTTCTCATGATTTGCAAGCGACTTAGATCAGAGCTGGATGACCGAAGTTTGACCGTGTACAAAGAACTATGGGGCGATTTCATGTCCGTGTACACACACATGCCATGCAGATAACGTGTACATACATGCATATTTGATTTTGTTCAGACAACAAAAAGTGCTCAGAAAATGTCCGATGTCCGACCGTAATTTCAGGCTCTGCATTACGTATGATTTGGTTCTGGTTGGGTCAAATTAAAGGCATGCGTAGTCATGCGGGGTCACTACATACGCAGGCGCAGTTGTGACCAAAAAAAATCGTTTTTTGAATCGCGATCCACTTTTCGATTTTTTTCGAGTGGGAACGCACCTATTATTGGGAGTAGTAGTGGGACATGAATCCACGGTCCCTATTGAGTCCAGAGTCAATGCAGTCCAGTCTGTGGATTATTATTATTATTATTTATTTGGCATTCTTCACATAATGGATCCACAGAACAGACCATGAGTTTAAATCCAAATACGACATCATGCTAGCAACAAATGCAAGGAAAAGGAAAAGTTAACCTAATAACTATGACCCTAGGGCCTCCGTTTCAAATACTGCTGACCAAACACAACAATTAAATATATGAGCATAATAAATATATAAATAATAGAATATGTTTAACTAAAGTAACAATAACAGCAACAAATATGCGAGTCTAAAATACTTGGCTGCGGCTTGATATTACACACAAGTCTATGGTGGTAGCGGCTACAGCCACTTCTCATGATTTGCAAGCGACTTAGATCAGAGCTGGATGACCGAAGTTTGACCGTGTACAAAGAACTATGGGGCGATTTCATGTCCGTGTACACACACATGCCATGCAGATAACGTGTACATACATGCATATTTGATTTTGTTCAGACAACAAAAAGTGCTCAGAAAATGTCCGATGTCCGACCGTAATTTCAGGCTCTGCATTACGTATGATTTGGTTCTGGTTGGGTCAAATTAAAGGCATGCGTAGTCATGCGGGGTCACTACATACGCAGGCGCAGTTGTGACCAAAAAAAATCGTTTTTTGAATCGCGATCCACTTTTCGATTTTTTTCGAGTGGGAACGCACCTATTATTGGGAGTAGTAGTGGGACATGAATCCACGGTCCCTATTGAGTCCAGAGTCAATGCAGTCCAGTCTGTGGATTATTATTATTATTATTTATTTGGCATTCTTCACATAATGGATCCACAGAACAGACCATGAGTTTAAATCCAAATACGACATCATGCTAGCAACAAATGCAAGGAAAAGGAAAAGTTAACCTAATAACTATGACCCTAGGGCCTCCGTTTCAAATACTGCTGACCAAACACAACAATTAAATATATGAGCATAATAAATATATAAATAATAGAATATGTTTAACTAAAGTAACAATAACAGCAACAAATAAATAAGAATAAATGAATAAAGAAAATAAAAAGAAAATACATAAAAAACAAAAAGAGATTGACAAATTGATTTTGAATAAATGCACAAAGAACTGAAAAATAATTGAAGCGCACAAAATGACAGATTTACAATTGAATACAAAATAATCACTATGGCATAAAAAGAAACAATATTGGCAAAAGTCAAGCACATAAACTTCTACTAGTCAACCGGCGGAAAAAAACAAAAACAAACAAACAAACAAAAAGTGAGGATGAAAATAAAACATGACTGACTGAAGAGAAACCGAGTAACATCTGGCAAGTGGCGGGTCAATTAAAATAGAAACAAAGCCTTAGTCTGACAACAGATAACAGATAAACCAAATAAGATGGCAGACAATGAATGTGAACAAAAGAAATATATGAAAGCATACTTGACAAAACTAAAAACAACAAAGGAACAACAGAAAGACAGACAGACAGCCAACAGTAGTATTGACAATTAGGGCAGAAATATGGCAAAGAAATGGCAACTTAGGAAATTTCTAGACATCTTGGAAATGGTTGCAAAGGTAAACATTAAATCTCTGATATAAATCAATTATGAGTGAATTCTTAACATTTGTGGGTAGACTACACCAAATACATGTATGTGGAAATGAATGGATAGATGTGTTCTTTAAGCTAAGAGTATGGGCATACCGATGATTAAAGGTAATTGTGTCTGAGTGCCAGGTATTAACAGAAGTATTACTGTTGATTGTGTGACAGTCAATTATACCAAATAAACATTTAATTGTGAATTGAATGACCAATCTTTGCCGTCTAGATTTGAGGCTATGCCAGTTGAGCTTTTTCAGTCTCTCTTCATACGACATAGCTCCTTTCTGTTGTTTGAGGAACATTCTTGTAGCTCTCCTTTGTACTCGTTCAAGTTTTGATGACAAAGCTGATATGTAGGGGCACCAGGCAGGCAACCCATACTCAAGAACTAGTAAGACAAGTGACTGGTATAGTGACATCAAGGCTTTTGTAGAAGTTCCTCCGGCGGCGGTATGCCAGATAAAACAGAGTGTCCTGTTCGCCTTGGCAACCACACTGTTTACATGGTCAGTCCATGTTAAGGTACTGTTTATTGTGACGCCAAGGTACTTGTAGGTGGTTGCTATGGTTAAGGGGGAGTCATGAATAGAATACTGTGGAAGGGCAAGTGTCTTTGATATTCTAGTCATATATATTTTAGATTTGATTGTGTTAAGTTTCATCCCATTTGATTCGCTCCAACGGCCAAGGACATCAAGGTCTGCTTGCAGGAGGAGCTCATCTTCACGGGAACTGATGGATTGATAGATGAGTGTATCGTCAGCGAAGAATATAGATTGGGTGGCTAAATTTTCTAAAATGTCATTGATGAACAAGTTAAACAATAGCGGGCCCAGAACACTTCCTTGGGGGATGCCAGATGTAATTGGGGACCAAGATGAAAAAGCTCCCTGGTACATTACTCACTGATGCCGTCCGGTAAGAAATGCTTTTAACCATGTCCAGGTCTGACCCCGAATGTTGAAGTTTCTTGCGAGCTTATCAAGTAGCGTGTGATGGGGCATGATGTCAAATGCTTTGCTAAAGTCCAAGAAGGCGATGTCAATGCGAGGTGGGCGTGGCTTGTCCAGGATGGAAGCCCAGTCAAAAATAGCATTTGTCAGCTGGGTTACACATGATCTGCGGGCTGTAAAGCCGTGCTGGTTTTTGTTGCCAAGACAACAGGAAGACACATGTTCGTTGATGCTATCAGCAACTGCCCTTTTCAATACTTTGCAGACAATGGAAGTTAGGGCGATCGGCCGATAATTTTTGATGTCATTTCATTTGGACGATTTGAAGATTGGTGTGATATTAGATAACTTCCAGTCAGCAGGCAGAGTACCATGACCAAGTGAAGAGTTCATTAAGCGTAACAATGGTGGGGCAATGGAAGTAGGCTGTAGAACATAGAATGGTTGGCGAGATAACATTAGGGCCAGGGGCCTTGTGAGGGGTAAGATTGTGTAGAGACTTTGTCAACCATCCAAGCTCAATTTGAATAGGTGCAGTAGACAACTCCAACTAACCATTTGGAGCGCTTAACAGTTAGTGATAGCCAGGCAAGTTCAATGTTCACAGGATCAAACTTCTTTAATGGTCGACAGTAATTAATTTTCCCAATAAATATCGTACTCATCCATGTCACGTACACCAAGTATTAAAACATCACACATCAGCATGCAAAAATAAACAAACAGCTTAGGCTAGGGCCAGTAGTAACTCACCGACTAATAGCGTGGCCTAGTCTGACTTGAAGATATCCCGATGTTTGTGTCATGGTCCATTTATCAAATCCAGTTCTTTCATACAATCAAAATGCCTGTCATTAGCAAGTCCCAGGCACGAGAATGGGTGATGGTAAAAAAGTAGGAACAAAATTAAAGTCACAATTTTGTGTGCGAAGTACAGCTTGCATCCCTTACGGCCGGGGTCCAGGGCCTGCTAAAAGGGTACAATACATGATTGGTAAAGGTCACAGGACAGCACTCATACTTTGTCTGATCAAACATGTACATGAAATAATAAACCTGTGGAAATTTGAGCTCAATCGAACATCTGAGTCACGAGAAAATAGCGAAAACCCGACTCAATTTTTTTTATAAAACATGAAGAATAGTTTACTTTTTGTTTGTTCAAAAAATCGTTCGGAAGAACGATCTTTGGAAAAGACACTAAATCTTGATTTCCTTGAAAAACCCAGCATCTGATGAACCAAGATTTCCCATGGTGACTGTTTGCACTGTTTACGAACTGCTGAATTCATTTTCTGTCTCAAACTCAATAATTTTTTTTGGAGTCCTTGCAAATCCTTTATGCTCCCTTTAAGTGCCCTGGAAGCTCTTTGTATTTCAGATGCTCTATGGTGGTCTCTGATGCATTTCTGACACATATCTTCCCAGTTAGAAGTGAGATGACCTGATATTTTTTTCTTTGTGTAACAAAAGTATGGGTTTTAAAGAAAAAACAGAATGTTAAATTGTGCACTTTTTGTTTTTTATTGGTTGAGTGGCTATTTAAAGGTAATATCATACTGTGTTTTTTGTCAAAGAAATGCAGATTCATGTGCAAAAATATCAAGACAGATACAGTAACAGTCATCTGTGAAAATTTCAGTCCCATACAGTGCCCACTTTTTGAGAAAACAGTGAAAATTGGCCACAATATTTCTTAAGTCTTTTCTCTTTTATTTTTTATCTTTTAAAAGATCGAAAAGATTTTCGGTCGTTGTTTTTATACTCTTTTCTTGATGAATACAGCATTTCAGGTGGAAACATTTTTATGGTATGTTTCTACCACCACTGTCTTCATACCCTGTAAGTTATACGTAAATCTGTGAACATTTCTGTTTTGGCTTCTTACCATAGTATGATACTACCTTTAAGGTATTTGGTCCATAATTTCTTTTAAAAACATACAAAAACGATAATATAAATTGATTAAAAGATATGCAAAAGTAGTATTTTCTGAAAGCTTGAAATGTTATGATTTCAATGGTGCATGTTGATTTTGATTTGGCCTGTGCGATAAGCTGCGATTTACGTAGTTCTAACTTCAAGACTTTCCAATGATTTTGAGCGAGCTGTCAAGTTTGCGACATTGGGTGACTCAAATCGACATACATGTACATAAAGGATGTAGCTAACCGAGCACTGTGCACTGCCCTGCATGCATATGTAAACGTGTACTGCAAGGGACCAACTTTTGCTTCATATGATCTGCGCACATGTACACAAATCTGTTTTAATACGCGTCTCCCTCTTGACTCAATCTTTTCAAAACCGTTTCTTCTCTAGAGCACCATGCTCAAATCCATCATTTTTGCATTCATTGCGAGTAAATCTCGTTCGTTTACTGCGTTTTGAATTTATACTACATTTATACTACATTTTCGAAGATTTCTCGTACATTAACATAAAATAAACAGCCATTTTTGGAAATTATGAGTTACAAATACATACAAAAAAGTTGAGTTTGCGATCGCAACTGTTGACCCTAATCTTGCCACAACACGATTTTACCTTACCGCGATGTGCCGTGTGACAGCCATGGGGCCAATGCTTTGTGCGGACGGTCAACATTCCTCGCAGGCACGCTACCTATGCTGTGTGGTACGGTGCCGCGTTGCACGGAAACATTTCATGTTCATCTGTTATTGATTGGTTTTCACTCTTCAGCTAAGATTTACTTTTATTATTTTTTATCTGTCATTACTTTTGTAGATGGATCACACAATTTTAAGTTATTGGTTGCCAGTAGTAGATGTGATTGTTGGAAATCTGACGTTCGATATCTAAAAACTAGCAGAATGAAACACTGACCTTTCTTCCTTTTAACTTGGAATATCTCTGTCAGGTACAGAGCTGATTTAAGCACCATTATATTTCTCACTTTGCAAGCTTCCCAGTGATACCAAACCTGTTGGGGTTCCTTCACAAATTCAAAATCTCATCGACCTCCCTACTGTAAGGCAGTCAGACTAGAACTTCCATATTTATTTGATGGTGACATGACAGCATTCACAAAATGCATTGCCTGCTTCGTGAAGTTTCCAGAAACAATCTTTGATAAATGCTGATCTTATCACACCAATTCCATTTCCATTTTTGTTTTAAATCATCAAATAACCACAAGGGAAACTGACTGAATTTAAAGACATTGAAAAGTGAACAAAGAAAAATTGACTTGAGCGGGATTCAAACCGCAGTTCACAAGATAACTATGTACAAATTGTTTGGCAGAGCATTAACCTAAGAATCATGTCGGAGATCGCCATCTTGTTGTGTGACAAGTTGTGTGTAATCATTTATGGCACAACACACATGTATATGTACGTAAACAAACATGCTCAGCAAGTGACACATTCTGTGTATGCGGTATGAGCACAAGGATCCTTGTCATATTCTGCACAAACCTTTCGCTTGACGCATCCTTGCAATTTTAACCATGTTTTAACATTGCAATTTTTTGTAGTTGGTCCCTGGAGCCAATTTCATTTGCTAAGCATGACATTTCTGTCTTAATAAAAACAGGGTTAACAACCAAATTCCCATGTGTTGTGTATCACTTGTGATTGTTCTTTGGCTGTTGTTCGCTGACCATGAATATCAAATGGAATTTTCAATGGTGGTTTGTTTTATTGGGCGAGACATTTTTGTGCTAAGCAAATTTTTGTGCTTAACAGTTTTATGAAATTGGCCCCAGGTGATTTTTGTTACAAGGATACCTTTCACACGACCCTAATTTTGACATGGATGCGTTTTTATCCAACGTCCCTTTTTAAAACCTTTTTAAAACCTTACAAAAATGGTCTTGTGTGAAATGGCCATTGTAAACAGCAGTGGGGCACAGGAGCAGGTAATGACATAAACACTACTGTTCTTGGTCAGCTGATCTGTTTGTGATGAATTGGAGTCCCTGTGAGTCAGTGCGCTCTACAAAATAAGATTTGTTGAGGTCTCGATTGTTTTCTGTGGGGCACAGGAGCAGGTAATGACATAAACACTACTGTTCTTGGTCAGCTGATCTGTTTGTGATGAATTGGAGTCCCTGTGAGTCAGTGCGCTCTACAAAATAAGATTTGTTGAGGTCTCGATTGTTTTCTCTCCCACAAACACAATGAGAAATCATAACATCGATGAACACTTCATTCTGTAAACCAGCTTAGTGTTAATGTCTGTACATGTCATCGCATTTATTATGTCCATGTCCTCTGGAGTAAAGAGGGTTATTTCCCTGTTTTTCTCAGATTGAGTTTAATAATGAAAAATGTGATCAATGTCACGCAGTGTCTTGTTGCTGGTAGTAACGTTTCGGCTGCTGGAACTGCTAGCCTTCATCGGGCAACTGAAGAACCGGATGCTGCGGTGTCCATTATATCCTGTTGGTCCGCATCTGTGTTCACCGTACCGTGTTCAGTGGATGTTGAAGGGGTCATTCCAGTGGACGTTGATCCAGGGATGTCTTTTTAGCTGTCTTGAGATGCCATCCATGAAGCAGTGAAAGACTTGTACTCTGTCCACTCGTTTTCGGTGCTGGTCTCGAAGATCGCCGGATGAAAGGTGGTGGGTATCTGTCCGCCATGATGGCAGTGTGCACATGGCATCTCTCGGTGGCCGTTTACAAAAGACATTATATTTCATAAAATAACCATATAACACCAGGAAAGGGTCTGGAACAGAGCCATTTTCTTCTATGCAGGCCATCGTGCTGTCATGGAATGACCTGATGGTCTTGACAAACTTCGGTGGACAGCTAAGCTTGGACAGTATGGACAACAGACCCTCACGACTGACGTTATCAAAAACCTTGTCAGGTCGATGAACAGGATGTAGAGGTTCTGGTTCTGTTCCTAGCACTTCTCTTGCAGTTGGCATAGAGCGAAGATCAAGTCGATTGTTTCCCTATTGCTCCTGAAGCCACACTGGCTCTTGGAAATAATATCATCCAGTATAAATTGGTGTAGGATGCATTTGGAATGGCATGGGCCATGATCAACAGTGGAATGCACCTGTGGTTGTCACATGATGCTCTGTCACCTTTGTTCTTGTACAGATGAATGAGGTTGGGATCCTTGAAGTCCTGCGGCACTGATCCTGCCTCCCAAAACTGCTGCATCAGCTCAGTAAGCTGAACTGCAATTGCCTCCCCACCAAACTTGAAGATCTCAGGTGGGATCCCATCCAGGCCCATTGCTTTGCCAATCTGAAGCTGCATGATTGCTTTCTAGGTTTCCTCCAGTGTCGGGGCCTTCAAGTGATATCAAGCCAAGACACTGAGGCATGTCAAGGATTGCATGCCGGTCTATCTGGGATGGATTTTTTTTCAGCAACTGACAGACGTTTTATACACAACTGTTAATTACATAGTGTTCATCAACTCAAATACATGTAATGAAGATAAACACTTAATACTGCCTGATACATGCATGGTAAATGTAGAATTTATAGCACAACCCCCCTTTGTTTATACCTAGATGAGTGTGACCTATACCTGTATCCTAGGGATAATGAAGGACATTAGGACACTGTGTTTGATGAAAGCAATTTAAACATACATTTTCTTGGTAGTGAAATTAAGAAGAAAATACTCATTGACATATCACCAGAATACTTGGAGCACTATTCAAATGGTTGAATCAAACCAATTACAACTATTCAAGTTGTTTTGAAATAAATACTTATTTTAATATTTTATTATGATGTGCGATTTTATAACATGTATCATGTTCTCTATGTGACCACATAGTATGATACATTTGCAACATTCATTTTTCAGAATATCTGCCAAGATGTCAATGTTCAGGTCAAGGAATATGAGAGACACCAGAGGCTCATGGAAATCTACAACAAGCTTGAGGCAAGGTCAATGGGTTTTCTCAAAAGTGGCAGCAAATTTAAGGTTTGTTCTTATCCTTTACCAAGTTTGTCTTTAATCAGCCAATTAGTCCCAGCAGGTTTTTATCATAATATCATAAGGTTTTGATGTATGAGATATGTAGAAGTTACTAGACAAGTACAATATATGATTTTTAAAGTGTAGCAAATGGTCCATTGGGAGGGGAGCCCCTTGTAATCACCTAAAAATTCACTTTTATGATAATGGGTGCAAGCTTGAAAAGGGTTCTTTTTTTTTTGTTACCATTTTACCTTTATCATGTTTATACTCTCACTTTAATAATATATAGGAAGATGGAGAACCAGCAATGGTGTGTTTATGTCGCAAACCAACTGCTTGTTGATAACAAAAACAATGGAATTATATAACAATGAACCCCTCTGGAACATGCAGTAGGGTATAACCTGAGAGGAATTACATGGAGCAATTGTGCATTTTATTACATCATTGATCAAATGCATTATACTCGGCGGAAATCGCACAGTTGGGTTTGCGACACACATCTGCACATAGCGAATCTTGGGTTTGCACATGACACTTTTCAGGAATTTGCGGACAGATGAGATAAATTTCCTGTACCAAGTTTCAGGACGCCAGCAATCGATGATGTTCTGTTGCCACCAATTGTGGTCGACTAATCACACACGTGAATTCGGACAGGCTGGGTTCGACCAACACGGCAGATGGGACATTTCATGTCACAGTTTATAGGGTGAAGCAGTGCCTGTTGTTGGTTGAAAGAAATAAGTTTCTAATGGCGCTAGACTAGTAGGTGAAAGAGATTAATTACATATGCTGACGTTAAAACAAAATATATAACATAAAGTTGCACGAATAAATTAGAAAGCTTGTGGTTATTCTGATTTCCAGTGATATTATGCTGTGAGGCAATAAACAAAATGATATTGATTGAAAAAAAACCTTCACCGTTGCTTGTACCGGCGAGGTATGATCAGTAACAATTAAACAAATTAAGACGCTGGCTATGTCCCCAGTGTTATGGATGGAAGTAGGCTAGTGTTCTCATTGGTCTTGATGTATTAAGCATTCCTGGCTTTGTTGGATGACCACCTGCCGTGTTTGGAGAGATGGCACCAATGCTTTCAGAGGCTGATGAAGCACCGCTGGATCTGAGGCTGTGCAGTCCAAATTAAGTGATGTCTTGAATGAAGGGCCAAAGTGCCTGTAAGACACAAATCCAGACACAAAAAAGTCCCTTTTTCGGTTTGTTTCTGACCTGCCGTTGCGGCAGCGCTTTTGCAGATAATAAAGAATATCGTCTGGCTCCGTTTCCCGCTGCTCTTCCAAACTGTATAGACTTGATATTTTTCCTTTTTACTTATCTGATTAACCGTTACCAATAAACAGTGTTCTCTTGTGCGTTTGTTTTGGGGTTTTTTCTCTCTCTTTTTCTTTGTGCATCCTACAGTTACCGTGGTCCTACGTCGTCGCGGTCTATACACCTCTACATGATGCCGGGGTAACGCACAGCTGGCTCTGTGCTTACGACCCGATGAAAGGCCTATATGCGGGGGGAATGGATGAGAGTTAAACTCATTCCCTCCGCGGTACAGCAAATCGGAATGGCCGAGTTTGGGTTCGTCCCCTCATTCCGGGCTACTGCTGCTACCACTGCCAGTCCGAAGGAATTCCGGGCGGTTAGATACTAGGCATGCCTTGAAGGCTACGTGTCTAATCGTCCCGAAGAGGCCTACGGCCGGGGGTAGCTCGATACCACGGTCGCTACCAGAGCGGAGGGAGAACGCTCGCTACCGGAGGCGACGAAGGATGCCGCCACAACGGAATGACTGGCCCGGGCGTAACTTGCTCCTTTTGTTTAGGAAACATTGTTACGACCTGCTGAACAGAGGCTCGCCCCGGTTACGTTTTCCGGTCTCCCGAGCCGATATACTAGCTGTCTACGGGTAAGAGCCGTGATGACGTGCTTTCGCTCCCCATGTCTGCCGGGCTCGATTGCGGACGTCAGAGAGATGCCCTGTCTGCGTGCAGCCTCCAGTGGTCCTAGCTATTATTTTGCACACTCCACGCCTTTGTCCGATGTACAAAGCCTCAAACATCAGTGTATATGAGCAGTGCTACAATCGTACCACCGCTACGCCCAAGCGAACACCATTGCGGACCTCAGAGAGATGTATAGAGGCTCTAGCAGCCAATGAGCACTGTGACCCCACGTCCATTGTCTGGCTCTACCCAGACGGAAAGCCATGGAGAGTTCCATACACGGCTGAACTGCCAGACAGCTACTCCAGCCCGCACCGTGCTACCGACTTTAACCCGCTACCATTAGCGGCCTCCAGTCGCCTATACAGGGCACGGTATGAAGGCTCACCTCGCCGAAGATCATGTGCTATTGCTGTGGGGTTGAGAGAATCGATATGCCTACCACCCCTCAGTCTGACGAGCACGATTGCGGACGTCAAAGGGACGCTCCTTTACTGCGTGGCCCAGTCGCATAGAGCTGAAAGCTTCAGGGGGTCACACACAACAAAGACCCCTCAACAGGCCTCGTCAGCCCGGCTTACTATCACAGCCCGTTTGTACGGGGAATGCGTATCCATCCCCTACTATTATTGTCAGCCACCTCCGATGCGAAGGGATCGAAGGACACGGGGCATCACGCACGGCTTTGTTTGCCGCGCTACCAGGCCCCCCTTCATTTGATACATGGATTGTCACACACACATTCTTGCTATTGTTGGGCTCTCCCCAAGCGGAAAGATGTGGAGAGATCTACGTACACAGCTGCACGGCCCATCGTCCATACAAGCCAGGTCAACACCGTCGGCTTTGTCCCGTGATACATCGGCGGTCACAATCAGTTGGACCCACTACAGTTCATGTATTACACCGACGTGCAGTGAGGATTGCCGCCTGGACGCGCCCACTTATCTGGCCCTCTCCGCCCAGTCCAAGCTCCATGGCGCAGTGTCACTTTATTATAATAATAATGGACTCTTTTAATGCGCCGGTATCCGCCAAGCATGACGCTCATGGCGCATATCTATTATTATCCTTGGTCATCGGGCCACAATTTACAGCATACATGTAATTCTTAGCTCGAGATGGACTTCATACGAGCCTTTTCCGACCATCGCTCAACGAAAGCGGAGAGCCTCAACGCCTGCACCAACTCAGCCGCGATAGCCCTTTACGCAGCCGAGCCCAGCCGACTGTCACCCTCAGAGTCGGTCTGTACCCGCGGTCGGACTGTCTCAAGTCGAGTCGTTCCACTTCCACGGCCGACTTGTCCTGTCCTATCCATACTGGAATCTGCTATACGCTGTACACGCACTTCGTACTGTACATGGATCCCTTCCTACTGCCCGGCTCTACTGGAGCGGCCCCCCCCGGAATATCGTCTGGCTCCGTTTCCCGCTGCTCTTCCAAACTGTATAGACTTGATATTTTTCCTTTTTACTTATCTGATTAACCGTTACAAATAAACAGTGTTCTCTTGTGCGTTTGTTTTTGGGTTTTTTCTCTCTCTTTTTCTTTGTGCATCCTACAGGTACCGCGGTCCTACGTCGTCGCGGTCTATACACCTCTACGTGATGCCAGGGTAACGCACAGCTGGCTCTGTGCTTACGACCCGATGAAAGGCCTATATGCGGGGGGAATGGATGAGAGTTTAACCTCATTCCCTCCGCGGTACAGCAAATCGGAATGGCCGAGTTTGGGTTCGTCCCCTCATTCCGGGCTACTGCTGCTACCACTGCCAGTCCGAAGGAATTCCGGGCGGTTAGATACTAGGCATGCCTTGAAGGCTACGTGTCTAATCGTCCCGAAGAGGCCTACGGCCGGGGGTAGCTCGATACCACGGTCGCTACCAGAGCGGAGGGAGAACGCTCGCTACCGGAGGCGACGAAGGATGCCGCCACAACGGAATGACTGGCCCGGGCGTAACTTGCTCCTTTTGTTTAGGAAACATTGTTACGACCTGCTGAACAGAGGCTCGCCCCGGTTACGTTTTCCAGTCTCCCGAGCCGATATACTAGCTGTCTACGGGTAAGAGCCGTGATGATGTGCTTTCGCTCCCCATGTCTGCCGGGCTCGATTGCGGACGTCAGAGAGATGCCCTCTCTGCGTGCAGCCTCCAGTGGTCCTAGCTATTATTTTGCACACTCCACGCCTTTGTCCGATGTACAAAGCCTCAAACATCAGTGTATATGAGCAGTGCTACAATCGTACCACCGCTACACCCAAGCGAACACCATTGCGGACCTCAGAGAGATGTGTAGAGGCTCTAGCAGCCAATGAGCACTGTGACCCCACGTCCATTGTCTGGCTCTACCCAGACGGAAAGCCATGGAGAGTTCCATACACGGCTGAACTGCCAGACAGCTACTCCAGCCCGCACCATGCTACCGACTTTAACCCGCTACCATTAGCGGCCTCCAGTCGCCTATACAGGGCACGGTATGAAGGCTCACCTCGCCGAAGATCATGTGCTATCGCTGTGGGGGTGAGAGAAGCAATATGCCTACCACCCCTCAGTCTGACGAGCACGATTGCGGACGTCAAAGGGACGCTCCTTTACTGCGTGGCCCAGTCGCATAGAGCTGAAAGCGTCAGGGGGTCACACACAACAAAGACCCCTCAACAGGCCTCGTCAGCCCGGCTTACTATCACAGCCCGTTTGTACGGGGAATGCGTATCCATCCCCTACTATTATTGTCAGCCACCTCCGATGCAAAGGGATCGAAGGACACGGGGCATCACGCACGGCTTTGTTTGCCGCGCTACCAGGCCCCCCTTCATTTGATACATGGATTGTCACACACACATCCTTGCTATTGTTGGGCTCTCCCCAAGCGGAAAGATGTGGAGAGATCTACGTACACAGCTGCACGGCCCATCGTCCATACAAGCCAGGTCAACACCGTCGGCTTTGTCCCGTGATACATCGGCGGTCACAATCAGTTGGACCCACTACAGTTCATGTATTACACCGACGTCCAGTGAGGATTGCCGCCTGGACGCGCCCACTTATCTGGCCCTCTCCGCCCAGTCCAAGCTCCATGGCGCAGTGTCACTTTATTATAATAATAATGGACTCTTTTAATGCGCCGGTATCCGCCAAGCATGACGCTCATGGCGCAGATCTATTATTATCCTTGGTCATCGGGCCACAATTTACAGCATACATGTAATTCTTAGCTCGAGATGGACTTTATACGAGCCTTTTCCGACCATCGCTCAACGAAAGCGGAGAGCCTCAACGCCTGCACCAACTCAGCCGCGATAGCCCTTTACGCAGCCGAGCCCAGCCGACTGTCACCCTCAGAGTCGGTCTGTACCCGCGGTCGGACTGTCTCAAGTCGAGTCGTTCCACTTCCACGGCCGACTTGTCCTGTCCTATCCATACTGGAATCTGCTATACGTTGTACATGCACTTCGTACTGTACATGGATCCCTTCCTACTGCCCGGCTCTACTGGAGCGGCCCCAACTGCAGTCGACGCACCTTGGGCCGAGTTGGCCTGCGGACGACTTAACTCTATGCTTCCACGGATGCATTGATGGATAATACTTTCTTCCTCGTGGAGCGGAAAGCTGCTAGGATTCCCATTTGCAGTTTTTTACCGCCCAATGGCCATGCCGGTCCGCACTATGTTTTCGGGCTCGGCCGCTTGCAGTCGACCTGCTTCATGGCGAGTTGTTCCCAGTCGAGCTGTCCAGTGCCCATGGGCCGATAACACGTCCTACCTTAGCTCGACGCTACGAAGCGGTAACATGTACCCGAGACACGTACACTGAATCATCGTTCACTATCGCTACCGGAACGGGAAACTGCGAGAGTCCACACGCACTGCACGTAACTGTTCAATGACCACGCATCACTGCACTTCCGGGCGCATTGTACAACCGTCAACATTTACGGCTTGCACACTACTACAATGACTACAGCCAAGACCGCTCCGTGGCTCCAAATCGGTGACCTCGGCAAAGGTCATACATGTGATAATACATATACATGTTTTATACATGTGATAATACTTGTACATGTACTGCTCACCACATAGAGGCCCAAAATATATTGGGTACTGGGAGGTGACTAGTCCATGACCTGACGGTGTTACATAGTCTGAGATGATTCATCACTACTTATCACGCTTGCAACCTCTGCGGATCAGCTGACTTCCTCGCCTTCTCTCATCCTTATGCTTTGAAAAGTGATAAACACTGTTCAAAGTATCGTATAGATTGGAATTTTTCTCCTTCCTTTCTGTCAAATTCTAGTTACATGGCGGCACTTATACAGTGCCGAGTCACTACATGCCAAGGCAGGCAAGAACCCGGCATGCGTCAACCCAGCCTACCTCCACCGTCAACTCCACAAGCTCACCGCTTGTTGCGGAATAGCTCCCGTTGACGATTGGCAACAACATTGCAGAACTCCGAAGCACCCCTTTCGGACCTGCGGGACTGATTTTCGACGTCCTTGAGGCCTTAAAACCCCCATCGGCGGAAAATACAAGGCAATTTTCTTCTCCATCGGCTCTACCCAGGACATTGAAGAATTACCATGAATAGCTGTGGCCACAGTCCCTTCCACGAAGGTCAACATTTCCAGCTAATCATAACCACCAGGATGGCCGGCTCATGCCAGCCCTCATCACGCTGGCCCTATACCCAATGGGTATGGACCCCGTCGACACGTACCTCGCATCAAACAACCTCTGCGAGCAGGACCGAAGTCGACTCGGGCCAGCCCAACGGTCCCCAGTTCCTTTCTGCAGATCGCAAACTTGGGGAACACACAGGGAATTCCGACGCCTTACGTCTGGCTGTCATTCCACATCATCGGATGAGTAGGTCATCTCTGCCAATGACCTTACACCTGCTGCCACACACAACAAGGCACAGTCCAGAGTTTTCGACTCCCGGTTCCTACAAACCCCTGGAAGATGTCAAAAACACCCCGCTCAGGATACCCTTAGCATCCTGAGCCTGGTGGCCCACAGGTCTTTATAGAGAATGGCAGTGACCTGATCCAACCAGGTCACATTCTCCTGGTATACGTAAACTCGCCCACGATGCCTGGCTTCTCGGCCCAGATCTCGGCGGAGGACCGAACTAAGTGTTCAAACAGTCCACTCGGAGCAACCATTGGACATCACCCACATGAGGAACGCTGGACGTCAGTCACATACCCAGCATAGGCGTGAAGTCCCGACTCCAAGAACTCCAACCCCACTACAAGGATCAACTTGGAATAGTTCCTGGTGAGGTTTGAACCCGTATCGTCCGGACTAGCACAACGAGTAGGCCGCCACTCCGTACCAGCATCGGAACCACAACCACTGTGAGATTCTTAGTAGCCCTGCAACACATATGCCAGCACTCTCAGTTATATCGAGAGCAAGCAAGAACATCTACACACCTACTCCTGACCTGTCACCCAGAGCGGATGGGTTGTGCCCCTCTGATCTGCGTCCCCGCCCTGGATCATCCAGGGGACGCTGGCAAGGACAACACCTCACTCCACCTTCCACTTCTCGACCGCCAATAACGACCCCACAGGTGGCCGCTGCGACCGAGACACTCGTCTGCCCTCCTACATAGCATGTATCATGTACAAGCCATCTTAGGCGCCCCATGTCGCCTCTAAGGGAAGACATCGAAATCTAACACGCGGTTGGACCACCTGGGCCCTCGCGTGCCCAAGCGGCTGGCCAGTCTCTGGAACCCATGAATGGGAGAAGCTAGTCCATGAATAATCTATTGTTACAAAAGGTCAATCTCTGGGCTGGAACTGCTCATTAAAAATGGCCGCTGCAGCACAATGGAAATAGGTTTCAATGGCCAACACGCTGCACAATAGCAAGGGAGGATTTGTTCACACTCTATTGTTAAGAGATTATGGGATTATAGTACGGCCACTTCAGTCTTAAAAATCAATCAAGAGCACATAGGCCTACTTGGAGTTGTCAATCCGTGCAGGTTTTTTCATAACTAAATACATGTACATGTACTAGTTAAATAAGCTGATTTATTATTTCTCACGGGCTGTCAAAGGATTATAAGTTTTAATTGTGATTGTCGATTATAGGTTTGGCCTTTAAAAATGAAATAAAGAGGGCAATCATAGATTTGGGGGTACAATGAACACATTTTTTTTTTATTCCAACAAAGTATCAACATGCACTGTTGTTTTATTTACGTTTCAATTCCAACAAAGTATAACATGAACTGTTGTTTTATTTTCATTGCAACTGTTTGTTTTCGACTGTTCCCGAAAGTGTCATTTAAACAACAACAGCATACTACTATGATTTAGGCTTAATTGTCATTCAACCATTTCGAAATTATCATCATGTTGTTTTGAACTCATTTTAAATTACTGATTATCATTGAAGTATGCATACGTTTACTATGCCCCTTAGCTGTGACGACATTTATCATTAATTGCTGCTCTCATTTTAGTAAAAGATGCCTTGTCAAAGAAAATTATGTCAGCAGGTAGTCAATAGTCTTTTTCGTTCTCTGATATAAAATGACTAACTCTTCGACCGTCAGGCACATCTAAGAAACAAGAAACTACCAATAATAATTAGAAACGTCTGACAGCGAAGGATGACAAAATACTACCTAGTATATTTTTTCATAGTGATGGTACACTTTTTTTTTCAAAGCCGCAACCCTTCTTAAACTCCAAACACAAAGGCACTAGTCATCCTTTTGTCCACTTGCAGCGGATTAGCTGGGGATTACACAGCTGCAAATTGGTTTATTGTTCGGCCAGCAGACCGGCCAACTCAAGCTCAGATCATGAATATGCTGGTGACGAAAGCCGGCATGTGCACTGACCTGTAGATAATGAATGGCTTACTTTCCAAAAGGAAGGGCCCGCGTGGGCCCGGGAAGGCCCACATGGCCCAGCCGCATGTTAGATTTCGATGTCTTCCCTAAGGACAGTACTGGCAGCGACTTACACCAAGCACCGGACACACGCCTCCAATAGTCGTGCGTACGGGCAGGAAACTTCTCACCACCGTCGAGAGGCAAACTAAGGGGCTCGGCCCGGAGCAGTTGCGCAATGACCAGTCAATACTACCCGGGCCCGACACCCTCCACTACACTTGGTTTGGGGCCTACGGCCCCAAAAACCAACACCCAACACGCTGGACATCATACAAGGACCCTCACAGCGGGGCCTCACAACGACGCCTCTGTCATGGCTATCCGGTGACTGTTTATACCTTCCCCGATGTGGTGCTACGAAGATGCTCCCTCTCCTTCTCCTACTAATACACCACTAATGGCTATGGCGGACCTCTGCCTACGCACCAGCTCCACACCAGGCTCCAAGTTTCTTCTACCCGCAGCTACAGGTCTGCTTGGACTACACGCGATGTGGAGACGCGTGCATCTACTAACCTTCCTCCTGTCAGTGGGTACGCCTACGAGGACCAGTGAGATCAGGGCCCTATCAATAGCTGAATGCCATATACGCCGGATGCCACACAGCACTCGACTCCTTCCAACCATAGGCTTCCTCACCAAAAACTGATGCCCTGTCTTCGAGCCACCAGACACCTCTGTATCGTCTCGGACATCGCGCTCCGGTGACCCGTCAGGCAAGCTAGGGTGCCACGTCAGGGGTCTGAGGTGGTACCTAGCCCAATCAAAGGACTTGAGAAGGAACCCCTCTCAGCACTTCGCCACTACCACGAAGCCCAGCGTCGAAAGTCACGTTTATCCGCTGGATCGCCTCGACCGTCAAGTTTGCATGCCCAGTCTGCCCATCTAAACTGGGCCAGCAAACCCACTGATACATCAAGACCCAAGATGTGAGAACAGTACTCGCATCCTGGTCCTATTTCTGAGTTCTGTCATCAGACTTGGACGAGGCAGCATGATGGAAATGCCCCTCCATTTTCTCCTCTTGCTACCTGAGGGACGTCCTGCGGAGCGACTTAACTCATGTACGGCAGGAAAATCCTGGCTTCACCGACCTGGAAACCAGGATTCCTTCAGGCCTGCTGACAGATGGGCAAGACCTCCATGAAAGCTCTGCCCATGGCGAACTCACGATGGGCATTGTGCCCATTATGCTAACCTGATTCATATCCACCAAACTTCCCTGGCTCTCCACGTAGCCAGCCCACCACCGTAACTCGGTGCCACTCTGCAGTAGACTCCCCCCCACCTGTTGTGGGTTGAGTCTACTAGTTCATACCTACCCCAGATGGTTGCGTCCCGCCCGTTCTCCCCACTTCTGGCCTCGAGCCTCCTGGCTTCGAAAAGAAGGACGATCATGGCGGCTATGTCGGTATGCATTGTGGGAGGTCAGGGTGCACCACGGTTGATCAAGTCTTTTCAGCGAAGCAGCAAATTGGCGCAGGGGAATTTGCATATAGTAGTAACCGTCTGGGGTAGGTATGAACTAGTAGACTCAACCCACAACAGGTGGGGGGGAGTCTGTTTCCCTGTATGTGTTAGTTGCGTTAATGGATACGTTGGGATGTGGGTACTAAGCCACTGGCATGGACGCGCGCCGTACAGATGTAACTACAACAAAAACTGCTCAGAATGCACCACAGAGCATATATAGAGTTTTTAAAATGTTCCAAGGGTTCTTGAGTGGGACCCGGACCCCAGCACCGCGCCAATAGGGGCTTAGCGCTTCAAACGCTACTTTTTTGGGGATTTCAATGTTGGCAACTCTGCAATGCGAAAAAGTACCTCTCAGCGATCTTCACCAGGCACGTTGGGGCAAATGTTCTGCCGATGACTGCTTCAACTCCTTCACGGAATTGATCAGTTTTGGACTTGGTGAGATGAATGAGTAGCCGACTGTGACTGTACAGTCGCTCGGCTGACATTGCTGAGGTCACTGAAACGCAGGAATCCGGCATAGCTGATGAACAGCAGGCGTAGGGTCAGCCAGGGTAGCCGAGAATTGACCGTCTGCTTCAAAAAGCTGAATCATGGTGGCAGGTGATATGGGTTATTTTCATTTTAATAGCCTTGAAGGGCCATCTTGACAAGTGGGTCATCAGTGGGCGAAGGTGTGAGGCTATGGAACCATTCGATGGTGGCTGCTGTTGATTCGGCGGTAGATTTGTGGTTGAGTGGGAGGAGTGATGTAAAGTATAAGCAGAGATGAACAGGTTGAACTGGAAATGGACAGATGTCGGCTTTGGATGAGGCCCAGGTTTCAAAATGTTTCCAGGCTGAAAGGTAGCTTTTGGTAGTAGATGATGCCTTGGATGAAGGAATAGTGAAGGTGAAAGATGCCTTGCTAGCTGCTGGAGTTGTGGGTCTTTAAACTGACCGTCCAATTCGTGCCATCTGTCTGAAATAAGGAGCAGAAAGAAAACAAAAATGGGAAAAAACAGCAAAAATACTAAACCAAATTGCCAAACTATGTAAATATGACTGATTGAGAATGTAATTGGCTGAAAGAGCCAGATATTACACAGGGCAAAGGGCGGTACCCTTGCTGCGAATGTCAATGTGACGTGAGGGAAGACAAAGTGTAGCGTGGGTGGGGGAGCAAGGTAATAGGTTGCTTGACTGAGAGTGAACTTGAATAGATGGTTTGGCATTTTAAAAAGATGCCTGAGGACACTGTTACGTAACAAAAAGCGCAAAGAATTGCGCTCTGCACCTGTCGAATGATATCAAAACAAAGGTCACTTTCTTTCTCAATTCCTCCGAAAGAAATTTCTTTTCTTTTCTATATCTTCCTCCTGTGACAAACAAAAAGAAAACACACAGCAGTTTCTGGAGTACTGGTACTAGTAATAGGAGGAGCTGCCTACCTCACCAAGGACACTAAAAAGAGGGCATGGTAAAGTAAAACAAGATATACATGCATAGCATTCAACAACAAAATATTAATGATTGGTGACTTAACAATGTCAGTTGAGCCAAATTTAATCAAAGCTATTGAATTAAATTCTTACCAATAAAATTCACATTTTGTAAGATTTCTATCCTAATATCGTAAACCAAAATGACTCAGAGAGCAACTTAAAATTCTCATTAATAATTATTATGCATTCCTGTGGGCATTGATCAAAAGATAAGTGACAATTTGTTCCTTTAAATACTGTTGTTAATACTAAACACCTCGTTTTTGTGGGTGCTGGTATACCATACCATGTATACCAGCTAGTCGAAAGTGAAAACCGCTCAAGCTAAGACTGGTAATTGTAATTTGTTTACGAGAGACTTCATACCTTGATACATACAGAAATTGTAAGTTTTGTCAATACCACATTGTCTGAAAATGTGCTTATGTTAAACACACCATGGAAGAGCTTGACACCCCCACCCACGCTGGATGAACTCAGCAACACCATCAACCGCCTCGCTTGTGGGAAAGCACTTGAGTCCTATGGACAATAACAAAGGAGACAGAAGTTACTGTAATAGCTACCGGGGAATCTCCAAAAAATCAACAAAAGAGATAATTTCTAAGAAGTGATGCTGTTTTTTTTTTTTTAATAAATTCATGTGGAAGAGAAATAATGCAAGTTGCAAAGATAAAAAAAGGTGCCAAGTCCCTGAAAAAATTTTCTCAGTCAGAATTAATTCTTGTTGGAGAAAAATAATGTGCATGTTTGCACTGTTTTTATGTATTTTTGCAATGATACGTCTACCTGTGTTCCAGCTGTTGGTATTCTTGGGGTCTCCTTTATACATTTTTTTTTCATTGGCATCTTTGTTGATTAAATAAAAGTGCACAGCTGGGGCCAATTTCATAGAGCTGGTTAAGCACCAAAATTTGCTTAAGCACCAAAAACTTTAGTAAATAAAATTAGTATGTCAGCCAAAACTAGTTGTGAATGTTATGCTCAGTGGCTGAATACAAGTCAAAAGCACATGAAAATTTGGTTGGCAATCCTTTGATTATGGAAGACTTTTCACCAGAGTTGTTGACTCGAGTCGGTGACTTGGACTCGAGTCCGACTCGAGTCACCAATTTTTGTGACTTGCGACTTGACTTGACTTGGAAGGAAATGACTCGAGACTTGACTTGACTTGACTTGAGGAAATTTGACTTGCGACTTGACTTGACTTGTGACAATTTGACTTGACAACATTGCAGTGTTTCGTACCGTTTTCTTTTAGATTATTTTATCAAACTTTTCATACCAATTCTGCCACGGACGTTTCGGAACTTCAAAATAAAAATTGAAAACGTTGCCGCCGCGATCTCAAGTTCGGTAATTGTTCGTAGTTTTACAAACATTGTACATTTTCTACAATGTATGCATACACTGGACGTACTTTTTATTATCTGTATTTGCAATCGACTTTTGCTGCATGTGATCTGCGCACGTTCACATTAATTTACACAAATCTGGTAACACGTTTCCCATTCAACTCGGTGCATTTAAAACAGTTTCTTCTCTAGAGCACCATGCTCAAAATAAACCATTGATTGTTTGCACTCACGTGGCCGTTCACCGAGAAAATAAGCTGTTCGTCGTCGAAGTTTAGCGAAACTTCTTCACTTATTCTTCCCAAAATACAGCGTTTTAAATGAGGTTGCTTTTATTCAGACTACATTGTTGAAGATTTCTCGTACATCCACAGCAACATAAGAGGCCATTTTTTGGAAATTTTGAGGTACATATGCTTATTTAAAACGTTGAGTTTGCGATTGCAACTGTTGACACTTCTTGCCACAACGTGAATTTACCTTACCGCGATGTGTGCTGTGTGATGGCCATGGGGCAAATGCTTCGTGTGGACGGTCAACATTCCGCCCGGACACGCTACCTACGTTGTGCCGTGGACTACAGAAACTTTGACTTTTGTTGTTAAATTAGTCCTTCTTTCTTCCATGATTATCTCCATGTAAGAATGTTTCATGTTCATCGGTTACGAATTATTTTTCGCTACATTAAGCTAAGATTTACTTCTATTAGGCCTTTTTGTCATCTGTCATTACTTTTGTAATGAATGTAAATTTCTCTTTCGAATTTTCTGTGAATAAAGTAACAATTAACTAGCTACAGTAAGTACAAAGCTAGGCCCATAAAATAAACCGGTAGTGTCTAAAATTGAAAACTGGTCTACCCAACTTCCCAAGTAATTTTTTTTTAAACCGAGGCCAACAATTTGCATTTAGTGGTTTACTTTAATTCAAAATAAGTTTCTCATCATTGCATTCTCAAGATTGACTTGACTTGACTTGACTTGAAAAAACTTGTGACTTGACTTGACTTGACTTGTTTTTGACGCAGTGACTTGTGACTTGACTTGACTTGGAGCAAAATGACTTGCGACTTGACTTGACTTGAGAAAATTTGACTTGCGACTTGACTTGACTTGTGAAAATTTGACTTGGTTACAACTCTGCTTTTCACGCTTAAGCAAATTTTGTGCTCAAGCAGCTTCATGAAAATGGTCCTGATCATGTCCTCGCCATGCTTGAGAAATCACGGGTGTCCAGTCTTGACAGGGGAGAACTGACCGTTTTGAAAGCAGACTGAACACAGAATAACGATTGTCAATTTTAGGAAGCCACTTTAAACATTGCAAGTTCGCTTTTATTCTTCCTCAGAAATCAGACATTCTGGAAAGCAACCGCAAACTTCGACATGAAGGAGAACTGAAATGGAAGTCTGCTAGGGGTAGGCTGACAGACATTCACTGCGTTGTTCTTACAGATGTGGTCATTTTTCTCCAAGACAACAATGGCAAATACACATTTGCATCACAAGACAATAAGGTATGTTGGAAAAGGTTTGAATTTTTGTTTTCATGTGGGTTTCAAGTTTTAAAATATTGTCAGCTATGTACAGAGAGACGTTACAGAAATCTGTGTTTTTAGCAAGAGGTGTGATGAATTCTTAAATGGACGTCTTGAACTTTGTCTACTTAATATTCCATCTGTACATGAAGGTACTCATTGGTTTTGTTTAAATATCAATCTCAGTGAGCCCTGATACAGCATTATTATTATGTGTATAAGCAGATAACAGACTTTTCAGCCTAGTTCTAATCCCCTAAATAAAAAGCAGCCAACATCAGGATAAGTGTACAGTCCAATCCATATTTGAATCTAATTGGATCTAGCTAAACTAAATGTGTAGCAGGACTATTGACTTTTGTAACATTGAAAACAATTTATTTATTTATTTATTTACAAAGACCAACAGCAATACAAATCGCCAATTGCAGGATGGTTATTAACATTACAAATAAACAAACACACAAACAAACACACAAACAAACAAACACTCGGACAGCCAACAGACAAACAAGTAAATGTACAGATAAATAAATCCATATGTATATCTATAAAAGAGTATTTACAACAATAAAAATAGATTTACACAAACTGTAAGATGATACATGTATCTGTATAGATATAAGATATAAGAAAAATAAGTAAGAAAATAACTAAGAAATAAAGATAATAATTCATTAAAATAACAACATTAGAATAATATGTAAGTATGTATGATTAGATGACAGGTACATTCAAGCTGACAGCTGATATAGCACCAAACACCATGCAACGTATACATAGCGGATGAAAAAAAATGCGCATATGGAAAAGCAGCTTTAGTCTTTCACTCCAGCAGGAATGACAACCTTTGAAATCATGAAAACATTTGGATAGCTCTTTATATGTGTATGACTGGGTCACACGGCCATTTTGCATTGATGTACATTGGAAACACTCTGACAAATGTAGATCCTTATACTTAAAGAAGACAATGATCTCTTTATAATAGAAATAGCACTTTGACCCTAAAGCATGGCAATAGCGCTCCGCACTAATGTCGTCACAAAATCCCCGGATGTCAGACAAACAATGACGTGTGCATGTTTGCAATGTTTGTCTGAGGTCCGTTGCTATTTTTAGTGTAAGTGCGGAGCGCTATTAATGTCTCCATATCTATACGTGTCCCAGGAGTTACACAGTACACCAACTGTCAATAAGGCCAAAAAAAAAATTGTTGTGTTGCCTTCAGCGACCGACAGTAAAATGCCAAAACTTTGGGTCGGGATTTTTTTTGTTTTCTCCAAGTCCTAAAGTATAAAAACTCACCATTTTTGACAGAAGATGTAAGATTTAGCAGTAAAAAAAGCGTGTCTCCTCAAAACGATCCAAGACCGTTGATTTATAAACCCTGGTGACCATACATCCTGTATTTATTCTTAAATGTTTGAAAGTCGGGAAAAAAAAAATCGGCCGACCGACCCAAAGTTTAATTTTTCCACTTGAGGGCAACACAACAATTTTTTTGGCCTAATGTGAATGATCTTCCATTCAAGTACTACATACATAGCATTAGTTTTGTTTTCAGAATTTGTGTTACTGGCTCTTGCTGCAGAGCTGTTTTCTTGGTGTATATATTTACAGCTAATATGAGTAGTATTGCTTAAAGAATCTTGGCATTTTGGCATTCCAGATAACACTATGAGAGATGCCTGCATAATAATTTTTGGACTATGGGACCATGTCAGGACTAGCCAGCAGCATACAATATCAGCCATTATATATATATAAGCGTTTGTCAAAATAGCCATTGAGCTATCCAGATACTTCATAGAGCTTCCTTCTCAATAAGAATATCAGTTAGTTTTATAAATCACTAATATTTGACCTATCACTGTTAAACCCTCAGCCTCCTGTAATTAACCTGTTCAAGCTCATGGTGAGAGATGTTGCTATTGATAAGTGCAGTATGTACTTGATCAGTCATAAATCTGCACCAGAGATGTATGAGGTCAACTGTGATACATCAGAAAAAAGGAAAAAATGGAAGGAAATCCTCGAACAAGCCATCCATGAATGTCCTGACAAAGGTATGCTTAGTGTATTTTGCAAAATTACGTTATTTTTGGCGAGCTGCGAAGCAAAGCGAAGCCTATGTAGTAGTACCGTTCGTCCCGTCCATCCGTCCGTCGTTCCGCGTGAAATGTTTAAGTTTTTTAGTATGTGCTTGAACCCCAATTTTTTAATTTTTTTTTATGGTTGTATTGTCCAAAAAAATGTTGTTATTATTGTAAAGAAAAATGTTAAAGTTTTTTCTATTGTTTCAAAATGTTGAATTTTTGGGGGGATGGGTGTGTGTGTGATGGATGGGTGTTTGCTATCATGTTTGTAACTGCACGAAATTTAAATGTTCATATTGAGAGTATTCTCTGTCTTCTATCAAAATATGGACATTAAAAATATGTCTTTAAGATGTAGAAAGATTTTTTGGGAGACAACAAAATGTCTCCCTATTGACCGGTGTCTCCCAAATGTTAACTTTTAGATGCTAACCTGTCTTACTATTATTTAGAAAAATAACTTATATAGCACATAATAATCAACAATTTTCTATGCGCTTTACATATTATTATCCCATGTCATCGTGACATAATTTACATTCCTGAAACCATCTCAACTCCCTGTGGAGTATAGAGGACGTGCAGTCACGTGATCAGGAAGCCATTTTGGATGGCAATGCTGAAACACGTGTATAATGCACGTACGTACAGTGAATACATGTAACCCACATGCGTTCACGTAGCTTGCAAATCAACCGGACGTGCACGCAGAAAGAAGTGCGCTGCTCATGCTGCTGCTCATGCTGTCTGGTACGCGTGCCGTCCAAAATGGCCGATAAGCTGTCAAGTGACGTCACGTGCACGCTCTCTATAGTCTTGTTCAAGATGGTATTACGTCGTTGTACTTGGCCAACAGATCGCACGTACGTGTACATGTCAACACAACAAACAACCCGAAATAGCGTCTACACCACACACACAAGCCTATAACCCCCCGTGCAGTCGGGGCATCATGACGTAGCCTTATTTGCATTAATATATTTTGAAAATTTGCATGGGGATGAAATCTAGTACCGCGACGATGTCGAAAGCATTATATGCAGTACGCATACACACATGTAGGTTGTACAGTGCCCTACATGTACATTGATATCATACCATGACTGCTGATTGTATTGAATTTGTAGGCCTTGGATTTTGCAACACAAAATTTGGGATTTGAGAATTTTCTAGAACAGCAAGGATCTTAGAGAACTTGGGAATGGAATAAATTTACAATAGCGTACCGTGCCCCTCGAAATCATTTCGTGTCTTCATGGAGCCCGGGAACATTCGGTGAAATTTTTTCATCCCTTCATTCATTCATTCATTTTGGCAACATACAAAAGTACTGTACACATGAAATACCGTAACGAATAATAAAAGCCAAGGATAATTCCCCAAAAGCTGTAATAGACGGCTATTCATGTCCTAGAATTTCTCAAAATCTTTTTGTGCCGCATGGCGGTTGATCGAAGTATAATCAAGCCATGGCTTGGGTAATGACCATGGAGCTATCTGTTTTTATAGCTCCATGGTAATAACGGTTGCCGCTGAGTTTCAAACGACCGTGGTAGCACGTCATACCACGTGCGTGGATTGGACGCTGACCAAAAAGCTCATTATGCACCCTGTTGTTGACCCCAATGAATACGCAAATTTACCCGCAGAGGTCATGCTCAGTCTTCGTCACGTGTCACCAGAGTAAACCAATAAGACGTTGATTTTTCGTAGGGCGGTGGAATTGTCCACTTTGTTCACGTGGGGTGGGTAATTGTTTGGAGGGACTAGCGCATAATCAACGTCTTGGACAAGACTATGTGGAGTATACAGCCCCGGCTACTAAGCGCACAGAGGCTAATCGAACCACAAAGCCATCTTTACCCTCACATCCATGGCCGGATTCAAACCCGCAATCTGTAGATTGACCACAAGACTTCGTGTTCAACACGCCAGACCACTCGGCCACAACATCAACAATATTTCTAATAATTACTATCATCACAAAAACAATTTTTAATAAACTATTGGATATCATATAATGTTTTAACATCATTACCAGTAGTTGCCTGTTGTTGACTACACACTGACCAGTGCTCATTTCCATGGTGAATGAGAAAGGGAACAAAGGCACGCACCAGATAACAGACAGAATTCTATAGGTGGTGGTCAGCAAGCAGAAATGTGAACAATGGTGCACCAAGTAGCAATAAGCTGAACACAAAAGGTTGTCATATAATCATTATTCTGGTGTAAAGTGAAAAAAGTGGTACTATCAAGTGACAATTGTTACTGGATATGGGGGGAAAAAAAATAATGAAAAATAATGCTGCCAATTATATAGACAAGATCCCGTATGAAATATCCCTGTGAATTGTTTGACAGTCCAACCAGAAAAGAAAAGGAAGTAGAAGGATAGCCATTGACCCAGTCCTCCATGTTTGAGCGAGCAGAGAAAATACATATGGCCTGTTGGACATGGGAGTCAGGCGATGTATTCCACAGCGAACACGGCCTACACAACTGGCCGTATCCAAGCTTGAAAAATCCCCGTAAAGGGTACAGCCAAACATGGCGAATCTAAACGTCACCCTCCACCCAAATTATCCAAAGCAGCGTTATTTACCATCATCCGCTAATCATAACAGGAATTTATTGCGCTTTCTAACGTCTTCCGCAACTGAGAAAGTCTTGAACAAGGCGTCATCCATCGCTGGCGTCATGAAGTGTGGCACCTTCTAATGTCATTCAGCAAATTTCCACTCGTTTTCTGAGAAACCCCATGGCGGTTTATAACGTCCTCAGGATGTGAAGAAAAAAAATTTCCACAAGATATCTCGTCATCCGTCACGGTCTGGTTAAAGACCTACTAAAATGGATATTGAAAACAGATGAGAGTTTGCCAATGTGTTATTGGTGTATGAAAAAATTTATATATGAAGTTTCATATAGATCAGCGCGGAGTGACGTCATTCCAACTCGCCGATCTTGGAGCCGATGAAAACAAAGCATTAAGTTGTAAAGGTTTTAAGACGAAAAGCTGCCAGAATTGTTTAATCTTATTACAGGGTACTTCAAAGAAGGATATTGTCTGAGGAAAAACTATGACTCGACAATGAAAGTCGTACAGAACACGATTTCTGCTTCTTGACAAAAATATTCAGAAAACAATTCTCGACGACAGACAGTTTGCGCGTGATTTGTCCGTAGCTTGCACCATCTACACGTTAGTTTTCATCGGTTGTAGAGAATGAAAGTACCCGGATATCCGCGCTGATCTATTTTTACGAACGACATCGACCTATTTATGAATGGTTTGATCAAATTTGTGTAATTCTCTCGCTGAGGGCGCTACACATGCATGGATCAGTGATACCCTGTCCAATATATTGATACAATGCGTGAACGCAGTTTACCCACGTAAACTGATGTACAATGGGGTAGTCGCCGCCGGGCGCATATTTTTTATTTCGTAGTTTTGCATTTCATTCCATCCCTGGCCCTCCACATCTTACAAAGCAATACATACAGTACTTGACTGCACGTACATGTATCTCGCAATACATTACATTGCTAGTATGTGATGTACACATGTACTGTATACGTGTACAGAGTACAGTACATGTACGGTATAAAACGTGGGTGGCACAACAGCTGTAGTCTAGCTCTTTTCAAGGATGAATTTGCACTGCGCCCGAGCGAACACCATTGCGGACCTCAGAGAGATGTCTAGAGGCTCGAGCAGCCAATGAGCACCGTGACCCCACGTCCATTGTCTGGCTCTACCCAGACGGAAAGCCATGGAGAGTTCCATACACGGCTGAACTGCCAGACAGCTACTCAAGCCCGCACCATGCCACCGACTTCAACCCGCTACCATTAGCGGCCTCCAGTCGCCTGCCTATACAGGGCACGGTATGAAGGCTCACCTCGCCGAAGATCATGTGCTATTGCTGTGGGGTGAGAGAAGCAATATGCCTACCACCCCTCAGTCTGACGAGCACGATTGCGGACGTCAAAGGGACGCTCCTTTACTGCGTGGCCCAGCCGCATAGAGCTGAAAGCTTCAGGGGGTCACACACAACAAAGACCCCTCAACAGGCCTCGTCAGCCCGGCTTACTATCACAGCCCGTTAGTACAGGGAATGCGTATCCATCCCCTACTATTATTGTCAGCCACCTCCGATGCGAAGGGATCGAAGGACACGGGGCATCACGCACGGCTTTGTTAGCCGCGCTACCAGGCCCCCCTTCATTTGATACATGGATTGCCACACGCACATCCTTGCTATTGTTGGGCTCTCCCCAAGCGGAAGGATGTGGCCAGGTCAACACCGTCGGCTTTGTCCCGTGATGCATCGGCGGTCACAATCAGTTGGACCCACTACAGTATTACACTGACGTCCAGTGACGATTGCCGCCTGGACGCGCCCACTTATCTGGTCCTCTCCGCCCAGTCCAAGCTCCATGGCGCAGTGTCACCTTTATAGATAATGGACTCTTTTAATGCGCCGGTATCCGCCAAGCATGACGCTCATGGCGCATATCTATTATTATCCTTGGTCATCGGGCCACAATTTACAGCATACATGTAATTCTTAGCTCGAGATGGACTTTATACGAGCCTTTTCCGACCATCGCTCAACGAAAGCGGAGAGCCACCAACTCAGCCGCAATAGCCCTTTACGCAGCCGAGCCCAGCCGACTGTCACCCTCAGAGTCGGCCTGTACCTGCAGTTGGACTGTCTCAAGTCGAGTCGTTCCACTTCCACGGCCGACTTGTCCTGTCCTATCCATACTGGAATCTGCTATATGCTGTACACGCACTTCGTACTGTACATGGATCCCTTCCTACTGTCCGGCTCTACTGGAGCGGAAACGATGCAGCCGGCTCGGCCCCAACTGCAGTCGACGCACCTTGGGCCGAGTTGGCCCGCGGACGACTTAAGGCTAAACTCTATGCTTCCACGGATGCATTGATGGATAATACTTTCTTCCTCGGGGAGCGGAAAGCTGCTAGGATTCCCATTTGCAGTTTTTTACCGCCCAATGGCCATGCCGGTCCGCACTATGTTTTCGGGCTCGGCCGCTTGCAGTCGACCTGCTTCATGGCGAGTTGTTCCCAGTCGAGCTGTCCAGTGCCCATGGGCCGATAACGCGTCCTACCTTAGCTCGACGCTACGGAGCGGTAACATGTACCCCAGACACGTACACTGAATCATCGTTCACTATCGCTACCGGAACCGGAAACTGCGAGAGTCCACACGCACTGCACGTAACTGTTCAACGACCACGCATCACTGCACTTCCGGGCGCATTGTACAACCGTCAACATTAACGGCTTGCACACTACTACAATGACTACAGCCAAGACCGTTCCGTGGCTCCACATCGGTGACCTCGGCGACCCTGGCCGTCATAAGTGTACTACATGTATCCTGTTTGGACACTGGATAATGAATAGAGTGATAAAGGTGATTAAAATGCGAGCATGCATTGACTCGAAATTCGGCTAGCTCACTCGCCACGCATGTTGTCCTGAGGTCAAAGGTCATACATGTGATAATACATGTACATGTTTTATACATGTGATAATACTTGTACATGTACTGCTCACCACATAGAGGCCCAAAATATATTGGGTACTGGGAGGTGACTAGTCAACCTGATCTTGTTCTACCTCCATGACCTGACGGTGTTACATAGTCTGAGATGAACCATCACTACTTATCACGCTTGCAACCTCTGCGGATCAGCTGACTTCCTCACCTTCTCTCATTCTTATGCTTTGAAAAGTGATAAACACTGTACAAAGTATGGTATAGATTGGAATTTTCCTCCTTCCTTTCTGTCAAATTCTAGTTACATGTCGGCACTTATACAGTGCCGAGTCACTACATGCCAAGGCAGGCAAGAACCCGGCATGCGTCAACCCAGCCTACCTCCACCGTCAACTCCAAAAGCTCACCGCTCGTTGCGGAATAGCTCCCGTTGACGATTGGCAACAACATTGCAGAACTCCGAAGCACCCCTCTCGGACCTGCGGGACTGATTTTCGACGTCCTTGAGGCCTTAAAACCCCCATCGGCGGAAAATACAAGGCAATTTTCTTCTCCATCGGCTCTACCCAGGACATTGAAGAATTACCATGAATAGCTGTGGCCACAGTCCCTTCCACGAAGGTCAACATTTCCAGCTAATCATAACCACCAGGATGGCCGGCTCATGCCAGCCCTCAACACGCTGGCCCTATACCCAATGGGTATGGACCCCGTCGACACGTACCCCGCATCAAACAACCTCTGCGAGCAGGACCGAAGTCGACTCGGGCCAGCCCAACGGTCCCCAGTTCCTTTCTGCAGATCGCAATCTTGGGGAAGACACAGGGAATTCTGACGCCTTACGTCTGGCTGTCATTCCACATCATCGGATGAGTAGGTCATCTCTGCCAATGACCTTACACCTGCTGCCACACACAACAAGACACAGTCCAGAGTTTTCGACTCCCGGTTCCTACAAACCCCTGGAAGATGTCAAAAACACCCCGCTCAGGATACCCTTAGCATCCTGAGCCTGGTGGCCCACAGGTCTTTATAGAGAATGGCAGTGACCTGATCCAACCAGGTCACATTCTCCTGGTATACGTAAACTCGCCCACAACGCCTGGCTTCTCGGCCCAGATCTGTTCAAACGGTCCACTCGGAGCAACCATTGGACATCACCCACATGACGAACGCTGGACGTCAGTCACATACCCAGCATAGGCGTGAAGTCCCGACTCCAAGAACTCCAACCCCACTACAAGGATCAACTTGGAATAGTTCCTGGTGAGGTTTGAACCCGTATCGTCCGGACTGGCGCAATGAGTAGGCCGCCACTCCGTACCAGCATCGGAACCACAACCACTGTGAGATTCTTAGTAGCCCTGCAACACATATGCCAGCACTCTCAGTTATACCGAGAGCAAGCAAGAACATCTACACACCTACTCCTGACCTGTCACCCAGAGCGGATGAGTTGTGCCCCTCTGATCTGCGTCCCCGCCCTGGATCATCCAGGGGACGCCGGCAAGGACAACACCTCACTCCACCTTCCACTTCTCGACCGCCAATAACGACCCCACAGGTTGCCGCTGCGACCGAGACACTCGTCTGCCCTCCTACATAGCATGTATCATGTACAAGCCATCTTAGGCGCCTCATGTCGCCTCTAAGGACAGTACTGGCAGCGACTTACACCAAGCACCGGACACACGCCTCCAATCGTCGTGCGTACGGGCAGGAAACTTCTCACCACCGTCGAGAGGCAAACTAAGGGGCTCGGCCCGGACCAGTTGCGCAATGACCAGTCAATACTACCCGGGCCCAACACCCTCCACTACACTTGGCTTGGGGCCTACGGCCAAAAACCAACACCCAACACGCTGGACATCATACAAGGACCCTCACAGCGGGGCCTCACAACGACGCCTCTGTCATGGCTACCCGGTGACTGTTTATACCTTCCCCGATGTGGTGCTACGAAGATGCTCCCTCTCCTTCTCCTACTAATACACCACTAAAGGCTATTGCGGACCTCTGCCTACGCACCAGCTCCACACCAGGCTCCAAGTTTCTTCTACCCGCAGCTACAGGTCTGCTTGGACTACACGCGATGTTTTCGAGGATGGCCCTCCCCTCTCAACCCATGTGGCTAATGCACACACCTCCTATTGGCCACGTCCTACCGAATGGCCCCTAGCACACTACCGTGCATCTACTAACCTTCCTCCTGTCAGTGGTTACGCCTACAAGGACCAGTGAGATCAGGGCCCTATCGATAGCTGAATGCCACATACGCCGGATGCCACACAGCACTCGACTCCTTCCAACCATAGGCTTCCTCACCAAAAACTGATGCCCTGTCTTCGAGCCACCAGACACCTCTGTATCGTCTCGGACATCGCGCTCCGGTGACCCGTCAGGCAAGCTAGGGTGCCACGTAAGGGGTCTGAGGTGGTACCTAGCCCAATCTAAGGACTTGAGAAGGAACCCCTCTCAGCCCTTCGCCACTACCACGAAGCCCAGCGTCGAAAGTCACGTTTATCCGCTGGATCGCCTCGACCGTCAAGTTTGCATGCCCAGTCTGCCCATCTAAACCGGGCCAGCAAACCACTGATACATCAAGACCCAAGATGTGAGTACAGTACTCGCATCCTGGTCCTATTTCTGAGTTCTGTCATCAGACTTGGACGAGGCAGCATGATGGAAATGCCCCTCCATTTTCTCCTCTTGCTACCTGAGGGACGTCCTGCGGAGCGACTTAACTCATGTACGGCAGGAAAATCCTGGCTTCACCGACCTGGAAACCAGGATTCCTTCAGGCCTGCTGACAGATGGGCAAGACCTCCACGGAAGCTCTGCCCATGGCGAACTCACGATGGGCATTGTGCCCATTATGCTAACCTGATTCATATCCACCAAACTTCCCTGGCTCTCCATGTAGCCAGCCCACCACTGTAACTCGGTGCCACTCTGCATATAGTAGTAACCGTCTGGGGTAGGTTGAATGCAGTAGACTCCCCCCCCAACCTGTTGTGGGTTGAGTCTACTAGTTCATACCTACCCCAGACGGTTGCGTCCCGCCCGTCCTCCCCACTTCTGGCTTTGAGCCTCCTGGCTTCGAAAAGAAGGACGATCATGGCGGCTATGTCGGTAAGCATTGTGGGAGGTCAGGGTGCACCACGGTTGATCAAGTCTTTTCAGCGAAGCAGCAAATTGGCGCAGGGGAATTTGCATATAGTAGTAACCGTCTGGGGTAGGTATGAACTAGTAGACTCAACCCACAACAGGTTGGGGGGAATTTGTGGTCCTTTTTCCGGGATAGGAAATCCCTCAATTTTTTGTTCTTATTATGTGAGTATAGGAAAACTATTCAAATAGTCATTCATGAGGAAAAATCGATACTTCTCTATTCGTTTTAATACGTCTTTAATGACAATAGAATTGAACTTTTTTAAATTACGCCAAAAATGCATCTTATTGGCAAGACTTGAATTACATTTTTTTTTTATTACACAGCTCAACCATGACCAACTTTTCTTCTGACTTTGCATCCACAGGATAGTCCATCATGCATCATCATGCATAAGGAAAAGTTTCAACAGAACATTTTCCTACCTTTTTTCTGTTTATTTCTTCTTGACGGAGTCAGAAATGTTCCATTAAAATAGAAATAGTTCCATCAAGCCTCTGAGTGAATAATATGAAGTTGCTTTTACAAATTCATGTTTTTTTATCAGCAAAAATAGCTTACAGTTTCACTTGCTTTTCAAGTCAATAAAGGTGAACATTTGCATAATTTTTTTTGAAGATGATTGATTCTTTGTCAATCTTTTTTGGTGCTTGATGAGATGACAATTAAACCATATAATTTGCTCAAAGTACCAAAATCTCATAAGCAATGGGGCGATAGAGCTTTTGCTCATGCAGGACCATCTCTGTAGAACAAGTTGCCTCGTGACATCTGATCTCTAACTTCTGTTAATTTGTTTTTAATACAGTAAAACCTTGATAACTCGAACCTCAGGGGAATGCATGTAAACTTTGAGTCATCCAGACTTCGACTAACGAATGGTTGAAAAGTCAAGTAAAATTGTGCACGTAGAGTAGGGGAGAACAACTCATAATGGAAGTGGCATGTTACGTATTACATGTACAAGTACTTCATTTTCAATCATAATACCTGTATACCGGGGGTAATGTATGATGAATAATCAATTGTATGAGTTTTGATATATTTCTCACCTGAAAGTTGATATTCTGCTGATATTTAGCACAGTTATTTCGTTTGGGACCTGTAAAGTTACACGTTTTTAATATGTCCCAGCTGTTCTTGGTATAAGATCTAATCAATCGCCATGATCGCTTGGATTTTTGTTTGGGAAAACATACAAAAATGTATCTTTTATCGCTCTTTAATTAAATGCTTAAAGTTAGCCTCCTAACTGACGCGTTTCGATCCTAGCAGGATCTTTCTCAAAGGCTAAATGACAAAATACATTAACATTAATACATTAATACATTAATAAAATTCACAGCAGAAGTCTCTCACCATGAGGCCCACTTCCTTGATGTCACCATCCGCAAGGAAGAGGACACACTAACCACTAAACCTGTATTCTAAGCCCACAGATACCCACCAGTACCTCCATGCCACCAGCTGCCACCCCAAGCACTGTAAGACTGGTATAGCATATAGTCAGGCCCTCAGACTCAAGACGAATCTGTTCTAATGACTCTGATTTCTCCAAACACACACAGGAACTGAAGAAACACTTAGTTGCAAGAGGCCACAGCTCTTGCAGGGTGCGGAGTGCCATTGAGAGAACTTGTGCCCTTCCCAGAGCGGCAGTTCTCCAAGAGAAAGCCCCCAACGATGATACTTGTACTAATAACAGAGTTGCTCTTGTGACTACTTTCCATCCCTCTCTTCCCCCATTACGCAGAATCACTAATGATAACCATCACATTCTTCACACCTCAGACCGTCTCCTCAGGGCTATCCCAGAAAAGCCCATCTTGGCCTACAGACGTCCCCGCAAGCTCCGCGACTTGATTGTCAGGTCTGAGGTCCCTCAGATAATGTCTCTTCCCCAATCCAGCATGGCACATTCAAATGTATCTCTAGATGCGTAGTCTGCCAGCACCATATCCATGAGTCCGAATCTTTCACAGGCAATGGCTCCACCCATAAGACCAAAGGGAATATTACCTGCACTACATCTAATGTCATTTATCTCATCTCTTGCAGGGTATGCAACATACAGTACGTGGGTGAAACCAAAAACACCCTCAAGAAACGTTTTTATGGTCACCGGTCTACAGTCAAAACTCAGAAACTGGGTTTTCACTTCAATCTCCCTAACCACACAATTTCTGATATGATCTTGCAGGGCATTGAATCACTTGGCCACCGCAGGGACTTGGTCCGGCTGAGCAGGGAGAAAGTTTGGATTAAGAAATTACGCACTATTAAGCCGAACGGACTAAACCTCCAGGAAGGCAATGATTAATATTCTTGTTTGCTTATCTCCTTTTCATTCATCCACAGGTACTCTCTAATCCCTTCTGCTTTTTGCATTCCTCTCCTCCCTCTTGCCCATCTTGATCTCCAATCCTCTAATTAACTCCTTTGTTAATCCCTCACCCCCAGCACCACTCTTTCCAACCCTTTTGTAGTCTGTTACCTTTGATCTTGCCTACCTGACCCCCACCCTTTGTCTGACCTATCTTACCCACCCTGACTCTCATACCACCCCTTCCCTTTGTCCATATCCTCTGATCCATTTTATGTATGCTTCCTTCACTTGCATGTTCATGTATTTTGTCATTTAGCCTTTTAGAAAGATGCTGCTAGGATCGAAACGCGTCAGGCCCTCCTAACATTTGATATATTTCAGGTCATTTTGGCTGATGAGCAGTTTGCAGCAGTTTATTACTTGTATTGCTCTTTAATTATAAACTGTGAGGTACACAATAATTTTACAAGCCATAGAAAAACAGAAAAACCAACCAAGTAAACACACATGATACAATAAACGTTGTGTATAGCTAGCATGTGCACGTCACACTCCAAGGGGTAGGTGTCAATGCATCAATTGTGGTACCCCCATTTTAGTTTTTTATAGAGACGTAATTGGCTAGGAAAGAATGAGGTACATGTACGCGTTCAGTACAGTTGTAATTCATAGGCTACGTGTGCTTTGGAGGGGTTGGTGTTAATTCATCAATTGTAGCATGGAGCTAGGAAGTGTACCACGTGGCCACCTGCAGAGCAGTTGGTGACTCAATTCATTCACAATGAGAGTGTGAAAGCCAAGTAGAAACATTGAAAGAAACACCATGAAGTTTGATGAACATTCGTCGCATATTTTTTGCATCTGATTAGGACAGACTCTGTGTGATTTTTTCATTGTTCGGAGGAAAACCTTTATCTCGCAACACGAAAGTATTTATGTACCCAAAAGCCTATACTTTGGCAGTGGGCTTTGAGGTATTCGAGGTTGAGTTATCAAGGTTTAACTGTAACTTAATATCTTATTTGTGTGGAAAAGCTTACAGGGTTCTATGGCCTAGTGGTCTGGCGTGTCGAACTCAATGTCTTGTGGTCAATCTACAGACGGTGGGTTCGAGTCCAGCAGTGGGCTAGTGGTGCTTGCGTCACATATTGCTCCTCTCCACCCAAGGTGTAAATGGGTACCTGTGAGGGTAGAAATAATCTTGGTCCACGACTATGTTATTACCGTACTCGAACGTACGTACGAACCGATTACCCGCACGCACGCACGTATACGTACATGTATTCGTAAAGGCCTATCTATAACATAGTCTTGGGAGTCGTGTAAGGGCTGTGAGTTGCGTGCGCACCTCGTAAGTATAATGTATTTAGCGCGCTACTTCGTCACCATGGCACACTGTTGAAAATGTATGAATGACGCTGGTCATTCCCCTCGGGCAAAACCTGAACTTCGAGGCCTGCGGTCAGCTCCCATGGCAATGGCCGGGTCAAACAATGCAGAAATCGCTGCATGTGTAATCTGATACTTTCCCATGGCCGACCTGTGGGTATTGCCATGATGCTTGCAGTGTACAGGTGGATGTACCATGTGTTGTATACAGTGTGAATTATGAACAGTGTAAATGGATTTTGGTTTATAGGCCTACATGCCTACATGTATTAACTTAAAATGGAGTGTTTTACTGTAGGCCACAGGCTAAATAATACTTTAATAGCACATTTAAAACTCCTTGCTTCATGTTTTTTTACCAAATGCAATGGAATGATAGTATTCCAAGGTACAATAATTCAACAACCGTGGATTTCTACATTATGTTGTAAATTAGCCACTGAAATACACAGTCATATATCTCCCCAACTTTCGCCCAGTCACATTGTCGAAATTTCCACCAAAATGCATGTTACAGTACGATAATATTGTGTAACTTCATGGGGTGCCTTACATGTATGCACGTGCGTTATTATTAAACAGAAAATGGGCAGCGCCTGACTTTAGATGCAACGCATGCGCAGTGTGTTTTTACACATTTCCCAAGACGGTATTAGTGATAGCTCCGTGCGTACGTGTGTGCGGATCACCAGTACGTACATACGTATGGTCATTGCGGTTCGAGTATCCACACCAATACCGTCTTGAACCAAGACTAGGGTAGAGATGGCTATGTGGTTTGATTAGCCTCAATGCGCCTAAAGCAGCCAGGGCTGTATACTCCCCAGGGAGTTGATGGTTTCGGGAATATCAATTATGGCAAAGTGCATAGAGAATTCTTGATTATTATGCTTATCTTGATTATTATGTAAGTAGATATTATTATATGTTGTTATCAGGTGTTTGGGTTCATGCCAAACACCTATTGTTATTGTTCGAGGTTTTTTTAGCTGTTCCGACATTTCGGATGTCGGAACAGGTTTAGTTTTTGCTTAGATTTTTATTATTATTATTATTCTTTATCACCCTCTAAGCTTGTTAACAGCTTATCTCTTCTTAGCTTCTTCTGATCAGCTTAGATGAGGTATCATATGAAAGCTTATAAGCTAAGGATCATACTGGCACTGAGTTGTAAAAAGTCTTCATTAATTAGGCACGTGACAGCTCATTTGCATATTTAATTAGTCAATTTTGTTAGCAGCGTATCTCGAGAACCCAAAATTCTATGAAAATAATTCTTTTTCCAAAAGCTTTGTTACATCCTGTAGTTGTGCATGCTGCCACGAAAATGGCCGTGACGTCATCATGACGTCATAAAATTGGCTGTTTTTAAGCCCTACGTCAGAGCATAGGCCTATTATGTGTGTGTAGTGTGTACACGTACATGTACTGTATTACTGTATACAGTTAACCCCATT
Organism: Astropecten irregularis; assembly: GCA_963971285.1. Lineage (NCBI taxonomy): Eukaryota > Metazoa > Echinodermata > Asteroidea > Paxillosida > Astropectinidae > Astropecten > Astropecten irregularis. Next base: position 8,912,215 of record OZ020257.1, read on the forward strand.
TGCTGCTGGGATTGTTTATCTCAAATGATCAGAGTCTGAGGAATGTGCTGTTATGTAAGAGGTAGGCCAGCAAGTGCATGACCATGCACTGTTGCCACGGTAACAAGGTATGGTTAGTTTGATATTATGGAAATGATCATGACGTCATCATGACTTCATCAAAAATGCTGATTTTATTATTAGCAGCATATCTCGAGAACGGTAAGTGCTACGGTAATGATTCTTTTTGTAAAAGGTTTGTTACATCATGTAGTTGTGCATGCTGCCCCGCAATTTACAGTGACATCATCATGACGTCATTAAAAAAGGTAATTTTTGGTTTATAGCAGTATAACTCGAGAACGGTAAGTGCTACGGTATTGGTTCTTTTTGTATAAGTTTTGTTAGACCCTGTAGATTTGCATGCTGTTGTGAAATTAACTGTGACGTCATTATGACGTCATCAAAAGGCATAATTTATGTTTGCAGCATATCTTGAGAATGATAAAAGCTATGGTAATGATTCTTTTCACAAAAGCTTTGTTAGAAACTTTAGATGCACGCTGCTTTGTAAATGACCGTGACGTCATCATGACGTCATCGGAGCTTATAAAGCTGATCAAATAAGTCGGAACAGCTCCGTGTTCGTCCACGAACACTTAAATGTCTAGTTATTATTATTATTAGCTGTTCCGACATTTCTGATGTCGGAACAGGTTTAGTTTTCGTTCTGGTTTTTATTATTATTATACCTTCGCACTTTTTGCTTCCATAGCTTTGTGTGATAAGTTTGTTTATTCCTAATCTTTTATAATCTTTTTCTGGTAAGCTTATATGTGGTATCTTATGAAAGCTTATAAGCTGAAGTTAATCCTAAGACTGAGTTTGTTAAAATTCTTAATTAATTAGTCATGTGACAGTCATTTGAATATTTAATTAGTCAATTTTGTTCGCAGCGTATCTCGATAATGGCAAATGCTATGCAAATGATTCTTTTTGCAAAAGCTTAGTTATATCATGTAGTTGTGCATGCTGCCACAAAATTTACTGTGATGTCATTATGACGTCATCAAAAAGCAGATTTTTTGTTCGCAGTTTATCTCGAGAACGACAAAGGCTATGGAAATGATTCTTTTTGCAAAAGCTTTGCTACATCATGTAGATGTGCTTGCTACCACGAAATCTACTGTGAAGTTATTGTGACGTCATTATGACGTCATCAAAAAGCTGATTTTTTTGTTTGCAGCATATCTCGAGAACGGCAAATGATACGGAAATGATTCATTTTGCAAGAGCTTTGCTACATCAAATAGTTGTGCATGCTGCCACGAAATTTATTGTGACGTCATTGTGACGTCACCAAAAAGGCTGATTTTATGTTAGCGGCATAACTCGAGAACGACAAATGCTATGGTAATGATTCTTTTTGTAAAAGCTTTGTTGCATCCAGTAGTTGTGCATGCTGCTGCGAAAACGAACATGACATAATCATGATGTCATCAAAAAGGCTGATTATTTCTTTGAAGCATATCTCTAGAACGGCAAATTGTATGGTAATGATTCTTTTTGCAAAAAACTTTTCAGATTCTCTAGATAGCATGCTGCTTTGAAAATGAGCGTGACGTCATTATGACGCCATCAGAGCTTATAAAGCTGATTAAATAAGTCGGAACAGCTCCGTGTTCGTCCACGAACACTGAAATGTCTAGTTCCCCATTTTTTTTTCTTCCCAAAATTGTCCGCAAGACTTCTATATGACTGTTTCAAGATATTGACCTGAAACTTGGTGGGAACTAATTCGGTTGTGATGCCAAGTTGTACCTAGAAGATTGACGTCATGATTACGTCAAATTACACACATTTTAAGGAAAAACTCTATAACTTGAGAACCACCTGACCATAATATTGACATATGTTACTAAACACGTGAATCTCAACAATTTATATATTTAGTGTTGTGCACAAATGACCTTTACTTCCGGTGTTACCGGAAGTTGAAGTTTGACTCAAAATTACTCAAAAACGGAAGAATTTGGGCATATAAAACCGATGGTAAAAGATAGAGATGTTCTTGGGCTTTCAGAAAATATCAACGATGACGTCATGCGGGCTGTATAGCACCCTCTACAGTTGATTAAAGATATACAGTGATAACGTAATACGAAAGTAAACAATGGTTTCCCGCCAAATTTAGTGAGTGTGAAGCACTAATGCACCCTGACATGATTTCTGCAAATTTTCAATTGTTTGTGATTAACTATCCTGAAGTTATCGTCCAGGCAAGTTTACATATTACACCATTTCCTATACGCTATTTGTCAGTGTATGAATACTGCAATCAGCATGATCAGTATCACACAATTTAAGTGTATTTCAATATGCCATTGATTACATACGTTCCAACAAGCAGTCACATAACAGTTAAACTAAACACATAGTGGTTGTTCCCACAACCACATGTCTAGTTATTTATTACGGCTGAAATTGATAGTTAATCAACAACAGTTTACGTAATTATTGTGCTACATTGTATCTTTTTTAGCTGTTCCGACATTTCCGATGTCGGAACAGGTTTAGTTTTCGTTCTGGTTTTTAGCTGTTCCGACATTTCCGATGTCGGAACAGGTTTTGTTTTTGTTCTGATTTTTATTATTATTATTATACTTTATCACCCAATTTTGTTTATTGTTTATCTCTTCTTATCTTCTTCTGATCAGCTTAGATGAGGTATCATATGAAAGCTTATAAGCTAAGGATCATACTGGCACTGAGTTGAAAAAATTCTTAATTAATTAGCCACGTGACAGTCATTTGAATATTTAATTAGTCAATTTTGTTAGCAGTATATCTCGAGAACGGAAAGTGCTACGGAAATGATTCTTTTTGCAAAAGCTATGTAATAGCATGTAGATGTGCATGCTGCCATGAAATTTACCGTGACGTCATCATGACGTCATCAAAAAAGCTGATTTTTTTTTTAGCAGTATATCTCAAGAACGGTAAATGCTACGGTAATGATTCTTTTTCCAAAAGCTTAGTTATATCATGTAGTATTGCATGCTGCCACGAAATTTACTGTGACGTCATTATGACGTCATCAAAAAGGCTGATTTTTGGTTCACAGCATATCTCAAGAACGGTAAATGCTACGGAAATAATTCTTTTTGCAAAAGCTTAGTTATATCATGTAGTTGTGCATGCTGCTACAAAAATTACCATGACGTCATCATGACGTCATCAGAAAGGCTGATTTTTGGTTCACAGCATATCTCGAGAACGACAAATGCTATGGTAATGATTCTTTTTGTAAAAGCTTTGTTATATCTTGTAGTTGAGCATGCCGCTACGAAAATGAATATGACGTCATTATGACGTCATCAGAGCTTATAAAGTTGATTAAATAAGTCGGAACAGCTCCGTGTTCGTCCACGAACACTTAAATGTCTAGTTACTGTTGATGACACCGGATGAAAATTCTGCCATTTCTCCTTGCACTATTTTAATGTACATGTAATGGGTTTTCGTCTTACAAGGAGGATCAGGAACACAAGATTGATAGAACAAAACTGTTCTTCATCCTTTGCCCATGTTCTAGCTTCAATTTCCTTATAATTATTTCCCGGCCACCTTTTTAATTTTAATAAGGGTCACGCGTCATCAGACACGTCCGGGCAAAGAAATTTATTTCGTATGACGTCATCGTCATAAAAAAGCCATGAATTTGTTTCTTTGCAGCATATCTCAAAAATGACAAATGGTAATTATTCTTTTTGTAAAAGCTTTATTAGACCCTGTACATGTGCATGCTGTTGTGAAATTAACTGTGACGTCATTATGACGTCATCAAAAGGCATAATTTATGTTTGCAGCATATCTCGAGAATTACAAAAGCTTTGGTAATGATTCTTTTCGCAAAAGCTTTGTTAGAAACTTCAGATGCACTCTGCTTTGTGAATGACCGTGACGTCATCGTGACGTCATCGAAGCTTAAAAAGCTGATCAAATAAGTCGGAACAGCTCCGTGTTCGACCACGAACACTTAAATGTCTAGTTATTATTATTCTTTATTGGCGTCCTTCCATAGCTTAAGTGTAGTAAGTTTGTTTATTCCTAATCTTTTCTAATCTTCTTCTTATCAGCTTATATGAGGTATCTTAAGAAAGCTTATAAGCTGAAGTTTCTGAAAAGGCTGAGTATGTTAAAATTCTTAATTAATTAGCCACGTGACAGTCATTTGAATATTTAATTAGCAAATTTTGTGACCAGCATATCTCGAGAACAATATACGTTACGGAAATGATTCTTTTTGTAAAAGCTTTGTTACATCATGTAGTTGTGCATGCTGTCACAAAATTTACCGTGACGTCATCATGACGTCATTAAAAATGCAGATTTTCTGTTAGCAGCATATCTCGAGAACGGTAAGTGCTACGGTAATGATTCTTTTTGCAAAAGCTTTGTTACATCATGTAAATATGCATGCTGCTGTGGAATTACATGTGACGTCATCATGACGTCATTTAAATGCTGATTTTTATTCCATATAGTAAATAGTGTCTGATTGTCATGAAACCTGGTAAGTGCAATGTTTGTGCTACTCCAAGACTTAGTTGTTTCTGTGATGACAGTTTGATTGAACTTTTAAGAAAAAAACTACAAGCTAATTAAATAAAGTCGGAACAGCTCTGTGTTCGTCCACAAACACTTAAATGTCTAGTTTCCCTTTATTTTCACTAGTGCGCCACTGTGCCTTAAGCATTTATTAAGAAGAGGATTAAGCACCTTATAAATCATGTATGTATTTTTATCATTAAGATGCAGAGACAGATGAGGAGAAGAGAGTAGCTGAAGCGAAAACAGCAAAGATCAAGAATCTTCTTGGTAAGGAGACTTAATGCTATTAGAATAAAATATGTTAATGCAGGCCTTTGGCCTAAGTATGCATGCTTTTGAACGATTTGTTGCAATCCTCACTACTCACTTTTTCATGTAATCCAATATGGAAACAAGAATTCCAGTGAATTCAATGTTGTTATTTGAGATTAAGCTTAAATAATCATAACACTCATTTCCTGTTTCATCAGCAGGTGGAGGTACTCATAATCTTTATACTTCTGAAATGACCAACCCTGACCTCAAAGGGTGTTAGCTTGTTGGTGCAAAGTAAATATTATCTTTGAGATTCCTGTATGGGCTGTATGCTGTTATCTTTCTACTATTCTTTGTGTCCAATATTTCTTCCATTTCCTATGGAAATCAACCAACCTTTATGTTGATATCTTTGCTTCTTTTCAGATCAAATGCAGCAGAAAGATAATCAATTGAGTATTATAATGGAGGAGAAGGATAAGCTAATTCAGGAGCTCACAGCTACTCTGAGTAAAGATGGTGCCCTTGGAACTGTATGTATACCAACTCTAGAATATTGTATCTTAAAATGAGCTATTCGAAGAGAAGTCCACTTTGTAGTTTGTCTTTAGCTGTTCAATCAGACAGGGTTTTTTAATTCAGGGTCTAAGAATCCCATGTACAAGAGTGGTGTGAAATCTCAGTTTTTTATGAATGTGTCTAATTTTATTTTCCACTTTTTCTGTCAAACACCAGCGCCAGCACCAACTTTAAAACAATAATTTTACTGACATGTCAGGCCGAGCAGAACTTAGTGTATTCTCTTTCTCTGACTCCAAAAAATGCAAAAACATGGTCAGAGGGCCACAGAGAAATGCTGAAGACATCATTCAAAATATTTGCGCATCATGTTTCATGAGATTTCAAACACCGCAAATCTGGTATCAGGCTAACATAAGGGAAACAATCTAAACACCAAAAAGAAATTGACCAGTGGTTGTACCAGAAAGCTATAGAATGCACCACAGAGCATTTATACATTTCAATTTTTTTCCGGGCAAATAAAAAAGAAAAAAGAACCTCGACATTACAAATATATATATTTAAATTGCATGCACAAGAGGGCTCCCACACCCAACATTGTATATGCCTTGTGCGCGTAGTTTTGAGCTTTTTCAGCTTTATTTTTAATGTTCTGTTCCACCCCTGTATGTAATGACACCGTCATTTACGTATGGAGACTTCCTCAGTCTTCAGGAGACCTAGAATAAATTGTAGGTGCTTTAAGGTGTTTTCTTTTGCAAATCCATTATCCTTTTTGCACAGGTTTGTAATAAACTAATCAAATGTGCTTATAGATTACTATATTTTTGCATGATATCAACATTTCAAGACCTTTTTTAATAGTGTCACCCATTGGTTTGTCATTGAACCTTTAAAGGTAGTTATCATACTTTGATTTTTGTCAAAGAAATACAGATTCATGGGCAAAAATATCAAGGAAGATACAGTCACAGTCATCTGTGAAAATTTCAGTCCCATACGGTGCCCACTTTTTGAGAAAATTGTGACAAACGGCCACAGTATTTCTCAAGTCTTTTCTCTTTCATTTTTGATCTTTTAAAAGATCAAAAAGATTTTCGGTCATTGTTTGACTAATTTCTGGATAAATAAATACACCATTTCATGCGGAAAAAGTGTAACGGTAGGTTTCTACCAGCACCATTTTCATACCTTGAAAGTTATACATAAATCTGTGAACATGTCTGTTTTGGTTTCTTACCAAAGTATATGATACTACCTTTAATAAAGGCTTTTTGGATGACCCGCCTGCTTTGTCCAAAATGTAATGGGTATTATTATGTTTGCTGTTAGCTTTTGATTTTGTGTTGGTCTCACAACCTGTGGTTTAAATTGTTGCATTACAGCTTTTAGGATGCTGATATGTCTTAGTCTTAGCTTATATCTGAGTAATTGTGTAAACACAAATAATGTAACATGAGTCTGTAATAATGCATGGACTAGAAATTTGTTGTTTTAACCTCTGTGGACTCAAAATCATCTCCCATCTAGAGGACACATCAGTGTGTTCCCATTTAAATGTTTTGTTCCAGTCATGGGCAAGACTAGTGAATCATGCTTTCAGTGGCCTTAACATTTTCATTAATGACTCATTTGGCAAAAGTTAATTTGTTTCACATTATTTTATTATAGTAATAATACTATTAATAATGGTCATTATTATTGCGCAGCTACCATGTGAATATTTTTTATTACAACAATAAATAGATTTTGTTGTATGCATTTCATACAACAAAATTGCGTCCCTAAATCCAACTTCCAATGCCAATGAAAACAAATTAAGACTTCAGACTTCAGTGGGTTAGATTTCCAATAACGTCATTATCAACAGAAAGGTATTGTTTTTGTTCTGATTTTTTTTTTCTTCTTCTTCTTCTTCTTGACGTTTTGAGTTACCATAGACTTTTGTAGGAGCCACTTTGACCACTTTTAAACTGCCAATTTTAACCAAACTTGGACTAAAGGAAGTCCATATAGAGTAGTTGTCTCCCAGGTGTCATGTGACAAGCGATTTGAATTTAATAATCCAAATCTTTAAAAATCAACAAAAAATCAACCGTTTGAGATATTAAGTTCATTCTTTCACCAAAAGTGAATGTTAGGCGGGGTCTTTCTTTGTGACACATTGCTTGACCTCTGTGACCTCTACTTCCGGTCAAACCGGAAGAAGCTCCTCTTTTAACCTTTCAGCCCCACATTGTTTATTACCATGCGTCCCGTGGTGCCCACATTGTTTGCGCACAGTACACTGCCCTGTCCCACGGTTTTTTTTCACACACACAAAAAATGCAGCTCAGACTAAATTTTATTTTCAAACTCGATTTTCAGTATGAAGGAATTATCATTGGAAAAAACTTTATGCACAAACCTTAAAGCCACTGAAATGATCTTTCCAACCATGTAAAAATTACTATGTACTTGTTTTATTATTTGAACAATATCTCATGGTAAATGTGAACTGTCACAAATTGCGTGTCTGAGCACCGCGAAGTCCACCCCGGCCACCACCACGGCCACCGTCACGACACCGCGGGCTCCAGTCGCACTCGGCCCGGTGCCACGGTGTTGGCTTGGCCCGCTCCCGGTACGGTGTTGTGGCACTTGAACCAGCTGAGTTCGTAGCGTCAAAATCATCATAAGAATCACTGCTGATATCACTGGGATCTTCTGAACTAGTTGATCCCATGTCTGAATCACTATCAGGAAAAAGTCCAGCAAGAATTTCGGCCTCACGGTCAGTCATGATGCTCAAGAGGCAAGCAAATTTCAGCTTGAAAACTTTGTTGGAGTTGTAACTTTGTAGGTCAATTTTCTCGAAAATTCGTAATGGCGTCCCTATGTGTATTGTGTACCATTGGAAAGACGCGTCATTGAGCTTTCTACCTGTATAAAACTCAACACCACAGGGCGTCAAGCGAAGCTTCTAGAGCTAACTAAACTTGCGCAAGTCGCTCGGCGACTAAAGTCGCCATTGGGGCTCAAGTGGTGTACAACGTATGGGCGACAAAAGTCGCCATAGGGGCTCAAGTGCAGTGTAACGCATGGGCGACTTTAGTTGCCGTTGGGGCTGAAAGGGTTAAAAGTGGTAAGAGCTAGGATCATGATTCTTTCACCAAAAGTCAATGCTAGGCAAGGTCTTTCTTTGTGACACATTACTTGACCTCTGTGACCTCTACTTCCAGTCAAACAGGAAGTAGCTCCTCATTTAAAAGTGGTAAGAGCTAGGATCATGATTCTTTCACCAAACATCAATGTACGGGAGGGTCTTTCTTTGTGACACATTGCTTGACCTCTGTGACCTCTACTTCCAGTCAAACAGGAAGTAGCTCCTCATTTAAAAGTGGTAAGAGCTAGGATCATGATTCTTTCACCAAACATCAATGTAAGGGAGGGTCTTTCTTTGTGACACATTGCTTGACCTCTACTTCCGGTCAAACAGGAAGTAGTTCCTCATTTAAAAGTGGTAAGAGCGACGATCATGATTCTTTTGCCAAATGTCAATATTAGGGAAGTTCTTTCTTTTTTTTCTTTTTTTTAAACTTGGATTCTGGGACCTGATGAAAACATCACTAAAGATGAAAAGTGGCCCAAAACATAATGCTTGAAGCAAGTTGCAATAAAACCTAAAAAGTGGAGCAAAAGAACAGCATAAAAGAACATGATTCATTCAGTGGTCATGGTGTTGGTAACCCTATCACTATGCCCTACCAGGAAAAATAAAAAACGCAACCTGACTAGGCGTGCCGTTCACCCACACTTTATGGGCCCGGGCCCCGTAGGCTGTCAAATGCGCAGGTCACCATCTCCTAGCCAGGCATTAAGCTACCCTAACTAAACCATGACCACCAGATAAACAGCTAAAATAGAACTGAAGAGATAAAAAATGGTTTAAAACATCTGACCGATGAGGAAAGCATTAACTTTTGTCTTAAAGGCAGACACATCTGCAGAGGTAGGAAAAGCAGACGTTGGAAGGGAGTTCCACAGTCGACTTGTCCTTGGTATGTAGGAGTTAGATGGAGCTCTGTTTTTGATCTAGGAATACGTACACAGTATGGATGTCCAGTCAGTGAAGATCTGGTAGCTCTCAGATTAGGTGCACATGGGGGTAAAATATCAGCTAGCTCAATAAATGGCTTCAGGAAGAAATGACGGTAAAAAACACAAAGTGATGAAACATTTCTCCTGTGACTCAGTGGAACAATGCCAAACTTGAGAGGCTCATCAATCCTGAGTAAGTGAAGTGCTTTGTTCTGCAACCTATCCAGCAGCTTTAATGATGAAATACCTACTCCATTCCAAATTGGAGAAGCATATTCCATAAGAGGGCGGATGTAAGCCTTGTAGATGGTAACACGTGCTTGGTGAGGGAGGATGTTTCTAGAACGGCCCAGGATGTAGAGTCTTTTTGCTGTTTTTCTGGCGATTCCCAAGATGTGTTGAGACCAAGACAGTGTTTTGGTGATAGTAACACCTAGTAGAGTAATACTATCAGTAGGCTGCAAATCTCTGTTCATGAAATGAAGTGGTGGATGATTCTGATTTCTTTTCCTACTGATGATCATCTCCTCTGTTTTATTGGCATTGAATGTTACACACCAGTTGTTCGCCCACTCTTCAATTGTGTGTAGGTCTCGTTGTAGGCTATCTGCACATAAGATTCTATTATCAGGATTTTTGATGGTAAGATGAAGGGTAGAATCATCGGCGAATAGATGAAAATCATTCTCAAGGTGCGAAGCCAGGTCATCAATATACATGAGGAAAAGAACAGGACCAAGGATACTCCCCTGGGGGACTCCAGCAGATACAAGCTTTGCTGATGATTTAAAGCCATCAAGTACAACAGATTGTTGTCTATCCGAGAGGAATGATGTAATTTAACAATACAGATCACCTTGGATGCCAAATGAAGAGAGTTTCTCCATAAGACCTTTGTGCCATACCCGGTCGAAAGCCTTCTTGATGTCTAGCGCAATGACTCTTATTTCTTGTTGGGTGTCTAGTGCATTATTCCACCACTGAGTGATGTAAGAGAGCATGTCAATTGTTGACCTCTTCTCCCGAAAACCATATTGGGTGTCGCAAAGAAGGTGGAGCTTGCTAAGCTGGCCGCGGATCTGTTCAGATATGATGCGCTCCTTGACTTCACTTTTGATATTATGGGTAGCAGCGAAATCGGTCTGTAGTTGGATGGATCCTGCTTACTCCCCTTCTTTGGTACAGCTATTATATTGGCAGTTTTCCAATCTGAAGGAACAGTCCTGGTGTCAATTGAGATCTGGAACAGCTTAGCAAGAACAGGAGCCAGTTCAGGTGCACAATGCTTCAGTATGGTTGCAGATATTCCATCAGGACCATTGGCTTTGGATGTATCAAGAGATCTAAGTTTTTTTAGAACATCTTTTGGACGAAATTTGAGAGAAGTGAGAACTTCATTGGTTTTTGATCGTAGTTTTGAAGGCATTTTCCCACCGTCATCAAGCTTGGCATTGGCAGCGAACATGTTGTTGAGCAGTTCCGCCTTCTCACTAGCTGTGTTGTAGGTGTGACCATCGCATCTGAGAGGGGGAACAGCAGAGGTTTTATTGCTGTCAGTCACCGTCTTCACAAGTTTCCACCACTGTTTTTTATCTGACTTCTTAAGTTCTTGCTCAAGATGTTGTGAAAACTGAAGGCGGGCCCGACGCAGAATGCGCTGACAGGAAGATTTTGTTTGCATGTATAAGGTCCATGAATTTTTTGTACGTTGTTTTTGCCATTTGTTGTAAGCCTTCTGTTTGTCCTGAACTGCCTCTCGACAGTTGTCGTTGAACCAGGGTTTATCTGAGTAGCGGCAGTGGCGTCACCAGACTTTTGAGTCTGGGGGGGCACAAGGGGGGCACTAGCAATTGTTGGGGGGGCACCGCTACAATATATATTATATTTTTTTCACCAACCCAAATCTCAAATGGGGGGGCACGCGGGGGGGGCACGAGGTTTTCCAGGGGGGGCACGTGCCCCCCCTGGCCCCCCCTTGGTGACGCCACTGAGTAGCGGTGCCTGGAATGCTTTGATGGCACATAGAAATCCATGGCATCAGTTAGGTTTTCTTTTACACTAGACCAAGCTGATTCTGCGCTGTGCCCCTTTGAGAGCGATGTCCATTCTACATTGGCCAGGAATGATCGCATACCATCCCAGTCTGCTTTATCGTAGAGCCAAACTTTACGTTTGCCTGCCTTGCTGGGCGATGGAAGTCTGTAGTTGGCCACGGTTGAAATAACACTGTGGTCGGAAGATCCCAAAGGGGCACCGACAGTAACAATATGGTTGTATGGGGAAGTTGTAAGGAATAGATCCAATTTTGAGCCAGCACCATCCTTGCCATTCCTTGTTGGTGAGTCCACCAATTGATGAAGATTGTTGAGTACTGCAAACTCAAAGGCAGAGTCACCATGAGCATCCGTCTTATTACTACCTAGCCATTCTTCATGATGTGCATTCATATCCCCAAGAACAACAACTTCGGATTTTGGGTGAAGTTCCTGGATGGCAGCAATGTTCTCTGTGATTTCATCATACACAGAATCATCAGTAGACGGAGGTCTATATATGCATAATATAAACACCAGTCGCCCAGCTGTAACTTGAGACAGATCATTTCATGTTGAGTACTTTCAAACTCATGCATTCTGTTGCATATAACAGAGTCCCTGTAGAACACAATGAGACCACCCCAGCTGGAGTTATTAGGTCGATCACGTCTGTAGAAGGAGTAACCGGGAACAGCAAAAGATTCGTCTGGTATCTTGCTGTTTAAGAAGCTTTCTGATACACTGAAAATATGTGGACGGGTTGCAAGAAGATCATGTTCCAGATAGTCCCAGTTGGTACGCAGGCCTCTGATGTTTGTGAAGCGAGCAATGAATCTGTTTTGAGCCGGTCCAGGATTTGGATGAACATCTCCACAGATGAGTGAAAGCAAAGTCAAAGGCATCAGAAGTAAAATCACAATTCCTAAAATCGTAGTCATTTCATGCTAAGGTCGTCAACAAAAAATCCGTCCATTTCGAGGCTACTTTTATACGCAACTTGACAGCAAAATAAGATGACTTGGGCTGTCAACCCAAGCCAAATATAACCAGGGGCCGAAGCCACTTACTCCTAGGACTGAAACAGGGTTGCCCCCTTCACAGTCCCTTCGGATGTAAGCTTGGGTTGTCATCCCCGTAGGGAGCCTGGTCGGCAAAACAAGAGTTTTACCTCCCCCCTTTGGTCACTTTGGTCTTGGTGGCACAATTCTCCAATTTATATCATATGCGGAAAAGCCTTATGTTCTGTTTGCAACAGCCATAAACTGTAGTATTTTATTTGAGTTTGTTCTGCGGCCCATAGACTTTGTACACAGATTTTTGTCCACGGCACTTTGGTCACTTTGAAACAGCTGATCTTAACAAAACTTGGTCTGAAGGAAGTCCATATAGGGCAGTTGTTCCCCGAAACTTTTCATCATCATGACTTTGTACACAGATTACGTGAACGTGGTCGTTATACAAAACATATGACGCTCGATTGACTCAATACCCCATACACCATGTACACTGTATAAGTAGGCCTACGCACAGTACGTAATTCACTGTGTATAACATACATGTCTGATTGCGTGATACAGAACTTCGTTTACAACTTGCCATAGTTTGCACGTAAGTCTTTTAATATATCATTAAATACCAACACCAAGTCTTAATCGAAATGCAATCGATGTAGGTTGCAGAGTATTAAGTACGTCATTTTATGGGTTCGTTCTAAGTATTCAACTTAATTTACTTTGGAGTTGCATTTGTCTTTTTGTACGTGGCAATTTGATCATGCAGTTTTACACATAAACAAGTAAATGTCACGTCCTTTCCCCTAGGCTTTGCAGGCGTCTTTTTCTATATGCGGCAATTAGTTAAGACTGAAGTTCAGTATATTAAGGCAAATATGTTTCACGCAATCATGTTCTCCAAATGATTTGTATTCGCAAATGAGTTCGTATTTGCAAGAAGATATTGTCTTCACACAATCATTTGTCGAAGACGATATATGTATACGCAAAATGATTTTGTATTCTTAAATGATTTTGTATTCGCATATGATATCGCCTTCAAGAAATCATTTGTCGAAGAAGATATCATTTACGAATACGCAAAATGATTACGTACACGCAATTAATGATTTTGTATTCCCAAATGATTTTGTTTGTGCTAATGATTTTGTATTTGCAAATGAATAATTTGTATACGCTAATGATTTTGTATTCGCAAAATGATTTCGTATTCGCAAAATGATTTCGTATTCGCAAAATAATTTTGTGTCATTTGCATGTATCCTCAAAAACTCAGGTTCTCCAACATCATCATAATGATGTCATCGTATGTCCAATGACAGTGTCTTCAATTAGGGCCTTCATTAACCCTGCAACTAAATGGGTTAAACTAATTTCTACATTGAGACATTGCCACTTTTAAACCGTATGTCTTAATCCAACAAAATACGTGATGTGTATTAATTTGAGAAATATTTTATATCATATGCGGAAAAGCCATGTGTTCTGTTCAACAGACACAACCTCTAGTTTTTCTTTTTCTTTTTTGCCTTTGCCTTGTTTGCGCCCCCTAAAAAGTGGCTCCCATGGCACTTGTCCCTGTTGCCACCTGCCCAAAATTCCATAATTTGGGTGCTGCATATGAAACAGCACTAGTGTTGCTTTTGGGATTCCTGAAGGTTGTTGTAAAAGTGTGTCTTGAGAACTCCTTAAAGAATATGAATGTTGTTGTGATTTTATTTTGCTTATGTATGTTGGTGACTGTCTGTGTATTGCCTTATATGTGTTTATAATATTTTGATTGTGATGCATTCTGTTATACTGGTAACCAGTGAAGTTCTTAAAGGGGGGGTGTTTTTATGTTCATATTTACTTGAATTACAGATAATCCTGGCACATGCATTTTGAACATGTTGTAACTTGCTTTAAACCAGTTAACTGTGTTTCCGGTAAACCAATTAAGAGACTATTAAAGTAATCTAATCGGCTTGTCTGCTGGTAATGAACGCATCATTTACAGTATTTTCTGTATTATTGTTAGTTAAGTATTTACGGATATGCCTAATGATATACAGGTAGTAGGTCTTTTTTTTTTTTAGATGTGTTTAGGTATTCCACATGTTTGTACATCACTACAAGGGTGTAGCATTCAACAGTACCAAATATTTAGGAACAATGTTATTTGATTGCAGAATCAAAATTTGATTGTGTTCTCATATGTAAACATTTATGAAAAAGAATATACTGTTTTTTTTTGGCTATTAATTGAGCACATATTTCTATATAACTAACAAACAATAATCTGTTTATGTCATTGAAAATTTGAAACACTATTTATGTTGCAGTGAATTGTATTCATGATATTCTGTCTTTTTTCTGACATAACTCATTTTTCAGTAATTGTTACAAATGTTTGTCCCACAGCTGAGATCACCAGTAATAACTGACTGTGAGTTACAGATGCAGGAAGCTAAGAAGATATTACAAGCTGCAATTACAGAAGGTTGGTGTCATAAGCAGTGTTGGAGGTGTTAAGGCCGGCCCCTGCCACAAGAGAGCAGCAGTCCGGCCTTGGAACCTTCCTTTGCAATTGGTGATGCATTTTCCATTTTCAGCTATTTGCTATTCATTTTTTTTTGGTGCAAATTAATAGAAGTGTAAGGTCAGTCAACACAATTAAAAAAATACTTGACACAATCGCAATATAATCAGTAAACAGTACAAGTATTTATATTTCGGACCATGCATGTATGTGTTAAGCTAAAAATACTTATTATTCCTATTCCCCATTTGTAAGTCTCTTAGAATGGTGTGGAATGGAGTTTTTCACTTTTATCATGTGCAATCTGCCAAAATTGCTTGCTTATTGTAATGAGAAAGAAAATATAAGACACTGAAATTCCTACGAAAACCTTCAAATTCATACATTCGAATCAGCAGAAAATAATCTAGTCATCCAGCCGAAAGATCATTATAAATCATATGGTAAACACACTGTGCTCACATTGTACTTCATCTATCGTACCTTGGTAGCATACTGAAACAGAAATCTTAATAACAGATTTACCTATAACTACAGGGTTTAAAGAGAGTGATGGTATAAACATACCGTTGAAATCATTCTGCCTGAAATGCTGGATTTATCCAGAAAAGAGTAAAACCAATGACAAAGAACAATTTTGATCTTTTAAAGATAAAAAGTAATGGTGAAAAGACTTCTTTTTGTTTTAAATGCTGTGGAAATTTTTCATTGTTTTCTCAAAAAGTGGCCAGCGTTTGGGACTGAAATTTTCACAGATGACTGTTACTGTCTCTTCCTTGATATTGTTGTCCATGAATCTGCATTTCTTTGACAAAAACCAAAGTATGATATTACCTTTAAGTAGCACTACCAGGCATAGTCTAAGCATCAGACAATTCTCTTTCTTGGCGCATACAGCATTAGGCAGTCAATTGTGTCACATTTTCATTAAATCTTTGATTTTAATATACTAAAAAATTAGTCAGTGCCTTGCTTGCCTCGAGAAAGTTGATTGGTATTCAACAAATCTGTTGATTCCCCCCCAAATTAGGTAGTCTACTGCATTCAACCTACCCCAGATGGTTACTACAATATGCAAATTCCCCTGCACCTATTAATTATTCGCTGAAAAGACTTGATCAAGCATGGTGCACCCTGACCCCAATACTGCAAACCATTCAAGCCACCATATTCATCCTTCTTTTCTCAGCGTCATAACGAAATAGACATGTCTTTCTATGACTCTTTTGAATTTCGAGTTCTGTTTCTTTGCTGCACATTCTTTGTTGATTTGATTACCATATTTCCCTTTTGATATACCCGGTAAGTATTTATATTGGAACGACTCTTTTTAATAAAAAAATAGTGTCATTGGCTTTTTGGAGCAAAACAGAAAAGCCTTTCTTTTTGTTCTGATTATTTTCTTCTTTTTTTTTCTTGTTCTTCTCAATCGTTGGACCTTGCTCCCCCACTCTCTCCTTCAAAGGAAAAGATGTTCTTGCAAACCAACTGGCAACTTGAAAACCTTTTACTATCTTGCCGTTCTTTCTCAACCTGAAACAAATGTAAATGAACTACAAGAAATGCTAGTCAACTTTGTCTCATCCAATAAAAGACACCTACATATAGGTGACAAAACATCGGCTTACGCTGAAGTCCAACCTCCCACACGTCTCTTGGCGTTTAGGAATCAAGACCATCGAGCAATTGCTGGATCTCCAATGCGGCCAATGGCTGGATGCCGATAATCTCCCACTGCCATCTCGCCCGAACTCCTCTGGCATCTCTTCACCTTCCTAACAAGAACCTGTCTCGTCTTCACCACTGTATCATCTTGTATTATATCTAAATTCCCCATTCTATTACGGAAAATACATTTACCTTCGATTCCTACAAATGCATTTCCAAATGTGCGTGCACAAGCATAACCACTGAAAATAACAAAAGACCACAACGTCACCCCACACACACACACACACACACACCCATATGTACAGACAACGTTTTGAACCGAGACTAACGCGCAGTCCCTGGTTGCTGAACCACGTGCGTTCATCTCCGCTGTTCTATCAGTTGCGTGTACATGTACACTCGCTGAAAAAGACATGTGTCTCTGTGTTTTGTGGTACGTGAACGTGATAGAACAGCGGCGGCCACAAGTCGCTACATGCGTGATCTAGGTCACAAAGTTTTCGGCTAATAACCATCGTTTTCGCAGTAGTAGGCCTTAAATAGGGCTTAACAGCTGAAAACCATAATCGTGGATTCCGGAAAATCGTGGGCAGGTTGTAATCCAAATCAGGCAAGTAAATTTATGGCATGGCTTGCGCAAATTGCCCGTTTGGGCAATCTAAAAAAATGTTCACGGCCTGCCGATCGTAACCTCAATAACCCACGAAATACTACTTCCTGCTTGAGGAAAATACTCGTCACTCGTGTATTTTTTAAAGGTACACGCCGGCTTCAAAGTCCAACAAAATGAAGAGTGCAGAGTATAACACAATATTTCTAGAACACTGGATGAAGGTTTTCGTAAAAAAAAAAATCAGAAATAAGTCGTTTAATTAGGGTTAATTAACGGTAAACAAAATAAGGTCAAAGGTAAGCTGTACACATTTCAAGCCGTAACAAGTGTTAGAAGGATGTGGCACACCATTGGTTTTAGACTGGTACTCGTAGCTGTGACTAAATGTTGCAGCTGCCGTATGAGAATTCCAGGAACGCGATACACGTACGTTCAAGCTGTTTACGATACAAAAATCATTGGCAAAACAACAAAACAAATAGATCTGTTGAAAAAATAAGGCTTTTCAAAATTATTCACAAAATGTTTCGAAGTTGACACAATGGTTTTGAGTTGATGCAATGTTTTTGAGTTGACGCAATGTTATTGAGTTGACTCAATGTTATCGAGTTGGCGCAACGTTTGCGAGTTGGCGCAACGTTTGCGAGTTGGCGCAATGTTTGCGAGTTGACGCAATGTTTGCGAGTTGACGCAATGTTTGCGAGTTGACGCAGTGTTTTTGACGAAAGGATCATGGGGCATGATCGATGAAACAATTTCGATCTGTTCCTAGCTCTATGTTTCGAGGGACCGAAACGATTTCCACATGAATACACAAAATATAATTTATTTAGGCTTTCCCGCTCTGTTCGAAAATCCCACCAAAAAATGCAACAGGGACCGGGTGAGTGACTCGGCCAACTTGCATGCCGCGCGGTCTCGCATGAAAAATACTACACGAACGTCCGTGTGTGGATGGACCGCACTGGTTATCACGGGCCCATGCCTCGGGCTGAATGCGTCGCAAGCCCCACGCGCTGTGTCTGCAGAGGTGATAATGCACCCGTAGTGACCGGACTTTTATAAAAAAAAATAATTTGGCATGTATTTATTTTGCCTGTTCGCGTTGGAAATTCCTGATTTAAAAAAGGGAACACTCAGGTAAAATCTTAAGTTGTTTTGGTTAAAAAAGAGTGATTAAACAAAAAGTTATACGTAAATTTTGTATAGTTAAAAAGCTTTTTTAAAAACGACTGGAAATGGATCTATCACAATGATCACGTGATTTCCTGAGTCAAAATTTTGACTCAGGAAATCACGTGACTTCCTTTCTTTTCGTAATTATCACGTAAACAGATAAATTTTACCGTTTATTTGTGTGGAATGTTCTATTCTACTTTTTGAAGACCTTTCCAGTCATGATAAAGGCATGCATTGGCACCAAAAAGCGCCCAAAATAGCGTGTTGTGTACCTTTAATGTACGTTGCATACAACCATGGAGGAAGGAAAAATGCAACTTATCGACATGGCCGAAAAAAATACTAACTGTTATGTGAGTGCAACCAAAAAGTAAACAAAAAACACCAGAAAACTGATGGCTTGCATGTCGTCAAACTCGTCATGCTATTATATACACTAGCCTTCACGCTATCACGTGACCGGATATTGGGCTTTACCAAGTGGCGTTTTCCCGAGTCGCGCGTTCGGACTGGATTAATCGTCTCGGTTAAAATGACCTGGTCACTTTTACCAGACAAAAAAAGTCCGGTCAGAACAGGGCTTTAAAGTCATAACAGCCCCTCTTACTGTTAGCCTCCACAGCATATCGTGCTTGTGAACTCCATGCCCTTTCCATTAAAAAGGGCCATCTTCAGCGGGAACCAATCTTAACCAAAATCGAGTCACTCAGTCTTTTCGCCCACAGATGCTTTTGTTCAAACCTGACAACCTTCTCTGGTTTACAGATCTACAGGAGGATATGTTATGGTGCCAGGCTAGAATCTTGAAATTCTTCTTTACTCGCACCAAAGAATTGTGAGCTGGCTCCAAGCAACTGTTCATTATAACAGTTCATCCACATCATCCATCCTCAGGTTGCATGATGGATTGCGGAAGCTTTTATGTTATTCCCATCTCATGCTTGCCAGAAACAGGCTCGACTATTGCAAGGTGGATTGTGGAAGTTATCAATGTCATTCCCATCTCATACTTGCCAGAAACAGGCTCGACTATTGCAAGGTGGATTGCGGAAGTTATCAATGTCATTCCCATCTCATACTTGCCAGAAACAGGCTCGACTATTGCAAGGTGGATTGCGGAAGTTATCAATGTCATTCCCATCTCATACTTGCCAGAAACAGGCTCGACTATTGCAAGGTGGATTGCGGAAGTTATCAATGTCATTCCCATCTCATACTTGCCAGAAACAGGCTCGACTATTGCAAGGTGGATTGCGGAAGTTATCAATGTCATTCCCATCTCATACTTGCCAGAAACAGGCTCGACTATTGCAAGGTGGATTGCGGAAGTTATCGATGTCATTCCCATCTCATACTTGCCAGAAACAGGCTCGACTATTGCAAGGTGGATTGCGGAAGTTATCGATGTCATTCCCATCTCATACTTGCCAGAAACAGGCTCGACTATTGCAAGGTGGATTGCGGAAGTTATCGATGTCATTCCCATCTCATACTTGCCAGAAACAGGCTCGACTATTGCAAGGTGGATTGCGGAAGTTATCAATGTCATTCCCATCTCATACTTGCTAGAAACAGGTTCTACTATTGTAAGATGGATTGTGGAAGCTTTTATGTCATTCCCATCTCATACTTGCCAGAAACTGGCTCGACTATTGCAAGGTGGATTGCAGAAGTTATCAATGTCATTCCCATCTCATACTTGCCAGAAACTGGCTTTACTATCAGAGATGCAACTTTTCCGATTTTAATCGGAAACCGACTTTTTTCTATTTTCCACACCATTTCCAATTTTTTTTCAGCATCAGGCTACTCTCGTAAAATGTTTGAATTGTACAATTTATTTTGAAAAAAAAAAGATCATAGACCAAACTATCATGCGCGCACAACCTGTGCACCACGTGTATGAGTATTTAATCTCGCGCGTAGTCGCCATTACAGTGTTGAAGTCAGTCATACAGGGTAATTGCGGTATGAAATACGAAGGCCGGTGTTGTGTGGAGCCGTCAGTGACTGGAAATAATTATGTTTATATACTGACCTTTGACACAAGTAAATGACCAATAGTGCATCTCGATCTCATGGGCTCGCTCGATACGATGCAATGCACACAACGAATGCATGCACATAAGAGCACATGTAATACATGAAGGCCTACTATATGTTGTTTCGTGCACGTGGGATTCATTCTACTGATTCGTTTCTTGCTGTCACTTTTCGTTCGTATATCAAACCAACAGACCTACAAAATTACAGAATACAACATCTAATTGTCGACAGAAAAAAATAATCTTTGTGATATCGAAGAAGATGTCAAAGGCAAATTACAATGAAGAAACGGCTTGAAGAAAAGGAAGTTAAGTTCTAGGCCTAACGCAACGTCAGGCCTTCCTTCCTCCATGGGCCTACCACGTAAGAAAGCTTCGTTTGCCAGGTAGCACACTGCCTTAGTTCTAGGGCTGAAAAGTTTGTCACGTACGTTCGTAATTCTTGAGTAAAATGTAACTCATGCTGCAACTCATCATAATTGTGAAAGAAAAGTGAATATCGATAAACTTTCGCTTCCCTATCCTAGCCGACTGCACAGCGTGTACATTTAAATGCATGCATGCACGTATAATGCACGCAGGCCCATGCATAGTAGTACATGCAAAGGCAAAGCTGACATCGTGTGATGTTGCTTACCATTGTTTGGCTGTTTCAAGTTATCGTTTGAATTTGAAATGTTTGTGTTACCAATGGTCTGACTATGACCACAGCCTAGCACAGATCACAGACATGATTACATGTTTATAACCTTCCTCATCGTCATGTAGAGTTAAGTCACAAGTTCTTTAAATTAACATATAGATGCAACTTTCAGATTTTAATCTGAATTTGTTTCTTTTTTATTTTTCACCCCAATTACAATTTTTGTCCCCTTCAAATGTTTTGAATTTACTTCATGTATTGTACAAGTCTCCTTTGATGATAATCATTGCCTTGGGTTGTGCCGTATGTCTATACGTGCGCCGCATCGCAATGCACAAAATATTCATACTCTCGGTCATTTTCAGATTTTTTTT
This sequence comes from Astropecten irregularis, assembly GCA_963971285.1. NCBI lineage: Eukaryota > Metazoa > Echinodermata > Asteroidea > Paxillosida > Astropectinidae > Astropecten > Astropecten irregularis. The sequence goes on from OZ020257.1 coordinate 8,933,760, forward strand.
GGCAAAGGTCAGTTGCATTTCTGTACCATTACTATATGGACTATTGGATGGATTTTCTATTCTATTTGGAAAATATTCACCTTTGATACCATCCCTCCCTAACTGCCTGAATAAGCCTGTCTTTGTTAGCCCCTTGTTGAGTAAATGATTCACCCATAATTACTGACAAATTTCCAGTCTGTGACAACATGTACAGTATGAACAACGTGTGCACATAATCACAGATATGTTGCTGGGCGGCTTGATCGCAATGGAAAATAATTTAATAAAAATGGAAAAACTCATTGAAACCTCGTTGGTATTACTCATCAATATCATCATGATTTAGTCTGTACAGCAGAAACCCCTCTGTCGGCCGAAGCCTCTTCTGTTTAAATATTCAACGACTAAAGTAAAAATAGTGCAACAAAAATTATTAAACATGCAATCAAGTATTTAAAAGGGAAATTCCAAATAAAGACAGTTTTAAAGATTAAGAATGGCTAAGCAGTAAGACTGCTTCATTGCAATGGTCTAACTTATAGACCAACTGGCTATAATCCCTTTAAGACCAACTAAGGCATATACACAGCTTTAAGACCCCTCACATCCACAATTTTCCTCCCCCTCCCCCTCCCCCTCGGGTTCTGCCCGGGAGCAGCTGCTCCTTCTTAACAGCCCCCTCTCTACAGCTTACATCTCTGACTCCTTTTATGTCATTGTTTTGTCTCCTATCGTATGATTTGTTTTACTGATCCATACAATATCTTGGTTGTTGTTCAACGCCCTTCCTTCCTCCCTCGTGACCAGTGGTGGGCAGCTATCAGCATTCAATGAAACATCCCCTCGGGGGATGCTGGAGAATGGACAAGCCAGAACCCAGCTCCCCCACTCTGCTCCCCTACAGTTGCAGACCTTTTCTTATATTTTCCTAGATACATGTTCAGAATATGGCCTAAGTAGTCAATCAACATATAAAGGTCATGCCATGGCACACAGGTCAAAGGGATTCTATAGTATGAATAGTTTAGGACGAGCATAACTAATAACAACACCGTAATTGTGATAATTGACCAAGTAAAAGTAGAGAAAGGGCATGTTTTGCTACCGTTAACCCTTCAATTTGGGGCTTTTCACATTTAAAGGTTATACATGTATTATATAAAACTTCCTGTAAAAAAAACGATACCACAATTTCAGACTACTAACTACCTGCCAATACTGGTGCGATGACCACGCTTTTTCAGACCTCCTCATGCACATGTTTTCACACTGGGCTGCAGACCTCTGCAACTCGGAACAACAGGTCTGCCCAGGTAGCCATACATGAGGGTTCTATGGATGGCTTTTCCACCTCAACTAACACGGCCCTACTACTGTACTCCTCCTCCAGGGCATGCTTATTAAATAGCCTGCTACCCATCGGCTGACTTCGTCCTAAAAACCCGGGCAACGTCCTCCAAGCTGTTGCAGGTTCCCCCTTTGAACCCCTATTATAGCAAGGCTTCACTGATCCATGCAGCCATCAAGTTCACCTTTCCCCTGGCAGTTGTTTCGTCCAGGCGGGGCAGCAAACCCCAGGCCTAACCCATAGCAGAGGGCCACATATGTCCCGACCATCGGCTTCCTTACTAAGAACCAAACCCACTCTGAGCCCCCAGATTTCTTCAAACCCACACTGGCACCACATCCTGGAGGTACACTGGATAAAGGCCCACAGAACAGAAGAGTCTTTTTTGATGATTTTTTTCTCAACATGCTCAGCCCGCAAGCTAGCCCAAAATTGAGATTGTCTGAATTTCGTCAATGGGGGCAGCAGATTTCATTACGTCAGATATGGAAGCCTTTTCATTAAAAGAAAAGGCTCCCATATCTGACGCCACAAAATAACACAGTTTTGTCTGCTGCCCCCATTGACGAAATTCAGAGAATCTGAATTTTGGGGAGCTTGCAGGCTGAGAGACAAATCAGAGACAAAGCTCTCTTTCTGTGTTCATTATGAGATAAATATTTTTTTCTTATGTCAAGTAATTTAAGGATTATAGTTCTAACAAATAAAGCGAGGTTTGTTGAGTGTTGAGCGTCCTCTTTAATGGTACCTTGCCCAAACCAAAGACCTGAGGGGGACTACTACTCAGCTCCTCGTCACTACTACAATGCCTCACCAGCCATTGCCAAAAGACACGAGTGCATGCTGGAAGATCTCAGCCATCCAGTCCGTAAACCCAGACCGGCTGGCTACTACCTGACGAACAACTCAAAGATACGGCAGGTCCTAAGTACCGGTGCTACTCTGCATATTGTAGTACGGGTAGTAGGTTGAATGTAGTAGACTGTCTCCCCACCTTATGTTGGCTGATTCTTCTAGTTGCTGCCCGTCGATTCTGCCCCCCCCCCCCCCCCCCCCCCCTTCTTGGCTGCGAGCTTTCCCTGCCTCAAATGCTATGCATTGTGGTAAGTCATAGTGCACCGTGGTTGATCAAGTCTTTTCAGCAAACGTCTTTTCAAAGAGATTCAAAATATTTATTGTCACATAAAAAACATTTACATGAAAATCGTTTTCCAGTATATGGAACAAAATTAAAAACATAAAACTTTTACCCAAGAAAAAAATACACAAATTTAATTTTGTCAAAACATGAAAATTACTTACATATAATACTAGACTAAAAAGCTTGACAAAATAATGAAAAAGTACATACACTATGATCAACCATTTACATACCATAACATAAATGAGCAAATAATAATTATAATTAAATAGCTTCAAGTTGAAAATAGCTTCAAGTTGAAAATTAGGCCCCCATGAAATAGCACTCCTGCCCAAAGGCTCAATGATAGAACACAATGAACAAGCTATATAGCCAGGTGTATAAATCAAATCTGTTAAGCTATAACAGTCAAAATTGAATATGAACATCTCTTATATATTGTGTTTTCTTTTCATAACAAATAGTGGCTTTAACATCAAGGATTAGTCTCTGAAACTTATGTTCACATTTTGCAGCACATCGTCTTACAACAGCTGTTTACAGTGCTGGTGCTGGATTAACTAGAAGTGCTAGCAGTGCTGGCGAGAGGGAAAGTAGCTCATTCCAAGCTCATTCTCTCCCGAAAAGAGCAGAGACCTTTGGTGGTTTCGATAATCAGCAAGGTACGTGATCCTCCTCCATTTTGTATTGATGAAGACCCTTTCCCTTCTCTTAACGGTTCCCAGAAATGCAACAAAACGTTTGGCTTATTTAAACCCTTACAAATTAATCATTATAGTATGGTAGCTTTTTTCAACTACTGTGAATTAGGACATTGGCACATTGAAGAAAATGAGAACAAAAGTTTAGATGAAAAAAGACTTTATTCACAACACTAAGATTAGACATTATACAAATTAGGCTTGCCATTCACTGATATAGATGAGCTCTGCATACTTCAGTGCTTTTTGACAGCACATGAAAAAGTCATGTGCTGGCTCAGGTGGGATTCAAACCCACAACCTCTGTGCCACAGAGCCAGCTAATAAGAGTTATACATGCGAAAGGAAAAGTACAATATCTTGTAGGGAAAAACCTACAACAGACTGTAAAACATTAAACAGCAGTTTTTCACCAACTTCCACTTCCCCCACATTTCTTCCAGAAAAATATGAAATGTTTCATGTAACATTACCAGGGGAACCAAATGTTTGCTGCAGTGATGTTACATCATGCAATGTATGCATCACACTGCTATTATAACCGCAAAAGTAAGACCTCACTATGTTTTTTAGTGCAACCACAAAATGCCCCTTGCATAACTTCAGCATCTGAAATATTTTCAAGTCCAACAAATTAGTTTCCATGGAAATGCATGCAGATGTAAAGCAGGGCTGCGTTCCACTTGCGCGAACATGTCTCAACGTTAGCGGCAACGTTAGCGGCAACGTTTGCGTACAACCGGAACCGATTGTGAGCGCGCGGGCAACACAACGTCAAAATGGCGGCGTCCAGTCGTGACACTAGTGACAGTAGTGTTGGGAGTAGTTACCAAGATATTGTATGGCTTGCAGCATCCCAAATAATTGAGTTCCTCCTTAAACTGATGCACTAGAGCTACTGCAATTTTCAATTTTCAATCTTAACTTTCTAGGCCTACTTCCTTTTACTTTCGTCATAAAAACAATTCGTCGTCTGCTTACTTTTCCGCCATCTTGGAAGTATCGGCCATTTTTAAATGACCCGCGAACTTCCAGAAATATGTTCGCCGATTGTTGCTAACGCCCGCCAACGTTGGCGGCGCACAACTCGTTCCACCCGAAATTGTTTGCAAACGTTGGCGTACATTGGCAACGTTCGCGTAAGCGGAACGCACCCCTGGACAAGTTATCGCATTTTGGGGGTCAGGGGCTTTTTTATTTTTAACTTAAGTCTTTTGTTTACCCCAAACTGAGTGTACTAAGTTTTATGAATTTTTAGTATTCAGCAACATTCTAATTTCTCTTTTTCTCTACTTCTCATTTGAGCAAGATGAAAAAATGGTATGCTTCCGAAGGCTTGAATTGTCTCCTTTATCGCTATAAAATATGATTACCGTGTTCATTACCATTAAATTTATGAATTTCTTTATTTGTAGACCACTACATTACTATTTTCTTTTATTGGCTTTTCCGCATAGTTGTGGAAAAGTCTTTCTTTTTGTTAAGATTTATCTTTTTCCTTCTTCTTCTTCTTTTTTTCCCCACGGCCCATACACTTTGTACACGTTTCGTTCTACGAAAATTTCCTAAATTTCCGCTTATTTTCTAAAAACCCCTATGGCCTTATCACGTCCTCAGTAGGCCTATATATGTGATAAAAAAAATTCCGCGAGATATCACGTCATCTGTCGTGAACTGGTTAAATGTAAAGGATTTTTTGGTCAAATATTGCAAAACTTTTCAAATTACACTAGTTCATTCCAAAAACAAACTATTAATGAGTGGTATTCATGACAATTAGGCCAAAACTCCAGAGAATGTTGCAGAAAATTGACTTTGAATATGAATGGCGTGCCTCAACCCCCCAAGGCTGTTTTGTTTGAGGATGAGTTGACGTTGTGGCAAACTCTGTGTGGCAAACTTTGTGACAAAATCTGCGTGCTTTGATGAAGGAAAAGGAAATTGAGTGCTTAATATACTGCCGGCGGTTGAGCCGACTCCAGAGCAATATAACCTTTAGTCCTTTAAAAAATGCAAAGGTCCAACTGACTCTCGGAATCCGGACTTTACACCTTTCCCATCGATCAACATTGACAGGAGGTTAAAAAAACATGGCGTTCATTTGCGGCCAGAAATATCCAACCACTTTAGGTACCGCGGTCTGATTTTGATGATTTTCTCACTGTATCAACTATGCTCAATATGGTCAGAGATAAAATTGCGAACGTCGATTGTGTCAGCCAATCATCACACAAATCACATTTGCATGTGTTCTGTTTTTTGCAACTTTTGTCTGAATTCCTGGTCTGCTTTTATTTATTTATTTATTTATTTATTTATTTATTAACCAAGACCAATAGCAATATAAATCGCCAATAACAGGATGGTTATTAACATAATAAACAAACAAGCACAAACACACAAACAAACACTCGGACAACCAACAGACAAACAAGTAAATAAACAGATAAGTAAATCCATATGTACATTATATCTATAAAATAGTACAGTATTTACAACAATAAGAATTAATTTACACATACTGTAAGATGAGATGTTAAGATAAAAATAAATAAATAAATACTAGACAAATAAGCGAAAAATAAGAAATAAAAATAAGAATAAGAATTAGTCAAAATAACAACAATAGAATAATAAATATGTGTGAATAGATGACAGTACATTCAAGCTGACAGAGTTGATATTGCACGATAAACTTGGCCACGGAAACTTCCAAGGCTTGGGACACCAAACACATCACATTTCCCATGGAGTCCATTGTAGGTGGAAGAGATTCTAGCTATAAAGCCACGCTTTGTGACCTCAATGCGACTCCGTGGGATATGTAAGATATGCTCGTTTGAAAGCCTTGTCCGCCTCGTGGAAACATGTAAACTAAATGGATTGGCATCAGTGACATTAAAATGGTTATGGAAGTGTTTGTAGAGAAATAGACAATCATTTACAGTACGTCTGACAGAAAGAGGAGAAAGTTTGTATAAGTCACATAATTCAGAATATTCAAGGTTACATACAGCACTATTATTAAGGTTCTTATACATGAAATAAAGAAATTGACGCTAAACTCTTTTAATTCTGGATATCTGATATGGTGAAATTGAATTAAATACAACTGTACAATATTCAAGATGAGGTCTAATGAGGGTACAATATAAGGTCCGAAGGGTATTTTCATTTTTGATTGAACGAAAATTACGCCATATAACATGTTCGCCTTTTTAATAACATGGTTAACATTGGGAACAAAAGTAAGCCTTGAGTCAATGAAAATACCAAGATCGTTTTGAACAGTAACCTTGGGAAGGACATCATTATTAATATGGTCCTTGAAATTAACTGGCTTTCTTTTAAGGGTCAATGAAATAAAACTACACTTGTTGGTGTTGATAAATAATCGCCAGGCTAGAGACCAAGAAGAAAGTTGGTCTAAATCATGTTGTAGGTCTGCACAGTCAGTAATACATGAGATAGGACGGAAGATTTTCAGATTGTCCGCAAACATTAAACAACTACTACTTAAATGCTGAGGAATATCATTTACAAACAGAGTGAAGAGTAAAGGGCCAAGAATTGAGCCCTGTGGAATTCCAGAAGGGACCAAGTTCCATGAGGAACACTGGCCATCAACAACAACTCTATGTTTTCTGTTGCTTAGATAACTATTTAACAATAACAATAGATTGGGATGAAGATTAAAAGAAGACAGTTTATACAAAAGAAGGTCATGAGAAACACGATCAAAGGCCTTTGAGAAATCCGTGTAAACCACATCCAACTGCTGCCCCTGGTCAACAGCATGGTATGCCTCCTGTAGAAGGGATGTGAGATTGGTGGAACAGTCTCTACCAGGGACAAATCCATGCTGTTTCTCAGAGATGGCTGGTTGAACATGATGCATAATTCGATCACACAGGATTTTCTCAAAGACCTTAGACGCCTGTGGAAGTAAGGAAATAGGACGATAATTAGCTACATTTTGTTTTTTACCAGATTTATGAATAGCAACTAAATTGGCAACCTTCCATTGAGAAGGGTAGGTACCAGACTGCAGTGCCATTCGAAAAAGATGTGACAGTGGACCACAAAATATATCAGCACAGGATTTCAACAAGAAAGCTGATAATTGGTCGGGACCACTGGCTTTGGATACTTCAATCTCAGAGAGTTTACGAAAGACATCAGAGTCACTGATTTGAATAGCTGGCATGCTGTCCAAGTTGTAAGAATGAAGAGCTGGCTTATCAGTAGATTGATCAGGATCGGGTAGATATACACAGACTGGAAATATTTCATCAGCAGCTCGGCTTTTCCAGCTGGATCAGATGCCTCAGTTCCCGGCAATTCATGTTTAAGTATCGAGGGTAGAGTGTGGTGTTGAGATCGAGTTTTAACAAAACTCCAGAAACGTTTGGGTTTGTCTCCAATGTCATTGGCAAGAGAAGCTAAATAGCTGGCATATTTAGCTCTAACCAGTTGTTTGAAGAGAGTTCTGGTTTCCTTGAACAACTCTTGATTTTGTTGAGTAGGTTTAGATTTTTTCCTACGGAAAGCTCGCTCCTTGACATTCAAAGCTCGCCTGACATCACCATCAAACCAAGGAGGAAGTCGCCGACGAGGACGAATCACAGGGACAATGTGGCATGCAAAATGTTCCAGGGAACGCACTCCAAGGTCCTTCTCAGATCGTGCAAATCAGCTTTCTTGAAGTTGTAGACTGGCCGGGAAATTGGGTTGGACTTGGCAGGGCTACCAAGAGAGAAACGCACTCTGACGGAAATGTGGTCGGAAGTGAAAATGTCATCCCCAGTTTGAGATGAAACATCTAAATGCTTGGAGTGTAGAACCAAGTCTAGAATATTAATGCCTCTAGGAAGATTTTTTAGGAAGATTCTCCAGTATCTGCTGAGACAACAGAGTTGGCTTTTTAGTGCTTGGACGACTGTCACCACATCTGTGTGAATCCATTTGTCTGCATGGCAATTCTTTCTACTTTGGTTCGCAGGACCAGTGTCCTTCATGCTATTTGTCTCCCTTTGGGTGGGGTGGGGGGGGGGGGGGGCTTGGAAATGACTGCACTGTCTTCCTCTCTTGGGAGCACACTTTTTTTAATGACAAGTTCCAAGAAGCCAAGGAGGTGGCAGCCAAATGGTTTTGTGGCTAAGACAGAAATAATCTTCACAAGCCTACAAATGTGAACACTGCATCCATCATGGGGAATAAACAACCTCTGAGAACCCATGACCAATTTTCACCTCGTTAGCCTCTGGAACCCTTTGTGGGTGTTGCTGTTCCTTTACACCTAACTGCACCCCAACCCGCAGACAGGCTCAAGAGAAAACCTAAAATGGCCTAAAACAAGTTACGGCAGCTACTGCTGGGGATATTTGCGCAAATGACTATTATTATTATCATTATTTATTTCTGGTAATGACACCAAGGATTCCTCAAAAGTGACCAAGGCACTGTAGCTCGCAAGCCTGATGAAACCTGTTATGGAAAGATGATGAGAAGAAGATACAGTTTTAGAGGTGGGAGGAAAACCCCAGAGTTATATTTTCAGAGGGACTGAAAACCCAATCACTTGTGAACCGAGCCGGACTTGAACCCGGTCCACAGAGGTGAAAGGTGAGGAAAGAACCGCTACGCCAACCTATCCAAACCCTTCTTCAGAAACAAGTGATTTGCCTGGTCCACCAGGCCGCCGGACACAGATTCCATTTATCATTATTTTTAAAACCCAAAAGGTATCCTGGTGAGTGGAATCCTGTACTGAATCAGAATCTGAAGCCCTTGAACAAATACATCTGACCAACAACATTTATAATGGAGATGATACATACAGTCCAAGATAAACTACTGGTTCAAGCTTGGGCAGTGTCCCTAAACTTACAAGACGCATACTTGCATGTCCCAGTTTGGAAGGACTATGCTCACTTCCTTCAGTTCCTGTACGGTGGAAGCATTTACAGGTGTGCATTCCAGTGTCTACCCTTCAGCTTCTCAATAACCCCAAGGGTAATTACCAGAACGGGCAAACGGTTGCCTCAAATCTGCGAAGACAGAATATACAGATCTTTGTTCACCTCGGCTACTGATTCTTTGTGGGCTCCACTAGAAATGAAACCATGAAGGCAGTCAGACTATTCCCAGGAATTCCCAAGCCATCTGGACTTTTTAATCAGAAGAAGTCCCAGCTGGAAACTTCCACTCAATCAGTCTACCTTGGGGGGGGGGGGGCAGGCATAGCTGGATCTTCTGCAGGGCATAGTTATGCCTACACAGGAAAGAATTCAACATCTGATATAGTTTGTAACACTCCTTCTTTCCACCACAATCATCCAGGCCAAAACATGGCTACATATGCTAGGACTCATGGCTAGTTTGCTTGACATGGTTCCGTGGTGGAGATTTAGGACGCTACCCATACAACTCCAGCACAGTCATTCATTCATCTTGTGCGAGTTAGTCAGCATATCTAAGTCCATCGTTGCTTGTGGCTGAACCCATCCAATTTCGACATAGGTCTGACATTCACTCCTGCCAAACCGACAACAGCAGTGATAACAACTGCCTCCAACCAGGGCTAGAGAGCACAGAATTAGACAAAGGGAATTGGAACTCACTCAAGTGGGTCCTCCACATCAATATTGTCAAGCTTCTGACTGTCAGGAAGGCCTTAATTCACTCTTTTCTGATGATAAAAGGCAAGACGGTGCTATTCAAGGCTGACAACTCCAATGTGGTCCCCTATATAAATCGTCAGGAGGCACACGGTCCACTCAGATAATACCGTAAATACCCATGTATATTTGGCACCAGCATATAAGATGCACCCAGATTTTGACCTTATTGTATGGTGTTTGTGATGTTAATATGCAACAGGAATGAACTTGCTGTATTTAGTTTTCACTGGTACTATGCGACGATGCATGAATTCTACACTGTGGGTAATTGCAGGGAACAGTTAAACAAAAACTGTTGGGTATTTTGTATAGTGTAGCCTGGGCCAATTTCATAAAACTTTGTACGCTTAATGCAATTGTTTTTACAGTGGCACGAAAATTTGCTTATTATTGCGCAAGATTATTTCACCACTAACTTTTGACAGCTACTATGTTTAGCACATAAAATATGTGCGCATGCTGCACAAAACGTCAAATTGTTGGCTCTTTTCCCATTATTTTGTCGTCTGCGCCTATTCATTTACGTTGAAGGTTTTATACATCATGGCCTTCCTAAAAAGATGAAGTAGGTCCCCAAAAGAGAAGATTAATCCTGTGCACCCCCAAAATGGACGCTGCGTTTTCTTCGGTGTATATATCAAGAGGAGAAGGAAACAATTGTGGGGCATGGGGGATGAAATTAAGAAACAAACACAAGTTGGCATGGGGTTGAAAAGAGATTGTGTTCATTTGTGAGTAGGTGAATAAACAATTAATTCTGTCCATCATTATTGTTGGTGCTTTGCATTAAGACTAACTCAAAATTTATAAGTGGAGATCGTGGGATGATGTTATGAGGCTTGGTTAGGTGCCAAAATGATATATTGTATTACATTAAAATTGTGTACATGGCATGTTATAGTCATGTTTGTTTGCATGACGATTTTTAAAAATGGTGGCTGGTTTAAAACGTGTGCTTACAGTGTTTATGAAATGAGAAATCACCAAACAAGCAGTTTGCTTAAGTGGAAAACACGTAGTCCGATGCATTTTCAGACAAGGTTTTGGACAGCATTCCCAAAGATTTCTTCCGAAATCTTAATGAACAAAACAATAGCGCTCCGCACTTGCGCTAAAAATAGCCCCCGATCTCAGACAAACATTGCAACCATGCAAGCGTGTGCGCGTGCATGTACACTACGTGTGTGAGACAATGTTTGTCCGGGGATTTTGTGACGTCATTAGTGCGGAGAGCTATTGTCAGATGTTGTTCAATGGGACTGGGTTTTTCACACACGAGGGGATGTATGGCACCTGAGGCGGAGATATAAGCTGCTTGGTATACCGGTGAATCTAAGTACCCCACGGCTACTCGTTCAGCCATTACATGGTTTGATTTGATCGACAGATTATTAGCACAAGGTAGCTCCATAGTATTTGTATGAGTCACATTGCGGTAATTGGTTTAAGCTGCTGCAGATGAAGAGTGTAATGCAGCAAGCTCAATGATCTCACCCACATTAGCAAAACCATCAGCAGGCTGTACCCAGGTATAAAATTTGTTTATTGGCTTTTTCGCGGAAGCGAAAAGCCTTTGTTTTGGTTTATTATTTTTTGTGGCTTTTTCGCGGAAGCGAAAAGCATTTATTTCCGTTCTGTTTTTTTTTTTTTTGGCTTTTCCATGTTCAATGGAAAAGGTATTGTTTTTGTTCTGATTTTTTTGGCTTTTCCATGTTCAATGGAAAAGGTATTGTTTTTGTTCTGATTTTTTTTTTTTTCTTCTTCTTCTTGTCGTTCGAATTCCCATAGACAAAGCACAGGGGCATTCTCGACCCCACTTTGGCCATTTTAAAACAGCCGATCTTAACCAAACTTGGTCAAAACAAAGTCCCAATAGCTTCAATGTGCGCCAAAACTTTTCGTCATCATGACGTCATCAGGTGTCACGTGACTTAAAGGGGCAAACTTCAGACATCAATTATGAACGAACCCTAAGTCCGATTGAGTTGAAACTTGGTATGCATCTAAGTCGGGAAGTGTTATATCGAAAAATTGCAATGACGTCATCATGACGTCACTCCTTGATTTTTTATGATTTATTGAAATTTTGGGTCATTAAAGTTCTTTTAACGATATCTAGTAAACGAAACAAGATATCTTTGAAATTTTTTTTGATAATTCTTCAGCATACACCATAGATGAACACTGCATAGACCAAAAAACGGTGACGTCATCATGACGTCATTAAAAATTCGATTTTTATAACACATAGTAGGAACGGCCGATTGCCTTGAAAATTGGTACATTGGTGAATTGGAGGTTCGGGATTGTAATTTTGAAGTTACGTCAAGACAGCGTCATTTTTTTATTTTTTATGATTTTTAAAAATATTTTTCACGCTATAGCCCATTGACTAAACAGGAAGTATTTCTTCATTTAAAAGTGGTAAGAGGTATGATCATGATTCTTTCACCAATAGACAATGTTAGGCAAGGTCTTTCATTTGTGATACATTGCTTGACCTCTACGACCTCTACTTCCGGTCAAACAGGAAGTAGCTCCTCATTTAAAAGTTGTAAGGGCTATGATCATGATTCTTTCGCCAAAAGTCAATGTTAGGCAAGGTCTTTCTTTGTGACAGAAATATGAATAAGTCACGTGAGTGTATGATTAAAGGTGCATACTTCAAAAGTATAAAACATAAGGTCTTAATCAAATGTCTTTGTGTGTATAAGGTTATGTTGATTTTTCTATAAAACGGAAAAGCCTTGTGTTCTGTTTTCAACAGACACAATTTCTAGTTTTTTCTTCCTCTTCTTCCTCTTCCTCTTCTTGTCGCCAAATTCCCATAGACAAAGCACAGGGGTATTCTGCACCCCACATTGGCCATTCTTAAACAATTGATTTTAACCAAACTTGGTCTGAAGGAAGACCATATAGGGTAGTTGTCTCCCGAAACTTTTCATCATGACATCATCAGGTGTCATGTGACCAGCGATTTGAATTTAATAATCAAAATCTTTAAAATCAACAACAAATCAACGGTTTGAGATATTAAGTTGATTCTTTCACCAAAAGTGACTGTTGGGCAGGGTCTTTCTTTGTGACACATTGCTTGATCTCTGTGACCTCTACTTCCGGTCAAACAGGAAGTAGCTCCTCATTTAAAAGTGGTAAGAGCTAGGATCATGATTTTTTCACCAAAAGTTCATGTTAGGTAAGGTCTTTCTTTGTGACACATTGCTTGACCTCTGTGACCTCTTCTTCCGGCCAAGCAGGAAGTATAGCTCCTCATTAGAAAGTGGTAAGAGCTAGGATCATGATTTTTTTCCATTTGTCCCATTGAGGGATCCCTTTCTTTGTATAGCATATTATATATCTTTATATCAATTTAAAATACCATATGCGGAAAAGCCTTATGCGCTGTTTCTAACAGCCATAAACTCTAGTTTCTTCTTCCTCCTTTTCTTCTTCTGCCAAAATCCCATAGACTTTACACAGGGGTTTTCTACACCCCACTTTGGTCACTTTGAAACAGCCAATCTTAACCAAACTTGGTCTGAAGGAAGTCTATATAGGGTAGTTGTCTCCCGAAACTTTTCACCATGATGACGTCATCAGGTGTCATGTGACCAGCAAGTTGAATTTATTAATCAAAATCTTTAAAAATCAACAAAAAATCAACGGTTTGAGATATTAAGTTGATTCTTTCACCAAAAGTGATTATTAGGCAGGGTCTTTCTTTGTGACACACTGATTGACCTCTGTGACCTCTACTTCCGGTCAAGGGAAGTAGCTCCTCATTTAAAGGTGGTAAGAGCTAGGATCATGATTCTTTCTCCAAAAGTGAATGTTAGGCAAGGCCTTTCTTTGTGATACATAGGTTGACCCCTGTAACCTCTACTTCCGGTCAAACAGGAAGTAGCTCCTCATTTAAAATTGGTTAGAGCTTTGATCATTATTCTTTCACCAAAGGTCAATGTTAGGCAAGGTCTTTCATTTGTGTTATATTGCTTGACCTCTATGACCTCTACTTCCGGTCAAACCGGAAGTAGCTTCTCATTTAAAAGTGGTAAGAGCTAGGATCACGATTCTTTCATCAAAAGTGAATGTTAGGCAAGGTCTTTCTTTGTGACACAATGCTTGACCTCTGTGACCTCTACTTCCAGTCAAACAGGAAGTAGCTCCTCATTCCAAAGTGGTAATATCAAGGATCATGATTCTTTTTTCAACTTGTCCATTAAGGGATTCCCTTCTTTGTATAAGAGTTTATATTTGTTCAATTTAATTTATAATTTCATATGCGGAAAAGCCCTATGTGCAGGGGCCAATTTCATAGAGCTGCTTAAGCACCAAAATTTGCTTAGCACCAAACATCTTGCTAAATAAAATCAGTATGCCAGCCACATCTCCTCGTCAATGTTATGCTCAGCCAACAATGGCCGAACACAAGTCAAAAGCAGTAAACGTCACATGAAAATTTGGTTGGTAATCCTGTTTGATCGAGGAAGACTTTTTATGCTTAAGCACAAAATTTGCTTAAGCAGCTCTATGAAATTGGCCCCTGTTTGCAACAGCCATATATTTAAAAAAAAATGCCTTATATACGGGTATTCACGGTAATTAATCTTCTGATTCATCCACTTCTGATTCACCCTCTACTGCCTCTGATAGTAGATCCATTTGCTTATTAAAAGTGGTATTTAAAAAAAAAAACTTGATCCATGGTCCTATTACAGACCAAGAGACAAATCACCTGATGCGTGGGCTATTTTAGAGCAATCCCTTTAACAGGACTTTTGACAGATGCTGCTTCCATTGCTGCCCATAGGCCTTATTCATGGTGCATTGATTCTGCATTCGAAGATGTGCAATCAAACCAAGGCTTGGATTCAAAATAGTTTAGTACACATTGTCTTTTTAGAATTGGTGTTATCTTTTTTGAAGGGTATACTAGGAAGGTGACAAAATGGATGCGTCATGAATAAGGCCTGTTGTCGATGCTTCCATTGTTACCCAAAGTCGAAGAACCTCAACATGGCAGGCATACAGCAGCCAACTACATCATTATTATAAATGGTGCATAGACAGAGCTATTGATCCATCAACAGCATCTGTGATTTCATCATGGAATGGTTCTCAGGGTCTGTCGGTTTTCTACAGTTGAAGATAACCGTTCACAAATGCAGGCTTTTCTGACAGATCAACTGTTTCAAATAATTTTTTTTTTAGACATCTTCACTAGCGCATGTTTGATTGTCGCTCACCGTTTCAAGTAACCTTAGATCAGTTTTCTCGGCATCAATGATGAATCCCTTGCTAATGCTATTAAGAACAGTTTTCAAGACACCGTGAGTTGCATGCCATCACCATTAGAACAGGGTTATATATGATGGGAACCACACAGAGTAGACTGATCCCTCATAAAATGTTCTTTGCCAAGAATCAATCATCATTCCTACCCACAGATGTATTCTTCCAGATATAAATCCATCCTGGAGAACAAGCTCTAGTGTCTAGTCCAGGCACTCAGGTGGTATATGGTATACAAATGTCACATGGTTTGATGGTGGACAGTCGATTTTAGCTCCCAAGGTGTTGGAAGTTGACAAACTAGTTCCCAAGGCAAAACCTCGCCTCTGGAACTAGTTTGTCAACTTCCAACACTGAGGAAAGCTAGAATCAAATGTCCACCCGAAATAAACCATGTGATATTTGTTTTACTATACCTCATAAATATTCTTTTTTGTCCACAATTTTGTTGAGAAGTGCAGTAAAACGTTCGTTATCGTGAACTTAAATATGTAGGGCGAAGTTCATGCCTGCACACTGCAAACTAGGATAGATGCGCAGTGAGATGATTCATGCGCAGTGATTGTTACATGTGTATCCTCCGGAGATTTCCCAGCCTACTCGCTGGTGATCAGCAAATATATCCACTGGCATGTGATGGTGAATTGACCAATTGGGATTCGGCTCTAGGTCATGAATGTTCATGAGGTATAGTAATACAAACTATAAAGCCCTACGGATATGAAACCATGCTGCAGGCATTACAACCCAGCTTTATTTGGGGGTGCCAAGGGATATTTATATTGAAACAAGTGGCTTCTTTGAAAACCCTGTCAACCTTTGTCATGTGCTATCTGAAAGACATTCTCCGATCAGAAGGCCAAATAGGACAAGTAGACCTCACAGCTGCTATAGCATCCCAATAGTGCAGACGGTGGACTGCCTCTCGCACCCAGTCAACCTTTTTACATTAATTAGTATTTGCCCATAACTTTTTGGGAGGACACGAGCGGACATTCGTAGCAACATACTCTATGCAAGGGTATAAAGGTGTAAGAGGTAAGAGAGTCCAGGGAGTGGACTCTCCCAAATCAAGTGTGATTTGGGAGTCCATGAAGGGATAATACTCCCACCTCCTACCCCACAAAGGGCTAACAGAAATATCATGTACTTGCGATGGCAAAAACAAGTATGATGGTACCAGACTATTAAGGCATGTGCTAAGAGCTTGGGAGCTGAGCACACTAATTAGGGTGGTATAAAACTTTACTGAATGTAAGGTTTAACAGGTAAGTATCGTCCCCTCGTAAGCTTTCCAAATCACTCTTGATTTAGAGATATTATTTAAAGTGGTAGTTGGTTTGATCTTCACTTAAATTTTCATTCTCACTAACCCCTGACCCATCTTTAAAACAAACCAAACAAAATAACCACAAGGGAAACTGAATATAGCGGTGTGTGTGTGGTTTCATGGCTTCTGACTGCCAAACGAACAAAAATAATTGACTATTGGGGTCACCACCAACGTAGGGTAGGGCTGGATGGCTCAGTTGTTAGAGTGCCTGTACGGTATTCAGGAGGTATTGGCAGGTTCGAATCCCACTCCAGTCAAAAGAAAATAACAATAACAAGAGTATTTTGAAAGGAAAGCCTAGTTATTAATTGAAACATAAATTGTCAAATATAAATGTGATTCTTTTTCAGGGACAGTCGTGAAAATGAGATTCCTTGTGAACCCCAAGGAATCAGATGCCCGTAGCTACAGCTTTCCAAACCTGAGTAAAGCAGAAGAGATGATACACAATTCAAATGAAAATCTTCATGGTCAACAAGGCTCTGATCCTAACCTGCTATCAGTCAGCTACCAGACAGAAATAAAGGTATGTGTTTTTGGAGTTAACTCCATACGGTAGACCTATTAAAACAATCTGTCAAGTGGAAAATCATTTGGGTACACAAATTGTTTAGCCCTACTAACATTGTATAGTATTTTCAGACAGCACAGCGTGACCCCAATGTCCACCAGGCATGTTCTCCCAAATTCCAGGGTCCAGTAATAGTGGCCTACTTGATTTTATCCAGTTTTCCTGACCAGTAGTAGCCTTGGTCAAGGCATTTGTAGTTGTATATACCGCGTTTAAGTTTGCAGCTCCCAGTCACACGATTATTGGCTGTGCTCCATGATCATATATGAGTTGATGTGGCTGGCAGCCAAGGGCGCCCATGAAAGCCTGCTACTCGATTATTATTATTAATTATTATTATTATTATTGCCACGTACAATAACAGTGACCTTTCACAGTCTGGGAAATATGCAAATTAGCAGAACTCAAATGAACTTGTTTCCTTGGTTCACTCGTCCACGGGAGGTGTATTGGGTGGAGCTCATTATGCTAATAGCGATAGACTTTATTTTAAATGTGCTCTTGGATTGGCTCGTTGAGGCTCAATAACAGACTGCCTTATTCAAATAGGTCTAGCTCATTATGCGGCGCACCAGTTTGTAACGGACAGAACGTATGTAAGTTGATCGATTGAGTAGTAATCGGTGATCAAGTTAAAAGTGATCAAACACTTTTTCATTTATTCTATTGGTATTTTCACAAGTATTCAAATCATAGGACAACTGCCATTTGGCTTCATTGATCTTTTCAAAATCAGTTCAAAATACATCTATACATGTACATGTAATATTATGTTTACTCCTGTGGAGTAGACATTATCGCGCTGACTGAGACTTGTAAAAACATATTTTGAATTTTCAGAATGGAATGTGACTGTGGGGTCTCAACAACTGCATTTAATGATTGTTTACAGACCACCCAACTCTTCTAATCACTGTGTATAATTTACTTCGTTTCTATGTGAGTTTTCGGATTATCTTCAAACTGTATTAGTGTCTAACATACGTTGGTAATTAACAATGATTGTAATATTCCCGTTGATGTGGCCGATAATAGCAATGCATTTGTTTTTCTGAGTTATCATTTGGAATCATTTAGTCTGTAGCGAAAATTGGTTCTTGTTTACCTTTTTCTAATCAATGCTTTCGTATGCTGCTATGAGCTCCTGTGTGCGCATGGCTTCTAAATTGCGTCATAATGTTTGCTATTTTTATCCTCTAATTGGGCGCCTTTGCCGTATGCCCGCGGCAGTGTATTCGCATGTAGCACATTTGTGGCTAGTTCTAAGTGGGTATTGGCTTCCAATTGGGCACTCAGGTATTTCTCTTACACTGAAATGTAGCCCACTTTGGGCGGATTATATCCTGTGTAGCAATCCGCCTATCGTCGGCATCATAGTACCGAGACTGCTTTGTTAAAAGTTTAAAATGATGTTCTAATGTCGATGAACAAGCAACACGTTACATTATTGGTTCTACTTGACTTTAGCTCTGCCTTTGACACCCTAAATCATCAGAATTTACTAAACATACTGCACGCCAAGTTTAAAATCAAAGGATCTGCTCTTTCATGGTTTCAATCGTATTTGTCTCACAGATAGCAACAGGTTTCCATTAATGGTAGATTTTCCCAGAAGTTTGATCTCGAGTGGGGTGTACCCCAGGGTTCATGCCTGGGTCCTTTGTTATTTACTCTGTACACAAGTAGCTTGTAAAAGATTCTTGAAACCCAGCTTCCCAATGTTCATTGTAACGCTGACGACACGCAACTTATCTTTCCTTTTGTGCCAATACTGCATCTAATCAGGCTTCAGCACTTTCTGCTATGGAGGGTTGCATTGACGTTGTGCGTGGCTGGATGCTCGGGAACGGGTTAATGTTGAATGATGATATAACCGAATTCATCATCCCCGTCAAGGGGCCCCACTATCTGGCCCCTCTCCGCCCGGCCCAGGCTCCATGGGCAGTGTAGTTATAATAATAATATAATAATGGACACTTATGATGCGGTGGTATCCGCCAAGCATGACGCTCATGTCGCAAATCAATTATTATCCCTGGTCATCGGGCCGTAGTTTACAACATCATCTATAGCCTGAGACGGACTTTATACGAGCCTAAACCGACATCGCAGAGGCAGGGACACATCCCCCACCATCGCTCAACGAAAGCGGAGAGCCTCAACACCTGCACCAACTCAGCCATGATAGCCCTTAATGCTGCCAAGCCCAACCGACTGTCACTCTCAGAGTCGGGCTGTATCCGCGGCCGGACTGTCTCAAGTCGAGTCGCTCCACGGCTGCCTAGTCCTGTGCCTATCCATACTAGAATCTGTTCTATGCCGTACACATACTTTGTACTGTACATGCATCCCTTCCTACTGTCCGGCTCTACCGGAGCGGAAATGATGCCACCGGCTCGGCACGCTCCCACTGCAGTCGACGCGCCTTGGGCAGTGTTGGCCTGCGGACGACTTAGGGCTATGCTTCCACGGACACAGAGATGGATAATACTTTCTTCCCCTTGGAGCGGAAAGCTGCAAGGATTCCCACTTGCAGTGTTACTGCCCAATGGCCACTCCGGTCCGCACTATGCTTCCTGGCTCAGCCCTCTCCCGCTTGCAGTCGACCTGCCTCAAGTCGAGTTGTTCCCAGTCGAGTTGTTCGGTGCCCATGGACCGATAATGCGCCCTACCTTACGGCCCGGCCCTACGGAGCAGAAACATGTACCCGAGACATGTGGGCAGTTCCATAATTATGTCATCCAAATGGTCAAAATCTAATGCAGTTCATGACAGTCGTGTTGAATAAATCTCTTCATTACACTACAAAAAAAACAGGTAAATTTAAAAGAAACAAAAACAACTGCCCTTTATTCTCTTTGAACAAAATATTCAAAATACATTGTATTGTGCTTTTTATCAAAGTTACAGGGTATAAAGATGGTGATGGCACATTAATATAATGGTAAAACCTCTTCTGCCTAAAATGTTGTTTTTAAAAAGGATTTTTTTTTTTAATAAATCACAAGCCAAAAACACTTTGAATCTCAGGGTGAGATCAAAACTCCTATGTTTTCTAAAAAAAAAAGTGGGCATTGTAAGGGACTGGATATTTGCTTTATCTTCCTTGATATTTTTGCCCATAAATCTGTACTTCTTTGATAAAAACGAAGTGTATGGAGTAAACACAATTATGTACCGATTGAGAATGTACCATGGACTGTACATGTACATATAGCACATCATTTTGACCTAACCATACAATGTAATTAAGCATTTGGGAGGACTTTACTCCAACACTGGCCAAGTACTTTGGTGGACTCGAGTTGTACTCGAGCACGAGTACGAGTACTACAACACTGCCACTCCGTACCAACAACGAAACCACAACCACTGTGAGACGCTTCCCTGCAACCCACATGCCAGCACTCCCACGTATACCAGCAGAAGCAAGCAAGTACATGTACACGCCTGCTCCTGACCTGCCATCCCAGAACGGGTGCGTTGTCCCCCTTTCACCTGTGTACCCGCCCTGGATCATCCAGGGGACGCCGGCAAGGACACCACTTCACTTCACCTTCCACTCGTCTGCCCTCCTACATAGCATGTATCATGTATAAGCCATCCTAGGCGCCCTATGTCGCCCCCAAGGACAGTATTGGCAGCAACTTTAATACACCAAACACCGGACTCACGCCTCCAATAGTCGTGCGTACAAGCAAGAAACTTCTCACCACCGTCCAGTGTCAAGCTAAGGTGCTCGGCCCGGACCAGTTGCCCAACAACCAGTCATACTACCCGGGCCAGACACCCTCCAGGCCTCCACTACACTTGGCAAGGGGGCCTACACCCGGCCCCCAAGACCAACACCCAATGCGCTGGACTTCATACAAGGACCCCTTATCCTCGCAGGCCTCACAGCGACGCCTCTGTCATGGCGACCTGGTGACTGTTTATACCTTCCCCGATGTGGTGCTACGAAGATGCTTCCTTTGCTTCTCCTACTGATGCACCACTAATGGCTATGGCGGACTTCTGCCTATGCACCAGCCCCACACCAGGCTCCAAGTTTCTTCTATCCACAGCTACAGGTCTGCTGTGACTACACGCAATTGTTTCAAGGATGGCCCTAGGGCTGTCTCGAATATATCGAATATTCAAATATTCAATCATCACTCGAATATTTGAATAATATTTTGCCCGCTCGAATATTCGAGAAAAAATTAACGCGATGCCAAAAGCAGATTTTATACCGCAAAATGCATTGAAGCCGGCCGCGATCCATGGTACCAAAGCCATCCACGATCTGCGGTACTGTCCGAGCGCTATTTCACCGTGCATGTGACATACACACATTGTACATTCGATGTGTACTGTGCACATGTACGTATACATGTACGTGCAGGCTTCCTGCCGACCATGTGATTGAGACTTGCGCTGGTGCACGCTATGTGCTGTGTGAAATTCTCGCTATTATGCGCGCAGATACCAGTCATGCACGATGGCTGGCTAGGCTGCACGTGGTGTGCATGCATGATGCATGTAGCGTGCGTGCGATATGAATATGATCGTCGCTTTTGGGGGATTTTTTACCGTTCGTTTTTGGAATTAATTCGGTGAACTGAAAAGTGTGTTTCTACTTGGCCAGATGGACAAAATAACCAAATTGAAGTAAGATTTAGGTGACCAGAAAAACACAATTTACAGTACTATTTTAGAAGACGGTACGGTCAGAAAAATGGGGATCTCGCAACGATACAACAATGCATACGGCTTACATAATGTGTTCGATGTTGGTGCTGGATGTCGGAAAATAGATTGCACTATTATTTTGCTTGGCCTGTCAATGGCGTGTTGGTAGAAATAGCGGATAATATCATTCTGTAACTTATAAAAAAATCTGCTAAAAAGGCAGGGTGTTTTGATAGGATTTGTTCATGATCTGTAATTGTCTAGCACGCCTGGTGCGGCGCCCCGATAGCTACCAGCAGCCATTATGCAACATACTTTCATATTTTTATTTTCTTATGTTTTACATTGAATTGCGATTTTTTTCGAATATTCGAATTTTTGATCAATTTTTTTCTCCATTTGCGAATACTAAATTATTTGTAAATGGACAGCCCTAGATGGCCCTCCCCTCTCAACCTATGTGGCCTACGCACAACCTCCTATGGGGCACGTTTACCGAACGGCCCCTAGCACGCTACCATTCATCTACTCACCTTCCTCCTCTCGGTTTTTTCACCTACGAGGACCAGTGAGATCAGGGCCCTATCGATAGCTGAAGGCCACATACGCTGACACCACGCAGTGCTCGACTCCTTCCAACTATAGGCTTCCTCACCAAGAACCGATGCCCTGCCTTTGAGCCACCAGACATCTCTGTAACCACTCAGGCATCGCGCTCCGGTGACCCGTCGGGCAAGCTAGGGTGCCACTTCAGTGGTCTGAAATGGTACCTAGCCCAAACAAAGGACTTGAGAAGGAACCTCCAACACGTTTACCGAACGGCCCCTAGCACGCTACCATTCATCTACTCACCTTCCTCCTCTCGGTTTTTTCACCTACGAGGACCAGTGAGATCAGGGCCCTATCGATAGCTGAAGGCCACATACGCTGACACCACGCAGCGCTCGACTCCTTCCAACTATAGGCTTCCTCACCAAGAACCGATGCCCTGCCTTTGAGCCACCAGACATCTCTGTAACCACTCAGGCATCGCGCTCCGGTGACCTGTCGGGCAAGCTAGGGTGCCACTTCAGTGGTCTGAAATGGTACCTAGCCCAAACAAAGGACTTGAGAAGGAACCTCCAACACCCCCCCCCCCCACCCCCCCCCCCCCCCCCGTCACTACCACGAAGCCCAGCATGATTGCCTCATCCGTCAAGTTTGCATGCCCATCTAAACCGGGCCAACTAACCCTCTGATCTACATCAAGACCCGAGATGTGAGAACAGTACTCGCATCCTGGTCCTTTTTTTGAGTTCTAGTATCAGACATGGGCAAGGCAGCATGATGAAAGTGCCCCTCCATTTTCACCTCTACCTGAGGGACGTCCTGCGGAGCGACTTAACTCATGTAAGGCAGGACAATCTTGGTTTCACCGACCTGGAAGCCAGGAGTCCTTCAGGCCTGCTGATAGATGGGCAAGACCTCAACCGAAGCTCTGCCCGTGGCAAACTCACGATGGGCATTGTGCCCACTATACTGTGGCGAGAAAGAAAAACTCTCCCGTTGGGAGGAATTGCCGGGAAATGGCTCGCTCGTTGACTGCAACGAGAAATCTCGGCCTTGACCAACAATTGTTCCCAAAATAAATAAACTAAAAGAATTACAACAAGCTGCACCCGAGCGGCTGAGTGCAGACTTGTGGGGACGTTCGTTTGCAGGAAAATATATCCTGAATCTATGGGCAAGTGGGGATGGACAGAGTAAGAGACACTGGGGAACAGTGTTTTGAATTCAACAACAATAAAAACAATGATTTATTAAATAATCAACAACCAGTTACTCAAGGCGAAATAAAGGCTGGCAGAAAATCTTACCGCAGTGACAATACGGTGCCAGTAAATTATGAAAGAGCATATAAGACTTAGCGCCTCCGAAAATAAAGAAACACTAGCGCCTCCGAAAATAAAGAAACACTAGCGCCTCCGAAAATAAAGAAACACTAGCGCCTCCGAAAATAAAGAAACACTAGCGCCTCCGAAAATAAAGAAACAATAGCACCTCCGGGAGGTGCGTCAATCACAAAAATGTAATCTGACCCAAATCACTCTCTTAACAACTCCATAAATTCGCCAAATATTCACAGAAAGATAACAATGACAGAAACAAGCTTACCATAATTCGTCTAGCATCCAAGAAATAACTGCTTGAATTAATCTACTATTTTATTGATGAACAAAGACTGTCCTTACAATAACGCCGCACAGCACGCGCACAACTCTCGTGATTGGCAGCAACTTGACAAGTGAGAGAAAAAGTTTACTTAGCGCGTTCGTAGCAACCATAAATTTCGCGCTACAACTTTGGGCGTGAAAAGCGACCAACGTGTCTACATTTTTAGTGAAAAGACAAATCCCTGAGCGCCCAATTGGAAGCTAAAACGCGCCCACTATTAACAAGCCAAAAAGCGCACAAATGTGCTACACGCACATACAATGCCGCGGGCCTACGGCGAAAGCGCCCAATTAGAGGACAAAAATTGCCAACTTGATGACGCAATTTAGAAGCCATGCGCACGCAGGAGCTCCCCGCAGCATACGCAAGCGTGGATTATAAAAAGGTAAACAAGAACCAATTTTCGCTACAATACTATAAACCTGATTCATATCCACCATACTTTCCCGGCTCTCCATGTAGCCAGCCCACCACCGGAATTCGGTGCCACTCTGCATATAGTAATAACCATCTGGGGTAGGTTGAATGCAGTAGACTCTCCCCACCTGTTGTGGGTTGAGTCTACTAGTTCATACCTACCCCAGACGGTTGCGTCCCGCCCGTCCTCCCCACTGGCTTCGAAAAGAAGACGATCATGGTGGCTATGTCGGTATGCATTGTGGGAGGACAGGGTGCACCAAAGCAGCAAATTGGCACAGGGGAATTTGTATATAATAGTAACCGTCTGGGGTAGGTATGAACGAGTAGACTCAACCCACAACAGGTGGGGAGAGTTTTTCAGTTATTGGCAGATGACCTCCATATCAGCGACTTGATTTTCAAGTCTAGCAGCGGCCCTACCATCCTTCCCTGTAGCCTGCCTGCTAGTCTTGGTTCCAAGACCTTCGTTGTTGCTTTCCCGCGGCCCATAGGGTGCCCCCACGCGGCAGATATGGGAGAATTCTGTCAGACTTTTGGACCGTCACGAAGGTCTTGGATATTTTGTATTTGAGGGCGGGGCCAGATTATGGTAATAAGGCACAGCATGTATGACGTATGGTGATTGAATATGCAAAATGCTAGCTATAGGAATTAATGAGACAATCTGAGCTGTACATGTATACAGTACAACAAAGTCATGGCGTGCATGTATATGGCCGTCTTGGTCAATTCATTCCCTTGAAGGCAATTGAATGCCCATGCCATAGGCGACAAAATGATGTTGGAGGACAAAGCTGGTTAACTGGTACACCGACCAACTCGTACGCCATTTGGTCAACATAACTCGTACACCAACCAACTCGTATGCCGACCAACAACCTGTATCATAGTTTGTAAACGTTGGCCGTTTTTTCTTCAGTAGACCAAATAAAATAAAATCGAGAAAATTAAATAATTTCAACGATACAACATGATGTGATCATTTCAATGATACAAAATCATTTCAACGAGACGAAATGATTTTGAAAAGCGTTTTAAATGAAAGCGTTTAAAAAAAATGAACATATGACGTAATCATTTCAACGATACAAAATCGTCTAATTAAAATCACATGTTTGTATTTCTGTTTTCCTTCCTCCATATGTTTCACTTGTGGGCGGCAGGTGTTGCATAAAAATATATCGTTTCTACCTCTTGGGTTGTAAATCTGTGATCATTGAAAACTCTTGGACTAATGGTATTTTTTCTTGGGATTTAGATCTAAGTGAAATGTAGTTTTTGCAAGAAATTAACTGCTTTCCACAGATAATTAACTCATAACTGTGTTGGATGCTGACAGCGTGACTGATATTTTGGTCGCTAGCTTGTTGTCGAGCTAGACGGCATAGAATATGCACTGCCATTAAACGCCAGTTCGATTGAGTAGTACATACAGTATACTTTACTAGTACAGTCCTCAAAATCTTTCCCCGAAAAGTTTACAAAATATACTGCACGATATGCAGCGTGACATAGGCCCCAGGCCATCGAACGTACGTAAATACAGTACCTACGGTCAACAATGTTTGTCTACATGAATCATTCATGATGTGAGATGAAACTCGCTCGTTGATTGGCTCCCTTGGAAATCCAAGTAAAAGTAAAGAAAAAAGTTAAACATCGCTTTACAAAATATCCAAGACCTTTGTGACGATCCAAAAGTCTGACAGAGTTCTCCCCATTTCGCCACGCGGGGGCGCTTTCCGGCGGCGCCCTATGGGCCGCCGGAAAGCAACAACGAAGGTCTTGGAACCAAGACTACCTGCCTGCCTGCTGCACATGCACCAGATACCTGCCCAATTTTGACAGCGTCATGACAACATTTTGAGACTATACTGCAATTGGCCAATTGCCCTTCCAATAAGTGATGAATAACTCGCATTGCCTTACATGCCTAATATGGTCAACATGGATGAGGCATGAATGGGGGCTTTACCATTTCGGGATTTGTATAATAATCGTGTACAGCCTACATGTAGTCATCGTCATTGTGTACTATAGTTCACCTGTACATGCATGTACAGGACTACGTATCGGTACGGTGTACATATGTACTTGTGGCTCATCGTGTCAAACTGCTTTGTCGGCCAACACTGCGAAATTACCAAACTTTACTGAAGGAATACTAATAACTATGGCTGACAATAGTTTCACGAATGTTGCATTATACCTTGTCAGAACAAGTAAGTCAGAACTGATTACCATTGTAAGAATCAATGCATTACGCTAATGCAATTAACTGCAGTGCCTCAATGATGAAAACAAGGTACGTGCTGCTTGTCTAGTCACTTCCGGGTAATCGCAATTAATCGTTTAATCGTGATTAGTTCCTGCGCGATTAATCGATTAGTAAAGAGCACTAATCACCCAAGCCTAGTTGTCATGAGTCTTCCATCCATAAACTTCAACGTGTTAAAAATTCACGCACCAAATTGGTTTGTACAATGCATCAAGGTACTGTCATATTAAACCTTTGTTGCAATCTGCACTGGCTCCCAGTAAGATTCAGGATTGATTTTAAAGTTTTGTTAATAACTTACACCATTTTAAATTCCATATTTGTGTCAACTTATCAAAAAAAGATCTCCAAAGAAAGAAATTCCAATGATGGATTGCTTCTAAGCTATCCTGCTTGTCATGCTAAAGTCACTTTGGGGGATAGGGCATTTGAGTTCGCAGCCCCAAAGTTGTGGAATTCTATTCAAATTGATATCTTCACACCTTTAAAACAGTATTAAAGACCCACCTATTCACCTTAGCTTTTTCCTAGACCCTCGTTTTTGTTGTGGTACAGTCGTGTTTATATTTGTTAGATTGGTTACTGTTTGACATTACGGTTCATGTGTTACAAGTCTTCTTTTTTATTCCTGTTTATAAACTAAATCTTAATGTTCTTATTGTATATGCTTAATAATTCTTATTTTTAAGATGAAAATATTCAATTTGTACGTCCGCAACGATAAAATGACATCATTTCTGAATACTGAATAGGGGGTGGAAAGTAAACTCAGACACTCAGGTACCACCTCAGTTTCCACCTTAAAAAAAATTTAAACTTTATTTGTTTGAAATAAAAAGAAGACTCTGAGCAAGGTCATTAACTTGGAAGTTTTGGGAGTGTACATCCGCAACAAAAATCTTATATGTACTTTTTGCTCAAAAAATTTGTATTTTGACTCATTTTGAGTCATTACAGCCTCAAAAATGAGAAAACATGAATGTTTGATAAAAACGCATATAATCATAAGAAACTAGATGCTTTGACCTTCAACATGATTTAAAATTAAGGTATTTTAATGATTTTAAAATTTTGACCATTTGGTGGACGTAATTACGGAACTGCCCATCAGTAAATTCACGAAAGGCGTCATGACCAAAGATTATATAGCTCTACACGCAAGATGGAGAACTCTCCACTGAAACGCGTAATCGCCATGGGCGCCATTCTGGTGTGAGGGCAGGCACTCCACGTACGGAGTTTCCATAGCATGATATGGGCGATGTAAAAGTAGGTCCATAAAACCACAAAAAATCGCCGTTTTCATATTCAGTGGCTTCACATCAATGTAAAATATTTCTATTTACAATAAACAATAGGTTTCAATCGAATTCGGGCAAACATTCTGCCTAACACTCCCCTTTTCTTTGATAAATCTTCCAGCCCTCATATGGCCCGTGTACAAACTACCGTACTCGCTATTTGCACACCAGAATGGCGGATCTCAACCTCCATACAAATTAACACGTGCCCTATGGTCAGTTCTCCATCTTGCGCGTGGCGCTATATAATCTTTGGTTATGACCCTGCAGAAAGTATTGAAGGTTTGGTGCAGCTCGCCACAAAAATCTTCCAACAGTACTTATTCAAACAACATACAACGTGCAACTAGTTGTGCGACATTAATGGTCGTCTTGACAGAAATGCCATTCTTACATAATTTATGCACATAGCCTTTGCTGTGATTGGACACTGCGCACACATGGCCCGCCCCCCACATTTCATATTTGCATATGAGGGCTTCGCTTGAAATCTGGCAAAAAAGTAAAGAAACACATAAGCTTTCGTGGATGATTGATCCAAAGGCATTTGTTCTACTTCAGCTAATTTGCATATATCTCAGACCGCGAGAGGTCGCTATTTGCCTGATGTGCATTATTGCGTCAACGATAGTGCGACTGGGAGCTGTGAACTAATGCATGCGGTACGACTACAAACGCCTTGACCAAGGCTCAAGACCAGTAGAAGGAACAAATTGTTTTGTCGAAAGAATTTCAAAAATATGATTTGTCATTGAGATATAAAGAAAAGGTCAAAAAATTGAATAATTCCTTAAAAATCACATGATGACGTTATCAACACGTCCCCATATACTTACATAGTAAATTTAAATTGCATCGGACTTGCCCTTCTGGAGATAAAAAACCATTGTTTACATGATGACGTTAAGTTGCGGCACACTACACGGGGTTGGAATTGCCATAAGGGTAGAAGTGACTTGTATAAAATTGTGTGGAAAAAGTGGAAAAATAAAAATAAATAAAAAAGACCAAAGAAGTTGTTCCGTCGTATGCGAAACAGCTAATTAATTGGAAACCGATACAGGTCTTTTAGCTGAGAAATGTGATGTCTTTAATACTGTATAAATAGAATTCTGACTATCATTGATTTTGTGTGTTCAGAATCAAGAAAGTAATGACAACTGCAATGCCATTACGGTGGACAACATTTCCATGATGAGTGAAGATGTAGCAGAATGTGCACTGAAAGATGCCAAGGGTGCCCTGTCACCAGATCATGTAGTTAGTGTCAATCACCTCCTCAAACATCTCAACACCCTCTTGGTGAGTTCTTGAATTGAGTTACACATCATTTATGTGTTGAGATGATACATGACAGTTTGTCATGAAGAAAAGTTGTCTGTCCCTGATTTAGTTACTAAAACTTTAAAAAAACAATCAATAATTTACAAATATCACATGGTTTTGAGGGTGACAGTGATTCTAGCTTCCGAGGGAAGCTAGAATCGACTGTCCACCCGAAATAAACCATGTGATATTTGTTTTACTATACCTCATAAATATTCACAATTTCGTCGAGATCGGTATCAGTAAATGCAGTAAAATGTTCGCGTTCATGAGCCGCCATTAACTTCATGTAGGTCGAGGCTCACGCACGCGCGCTGCAAACTTTTCCTATGATGCGCAGTGAGATGTTACACTGCGCAGTGAGTTACACGTGTAACAGTTCCCCGGCTTACTCGCTGGTGATCAGCAAATATATCCACTGGCACGTGATGGTGCATTGACCAGTTGGTATTCGGCTATAGGTCATGAATATTTATGAGGTATAGTAATAATTCCAACACCTCGGGGAGCTAGAATCGACTGTCCACCCAAAACAAACCATGTGATGTTTGTTTTACTATATCTCATATTCTTTATTCTTGTCGAGAAGTGCAGCAAAATTGTATTTTCCGTGAACTTTTCATTTAGGACGAAGTTCATGCACGTGCATCCACTGCAAACTAGGATAGATGCACAGTGAGATTTCCATGCGCAGTGAGATGTTACACGTGTAACAGTTCCTTTGGAGATTCGCCGGCCTACTCGCTGGTGATTAGAAAATATATCCACTGCCATGTGATGGTGAATTGACCAATGGGAGACTTTTGAGAACCGGTCTTCAAGTCAACAGAACAACCCGTGCATGCTCACAATTGCGTGCGCGTGCACTGTTGACTTGAAGACCGGTTCTCAAAAGTCTCCCATTGGGATTCGGCTCTAGGTCATGAATAATTATGAGGCATAGTTAAATAAAATAACACTTATTTAACGGCTTAAAGTGTCTGTTTTCTTCACAGTCAATATCTTCCAAGAAGGAAACAGCATACGAAAGGTAAATGACATTTTTATTACCTTCATGTAGAGGATGTGAGCTTCACAGATATTAATAATGTAAACGTGGTGCTTACGAAAAAACCTGTTTGATGTATTATCTGTAGTCCAACTCAGTTTCTGCATTTCCATGTTGAACAACATACTTTTAATATCATATGTATTTACTAATCAAATAACTATTGGATGAACTATTGGATAAACCATGTGTTTTGCCATATGCTGAACCATTTTTTATTTGGGATGAACGTAAACACATAAAGAAAACACACCTATAAAGACATTTGAAGGTTCACACATGGCCAATATAAATTATTGTATATGTATGTTATCCTATGTATCCATAACAATGTACCGATTATGTTTTTCCGACTATCTTTTTAACAAAATTAAATGAATTTGTGAAATAACCACAAGGGTACATGACTGAGTGATCCCCCATGTACCGTTCCGAGGTTGCAGCATTGTTGCGTGTATCATTGAAACGATCCCTGGGGTGTGGCGGTGTGTGCGTGGTTTCAAGGCTTCTGACTGCCAAACGAACAAAGATAGTTGACAATTGGGGTCACCACCAACATAGGGCTGGATGGCTCAGTTGGTAGAGCGCCTGTACGGTATTCAGGAGGTCGCCGGTTCGAATCCCGCTCCAGTCAATTTTTCTTAGTTCACTTTTCAAAATTAAATGAAAGTGATTCCAAACTTGAAAATGCTAACTTGCCCCAAAGAAATTGTATTATTCACTGTGAATAGAGGGACTTCTTTACAGGATTTCAGCACCACTAACCTCAGCTGTCAATGTTCAGCTATGAAATTTTCATGTCAATAGACAACATTTCAAAATTCTACTACATAAAATATGTCGCCTTTGATGCCTTCAAATGCACTTCTACTGCACATATGGTGAAAATGAAAAAGAAAAACATGTCACATGTACATTGCACACCCCACGCCTGAATCACTGTCCTGAAAGAGATCGTACATTAGACAAATCAGTGGCAATCCTTTAAAGTGCTTTTTTCAGTCAGGTTATTTTATTGCCTTCATGCATAGAATATACTGACAGATAAGGAATGGATTATGTTGGTTTCAAACCAGCATTTGGTTTTCGTTTTAATGCTTTGCTTAATGGGAGATTATCATGCATACTCATGTGGGGAACCAACAGCAAAAATATAATGAAAAAACAAACAAACTTGAGCCACAGAAATGGTTTGGCAAAAATATTACACCGCCTGTTGAGTGAAAGGAACATATTCGGCACAATAAAAACCCATTGAGGAGGAAAAGGTCAGTCAGAAATACTATAAAACAACTGCAACTTTTTATGCTTCAACAATTTGGGTTACTGCTCTCAGTTACCCAGTTTTGCTCATGAATATGGAAATTCTAATTAGCATACAAACCAATGTTGGATCATCGGTGGGACCTTTCTCCACACCATTTCAACAGGATTTTTTTCTGTCGTCGGGCATGCACAAGCCGTGATCTTCGTCCATCCGGGTCATTCAATGGGCTCCCGCCAAAGCTACAGGAGACCATGATAACCCAGTTTTTCATCATTCTCCCCGGGGCATTTGTCATTCTCCAATTCGCCAACTTTCGATGACCTTCACATGGCCGTCCCGGGTCACCTGCAGGTCATTATCGTTTTGAAAGAATCAAGAGGAAGAAATGTTCCGACAGCGCACAGACCATCCAGCTCAACCTGCCCCAGGTTCTTCGGTCAGCCGAAGATACACAAGCCTAGCACCCCACTCCGCCCCATCGTTGCCTCAAGAGGAGGCCCTACATACAGCATCACCAAGCACCTCACCACTATCCTCCAGCCTTTGGTGGGAAGAACTCCACATCATATAACCAACTCAGACCAGTTTGTGCAGACCATCAAGCAGCCTCGACTCAGCCCCGACAACATCATGGTCAGTTTCGCTGTTGTGTCTCTCTTCATTAACGTCCCCACAACAAGACTCCACTCTCTATGAATGCACGGCCCTAACCCCGGAACAAATTCATGACTTGTTGCTCACCTGTGTCACGTCATCCAGCTTCAGATTGAGTGACAAGTTCTACCAGCAGTCATCTTGGACCTCTATGAGATCTCCTCTATTCCCAGTCCAGGCTTTCTCAGGCCAGATTAGTTGAGGTCCGATTTGCTGGGAGGATCTTCTTACGGGGGGCTTACAGATTTATCCTGTCAGTAGCCTCAAGCCGCTTTGCCGGAGATTCCATCATAGTCTGAAAACGACCAGTGACCAGATCTTTGCTCTGGAAGCTTCAGGCAAATTGGTCCAGAACGATACGTAAATTGTCCTTGAGACATAGCTTTGTGCAGAGGAATAGTGGACAACGAATCACAGGCTGCCACTAAGTATTCTGATAAAAGGAGCAAGGAGGAGGTTGCCTTCATGCCCATACGAAAGGCATTGTCGGTCTTTCTGAGTGCTTTCCCCCAGCTTGTTTGGTACTGGTTTGACAAAGGGAGCCTTGAGCGACTCTCTATCCGAGTCTGCGGCTTATCCCTGGCTGCATCAGGTATTTGAGGTACCATAAAGAATTCATCCAAATCCTTCTTAGGGATGCGAAATGTTAACGCTCAAGCGCCACTTCATTTGGTTTGTTGACAACAACTTGGTCAACTTGGAACTCAAGAAAGGTCGCATCCTCCTTTGGCGCTTCTTCATTGGCACCCACCAGACTCAAAGAAAACATCACCCACGGACAGACGCAGAAGTGACCATAATAAATCAGCGATCATCAAGCACTCCCACGACAAAGACCACATCGTCAACTTGCAAGCAGCTCAAATCATTTTTCAAACAACAGATGGTACCCTAGATGCATCAGGAAAGCAATAGAGATAGTACAAGCACAACAGATTTCCCCAAGACATTGGCTTCCACATCAGCAGTATCTGGCACTCTATATTATCTATATTACTCATTCCTGCTGTTCCTCTCTAGTGCACCCTTAGAACTTATAACCAGCATTCTCCGAGTCAGGCAAACAGTCACCCTCCTGAAGACAAACGTAACGTCGAGCGTTAAACCACTGGTTTTCTCAGAACACACACACTTGCAGAAGAACAACCACCACGTTCATTTTGCAGGTCCGCAGGTTGTTGAAATTATGTCAAGCTTTGTGCCTCCATGAGTGGTTGTTTCTGGAAAACATATTGTTTGAGGATCTGTTGTTATTTGTGTCCAACCTTTTTGGAGACAGCTTTAGCAATTAGATGGTTGAAGAGGCCAAATACTTTAAGATGGACAAGAAGTCAGCCTTGACCCTTCTCTTAAGATAGTATTCAATGTTTCTTTCGTCCCACAATCTTTGCCCAACAGTACTAAGTTTCCTCTCTCTGGAACTTCACCAAAATCCACCCGCTATCAAACCTCTCTCATGTCAGTTCTCTATATAACCCAAATGCCTACCAATGCACGGGCATTTTATCAAGGGACAATGACTTTGATACAGTGGTACACTGTATCTCAGATAACACTGTGCACAGTAGGCTTCTTGGACTTGGCTCACAAGTGGATTTGGATCTCCTCTGACATCTGGGTACTTCAGTTGATTGTATTAGGCTTGGAGTTAAAGGTAGTAGGTCAAAGAAATACAGATTCATGGGCAAAAATATCAAGGAAGATACAGTAACAGTCATCTGTGAAAATTTCAGTCCCATACGTTGCCCACGTTTTGAGAAAACAGTGAAAAACAGCCACAGTATTTCTTAAGTCTTTTCTCTTTTATTTTTTATCTTTTAAAAGATCAAAAAGATTTTCAGTCGTTGCTTTACTAATTTCTGGATAAATACACCATTTCAGGTTTCTACTAGCATCATCTTCATACTCTGAAAGTTATACGTAAATCTGTGAACATTTCTGTTTTGGTCTCTTACCAAAGTATGATACTACCTTTTATAATACCAATCCCTCGTAGCTGAGATCCCAGAACTGCTTTTGAGGGGATTTTGTTACAACAAAATTTGTCGATCAGGGTTTTACATGGCCATTCTTCCTGGCTTCAAAGAATTCTGCTAATTGGTCAGTAATCTCCGTCCTCTGAATGTCTTCATTTGTCCAAGGCACTTCACATTGAGATCCTGGCTAAGTTCTCCAATCACTTCCACAGGGTAGGCTTTGCCTCCACGTCAGAGATTCCTGCAGTTCATCAACAGAGGCACATTTCAGTTTCCACTGTCTTCCCTTTGGCCTGTCCACAAGCTATAGGTCTATGTCTTCACAAGCATCTCCAATGTTCAGGTTGCAGCCCTTGGACGACAGTACGTCATTATGTTATTCAAACGATTGACCTGAACACAGGCCTATCTCCTTTGGTGGCCATTCAAGCTTTGTCAAAGACCAGACAAACTCACTAATTCCTCAATGAAGTAACTATTTAGTTCTATCCAGAACCCACCCTTTCTCAACATGGAGGCAGAATGTTACGCTTCACGGAATGCTACTTGGTCCTCCAAGAGTGTTTCAACTGGATAATCATTCTCTCGTTCATGGCGAGCTTGGTTGCACTATGTGCATACTTAGCAGTAGATAAATTATGCAAGGCATTTTATGTGATGATCCAAACAATTGAAGGGAAAATAAATATTTCCTTGGCAGTTACAGATTTCCATGAAGCTCATGATTAACTTGCCAATTGTGATGGAACCTTTGCCTAAATGGTATAGGTCCATACTAACGATCTTTGCAGTCATGCATTTTAAATGTTCTTACAAATTTTGCAACAAAAATTTATTTAATTTGAAATGAATACTTTGCAAAATAAATTCCGTCAAATTAAATCATGGTTTTTTCAACTTGTATATTTAACTTGTATGATCAGTAAATAGCAATATGAACGCAGGAATTATGTGAGGAGCAATTTTTTCATGACAGAAAGAATCAGTCATTTAAATTTTAATGTTTTCTCTTCAGCATGAGGTTCCAGCTACTCGAAGCCAACAGGAAGATTGAGAAACTGCGTGGTGTTGAAGTTCCCAGGACAATTACCAAAGCCAACTGTATGGGACCAGGACTACCATCACTCCCCAAACACAGTGTATGTTTAGATTGAAGCCTCCTCTGATCATTTGTGCACTGCCTTGATACTAGTTCTCTGTTATGCTATTAATCTGATAAATTAAGAAATCGCAGATATTGTACAAATATGGCACGAACGTTGATGTCATCAGTGTGTCAAATTACAGAGAAGTTTAACATCAATAGTTGAGATCATTTGAGGTGGTTCAAATATGCTGTGTTTTTAAGCATGTTTCCTTAAACAATGTTTTTCTGTGTCCTGTCTTTTGTATTATTCACATTTATTTGTACATTTTATTTATGGGTTTGCAAGCCTCTAAACAAAATTCTGTTTCTGTATGGAATTTGAGTTAATATTTTGTGAAATGAACCAAATTCTCATCACTGACTGTCAGTTTTGCTGTCTCAACTTGTATTAACGTACTAGTAATTGAGTGGTTTAATTGAACCTTTCCTTTAAATTTATAGGAAATTGAAAGAAGCGGCAGGACTACTACTGACAAAAGCAAGACAGACCTACTAGATATGAAAGGAAGGACCTTAGTTACTGGAAAAGCAGCGAAGAATGAGCCTGCCTTAATAAGTGGCTCAAAAGCCTCTGATCAAAGCTTGCGAAGGATAGCCTTCGGTGACATCTCCTACAATGAAAGTAATGCCCATGCTGGCTTTGATGTAAAAGCGGAGAGCCCTAAGTCCATCATGAAGCAGAATGCAGAGAGCAACTCTGGAAGACAGTCTCAGGATGAGCTGCCATCATCTTCAGAGAAGACTGTTGGTGGCAGAAGACGAGATCAAGTTCCAGAACACCTATTGAGTGCCACTAATGAGCTGCAGGCATCTAGCGGGCTGGTCCATCAGCAGCTCCCGATGAAACTCTCTTCACTTGCCTCATTGTCATCGTCATTTTCCAATAAACAGATGATACCCAGCAAATTGTCCATGTCACCAGGGAAGAGCGCATCACCTACACCAACACGCTCTGGGAACAGAATGTTTGTGGGGTCAAACAAAAGTGAGGAACCCACAAACTATGGTGATAAGAATATCCAGGAAGCAAATCAAGATGTGCTGTATTTCTAGTTGTCTTCTAATAGTCCAATTGCGCAGCCAATGTTCACATGCGACCACGTGACTTAAAGTTGGTATTTGTTCATCTCATTTGGTGCAGAAAAGCAGTGGAAATGAGAAATGAGATAAAAATACTAATATTGTCATGTTTCATGATCTTTATTTCAAAGTTGCTAATTCACAGTTTATAATAGTAATAGGGCAATGCGCTCTAAATTATAGTCCAAGGAAAAAACAAGCTGTATCACTGCACCACTTTAGGAACAAGCATATAACAAGAAATCAGAGACTTTGTTTTTGGCCTAATTGACCTGTTGACATTGTAAACAATTGGTTGCGTAATCATTCTATTATTTCCATGATGGTAATTTGCCAGTTATGTTTAAGGCAGACAATTTTTTCATTATGTTATTGTCCATATTTTTAGAAGAATTATTGCCAGTGGATGGAAAAGTAGATGTGGCGGTGTTTTTTGCGTATCAAACAATATTTAAGCGCTAACATTGGCTGGATATTTTAGTGTGACTCTTTTTGTCCACTGCTAATCAGTTGTCCAACAACTTTAAGTTGGATTATTTCCTTCTTTTCTATGCAAATTTAAAAGTTTGTTCCAAGTTAAGGTATACAATACCAGCCTTAAATCATAGTGCAAATTAGCGAACAAAATGCTTGATACCTAAATACCTAGTTAAATGAAAATCATCATTGGAAATGATAATAGTACACATTTGTAAATATGTAACAATGTAAAATAGCAGCCAATAATATCCTTTTATTGGCATTATTTTTATTAACGGATGATTTAAAGGGAAAGGGTAACTTATTTATTTCCCTTAAAACCATTTCTCCCTGTGAAAACTTACTTCAGTACGAATTTTAGTACGAGAAGTCATAGAACAATCCAATGCGCATTATGTTTTTGTTGATGTGTTGCGATGCGCGGAATCGGTGTCAATCCCATGGCGACTTCGTTCTTCTGTTACATACACTTGAATTTGTGGTTGTCTGTCTGTGTTTTATTCCTTCATAGTCTATTCTTCCTTTCTGTTCATTTCCGGTATACTGTATGTTCTTTCCATTACTTGCCTGAGCATCGAATCACCATGGCACTGGTTCAATATGTATCAATACCGGGTATTTTTCCTGAAATTGCCCCTCTTGTGCAATGTGTTCGTGCAAGGCTGATGATTCAGACTCCAAGTGCTCTTGCTGTTTCCTCTTTTCACATCCTTTACATACACTTGTAACATACACGCTTTCCGTTTGTACCGTCCTTTTTCCACTGTACTGTTGCCACACTGCACTGATCGTCTAAGCTTTTTGTTCCCCCCCCCCCCCTCGAGTGGGTTTCTCGTCGAGATGTCTCTTAGGGCGTTTTTCTATTAAGTATCTGGTTTCATTCCGGATAAATATTTACAGGCTAATAGCGGAGAAAAGTGGCAAACGGTCATTTTCTACTCCACTCAGCTTTCTGGATAATACAACATTGATCGGCACAATTTAAAATAATTTTCATGTTTGCCGGCTAACGGTCATGCATCGGGGGCCGATTTCATAAAGCTCTGCGACGTGTCGCAACTTGATTTGCGACCCGTCGCATCTATGCGATGAGTCCATAGAGAAAGGATGCGTCTTAACTCTGCGATGCGTCATAAGTTTTATGAAATCGGCCCCGGGTCACACGCTAGGGACGTGAAGAGGCGTACAGGCGCTTCGGTTTCTCTCCGGTTTGCACAGTCGGCTGGAACGATGTCGTTTTCTGTTGTCGTTCTCCAGAAAGATTCTTCGTCATTATCCTTCCCATACTAAGGCCAAAAAAAAATTGTTGTATTGGAGTAACGGAGGGTTGGAAAATAGGGTAGGGCGGGCGGATTGTTGTTTTTTTTAATTAAATTTTTCCTGTATTAAATGCTTTTTTTCCTGTATATCACAGTATTTGACAAGTCAAACACTTTTTTTGGGGGGGGGGTTAAATGGTTACGGTCGGGGCATATTTTTGGGTCGGGCGGGTTACGCCAATACAACAATTTTTTTTTTATGACCTAAGATAAATACACATTAAATTTTCACTGAAATATCTGGATAATAGCAGCGAACGTCATTTTCTACTGACAGAAATTCATCTGTTTTCTGGTATAAAATGGGTCGCAATTGGAAAACGCCTTTACTCTATTCCCTGCTTTTTCCACAATTTTTCCAGCTTGCTTCACAGTTTTCTGGGTCATATTGGCTTCCCTGTGTTACTTCTTAAACAAAATGGCTTTCTTAGTGAAACGTTAATTTTCCGTCTTCTTTCTGTCCAGCTTCCTCTCCTTTCCCCGCCATGTTTTCGATCTGTAAAAAAGGAACTTTCCCTACTCTGATTTTCCTGTTCTCTGCCTTTTCTTTGCCCACTGGCATACCTCCCGCAGCAGCTCCTTCCCTATGTAGCCACTGAACCTGTCCATGTAATGTTTGTTCCTTCTTCCTCTGCCAATAGTTTCAAGATATTCCTCATGACCTTGGTCATAACATTGACCAGATTGCCCATATTTCTCTTCTGGTTCACAGCACCGTTCTTGTGGATCACGTATCTACTGGACATCAGCTTCATGTGGTGACTATGAAGCATTACCGAGCATTAATAGCACCAAATTTTATATTCCGTTGATATATGATGGTAACTGTTGTTATGCACACCAGGCCTCCACATCCAGCTTTATCTGGTTTTTCCTGAGACCATTATTGATGACACATCATGGGTTGCATCCTACAAAATTCCGTTTCATCCTCTTAGATCCTCTTAATCATCACGTATGTACACACATACTCATGATGCAGTTTGAATTACCTACTTCCCTCTCATCTTGTAGTTACATGTTTTTAATTCCAGCCTCCTCCATACCAACTATATCTTTAAAGGCTTGCCATAGGGGTGGCAAGTGCATTAGGCACTCGCCTCTCACCAATGTGGCCCAGGTTCAAATCCGGCCTGGGTCATATGTGAGTAGAGTTGTGCGTTCTCTCCTATGCTACGAGGAAAACAAATGGAGATTTCTATTATTCTAAGTTAAGTTTTAGGCCTACCAACAATGTCAGGCCTTCCTTCCTCCATGGGCCTACCAGGTAAGAAAACTTTGTTTGCCAGGTAGGATGTTGCCTTAGCCAGGTAGGGCGCTGCAGCGCACAAATGACTGTCTGTATTCAGATTGTTTTGGCATAGGTCAGTTGCATCTCTGCAGGTCGTATAATTATAGTCACTACCATGAAGCTTCACCATCCAGCATGATGGAAGTGCCCCTCCACTTTCACCTCTTGCTTCCTGAGGGACGTTCTGTGGAGCGACTTGACACATGTACGGCAGGACAATCCTGGCTCCAGCAACACGGAAGCCAGGAGTCCTTCAGGCCACCTGACAGATGGGCGAGACCCGCACGGAAGCTCTGCCCTTGGCGAACCCATGCTATCCTGATTCATATTCACTTTACTTTCCTGGCTCTCCACATAGCCAACCCACCACCGGAATGTGGTGCCACTATATACAAGAAAGTAAAGGGTATGGAGGAGGCTGGAATTCTAGAACAACAAGATGATATAAGG
This sequence comes from Astropecten irregularis, assembly GCA_963971285.1. Lineage (NCBI taxonomy): Eukaryota > Metazoa > Echinodermata > Asteroidea > Paxillosida > Astropectinidae > Astropecten > Astropecten irregularis. The sequence goes on from OZ020257.1 coordinate 8,973,733, forward strand.
AGACTGAATTTCATCATGTGTGATGTACACACACGTGAAGCTAAAGAACAATAGAGTGAGACCACCGATGATGACAGGATCTATGTCGCATGGTAATGAGGAAGATGGTAAAACCTTGGAGACAAAATTAAAGGATGTGGCGGACACATGCTCTTTTAGGCAGTTAAGGTACTGTAGCATGATGTATACACAGAAGAACCATGTCTGCACGTTTGACAAAAAGGCTCCAGGTTTGCCGGGGAATGTGGTGGAGTCAAAGGGGTTCTGAGAATGGTACATGGCTATGATTGTATTTTGAATAAATGTTACGTTGAGTAAGTCAGGAAGAGGCAGTTCTGAGCAAGTCATTTTGGATGAACTGGGAGAACCATGTGGGTGAAAAGGATTGCTAGATGCTGGTGACTACAGGATGCTGGTCTGATGGTCTGAAGAAAAAAATGACGTAGCTTTATTAAAGCTGCGTTATAGTCACTTTGTGATGCACAAGAAAAGTATATGATATGACTGGGGTCATTAGGAATATTCATTAGGAATCACTATGGGCAGGGGAGGAAAGAGCAAAACAGCACGCAGTTCAGTGGCTACACAGGGAAGGGGCAAGAGGATACTAGGCGACAAAACAAAAAATGGAAAACAGGAAAAACAATGTGGGGAACACGTTGGATCCTTTCTACAGAAGAAAAAAAGTGCGCATTGGATTGTTCTACCGACTTTGTGTCATTTGTTCTCAATCCAAAAATCGGGGGAATCCCTGTATATGGTCAACATCATCAAAAGTGTAACGACTATCCAATTGACTATCCATTTGTGGATTTAGACTTTTGTTCTACAATGTGGGAAAAATCAAACGGCTAATAAAGCCGAATGTTATAAAACATGTTGCTTAATTTTCTGTCCATGGTAATATGAATAATGTATTCTCATTGGAAGTCTCGTCAACATCACGATAAGTTCTATAAGTCATAAATCTGATAAAATCGACCACACTAGAAATGCTGCATTTTGTTCAATACAATATCATGAAGTCATTGAAAAATTGCCTAGAATGGGATTTCGAACTAGCAACCTTAGGAACACACTCTGGTGTTCCGGAGTTCGAATCACGATCCGGTAAATTTTTCTTCTTTTTTTCACTTTTCAATTACTAACAATTCATCCAGTCAGTTTCCCTTGGGTTTGATGTTACAATATTTGGCTTTTCCATGTTCAACGGAAAAGGTATTGTTTTTGTTCTGATTTTTTTCTTTCTTCTTCTTCTTCTTCTTCTTGTCGTTTGAGTTACCATAGACTTTTTGTCGGCGGCACTTTGGTCATTTTTAAACAGCCGATTTTAACCAATCTTGGTCTGAAAGAAGTCCATATAGGGTAGTTGTCTCCTGAAACTTTTCATCATCAGGTGTCATGTGACAAGCAATTTGAATTTAATGATCAAAATCTTTAAAAACCAACAGAAAATCAACGGTTTGAGATCTAAAGTTGATTCCTTCACCAAAAGTGAATGTTAGACAAGGTCTTTCTTTGTGACACATTGCTTGACCTCTGTGACCTCTTCTTCCGGTCAAACAGGAAGTAGCTCCTCATTTAAAAGTGGTAAGAGCTTTGATTATGATTCTTTCACCAAAAGTGAATGTTTGGCAAGGTGACACAATTCTAATTGACAATCAATGTGTTCCATAAACCCTGCAACTAAATTGGTTAAACACATTGAAATGTGGATACTTTTAAACCTAATAAAACGAAATCAGTGATTAATTTGAGAAATATTTCATATCATATGCGGAAAAGCCATGTGTTCTGTTTTCAACAGACCCAACCTCTAGTTTTCATTTTAGTTAGTCATTTACTTTCCTGAAGATTTTCCCCGAACCTCTAGAGAACAGCTGAAGTTTTATAAGTAAATGAATAAAGGCAGTGTGCTATTTCTCTTTTGTTAACACACACTGTTAATGTATTGATGTTTTTAGATACTTTACACATAATAGTATTTCGCTTATGGTGAGGAACAGATGTGAAGGAAAAAATGCTGATAAAATGGTTGATTTTGCAAAATGAAAAGAGAACATGAGGCAAGGTCTTTCTTTGTGACACATTAGTTGACCCCTGTGACCTACGATCATAATTCTTTCGCCAATTGTCAATGTTAGGGAAGGTCTTTTTATGAAACACATTGCTTGACCTCTGCGACCTCTACTTCCGGTCAAACAGGAAGTAGCTCCTCATTTAAAAGTGGTAAGAGCTATGATCATAATTCTTTCACCAAAAGTGAATGTTAGGCAAGGTCTTTCTGTGTGACACATTGGTTGACCCCTGTGACCTCTACTTCCGGTCAAACAGGAAGTAGCTCCTCATTTAAATGTGGTAAGAGCTAATATCATGATTCTGTAACCAAAAGTCAATGTTACGCAAGATTGTTCTTTGTATAACATTTTATATATTTATATATCAATTTATAATATATGCGGAAAAGCCTTATGTGCTGTTTGCTACAGCCATAAATGTCTAGTTTTTTCTTCTTCTTCTTGTCGTTTGAGTTACCATAGACTTTTGTTGGTGGCACTTTGGCTACTTTTAAACTGCCGATTTTTACCAAACTTGATCAGAAGGAAGTCCATATAGGGTAGTCGTTTGTCAAAACTTTTCATCATCATGACGTCATCAGGTGTCATGTGACAAGCGATTTTAATTTAATAATCAAAATCAACAGAAAATCAAAGGTTTGAGATATTAAGCTCATTCTTTCACCAAAAGTGAATGTTAGGCAAGGTCTTTCTTTGTGACACATTGGTTGACCCCTGTGACCTGTACTTCCGGTCAAACAGGAAGTAGCGCCTCATTTAAAAGTGGTAAGAGCTGTGATCTTGATTCTTTCACCAAAAGTCAATGTTAGGCAAGGTCTTTCTTTATGAAACATTGCTTGACCTATGTGACCTCTACTTCCGGTCAAACATGAAGTAGCTCCTCATTTAAAAGTGGTAAGAGCTTTGATTATGATTCTTTCACCAAAAGTGAATGTTTGGCAAGGTGACACAATTCTAATTGACAATCAATGTGTTCCATAAACCCTGCAACTAAATTGGTTAAACACATTGAAATGTGGATACTTTTAAACCTAATAAAACAAAATCAGTGATTAATTTGAGAAATATTTCATATCATATGCGGAAAAGCCATGTGTTCTGTTTTCAACAGACACAACCTCTAGTTTTCATTTTAGTTAGTCATTTACTTTCCTGAAGATTTTCCCCGAACCTCTAGAGAACAGCTGAAGTTTTATAAGTAAATGATTAAAGGCAGTGTGCTATTTCTCTTTTGTTAACACACACTGTTGATGTATTGATGTTCTTAGATACTTAACACATAATAGTATTTCGCTTATGGTGAGAAACAGATGTGAAGGATAAAATGCTGATAAAATGGTTGATTTTGCAAAATGAAAAGAGAACATGAGGTCTCTCTCCTCCATTATTATAAAATGATAAATGATTGACTTGAATTACAGCTCACTAGACAAGGCCCAGACTCCCTCGCCCTAAACACTGTTCTTTCGTTTCATTTGAAGAAGTTTAATCTAAGATTTAAGATTTTAATAGAGTCAGAAAGGAAGAAGATAAACCTGACTACGAATTCACTTTTGTTAACATACAGAAAAAATACAAAAACTTACTGAAAATAAACCAATTCCTCAAAAAAAGACATTTATAAACAATTTTTTTGTTTCATTTTTACAAAATTCCCTTTTGTTTAGGAATGACCTGAACCATGTGAACAGCTAGGCCCAAACATTTATTTCTATCTCTCTAATTGAAGGCTGTGGACCTGATATTATATAGATTCTGAAGAGTCTGTCCTACTTATTTTGTCCCTAAAATTGTTTCCATGTCTCTTTTTCGTTTTCCTTTCCTATTTTTCTGCAAAACTGCATACACAATTTGAACGCTGATGTCAGCAGTCGCCTTAGGGATGCCATTATTGCTGTAAATTAAATAAGAATTGTAATTTTTCATGAATATTAAATGAATTTTGGTCGGGAAATAGATAATATGCAAATTAGGCTTGCCCTTCACCGACGTGGATGAGCACTGTATACTCGGTGTTTGTGAGTGCACAAGAAAAAATCATATGCTGGATCAGGTGGGATTCGAACCCACAACCTCCTGCTTACTAGTGACATCTACACTAGTGGCATCTGCACTGAGTATACAGTGCTCATCCACGTCGGTGAAGGGCAAGCCTAATTTGCAAATTGTAATTTTTAAGAACAAATAATCAAAGCTCAATATTTCCGGGTCATTTATGCAAAATTAAGAGCAAATTGGAAGAATTAATCGCATGAAATTACGGAAGCTTAAAGTGACCATCCGAGTTTCTGAATTTCCGGAAAGATGTCTTTCCCTGATACCGTATTTTGGAAAGATGTCTTTTCCCGATGTCTCATCTCAGAAAGACATTGCTTTAGAATACAGAAACTTCCGCTTCATATCAGGGAAAGACATTTTTCCGAGTTAATGTATCAGAAATGTATCTTGGAAACTTGGATGGTCCTTTACGCTTCTGTATGAAACCGCTAAAATGATAATGAATAAATAGAAAACATGGTGATTATTATTAATAATTTAGATTTTTTATTACAAATAGTGCGACATCAGATAAAACATTTTTATTTGTAGAATAAAGAGGATGGCAGAATTCTAGGCACTTGATTAACATCACTCGTTATTGACCAACTGAAGCAGAAAAATATGATGATTAACACAAATTGAAATTACATGGTTTTTCAGAACGTTCAGAATAAAAAAAGAAGAAACAAACTCCAGTTCATTAATAATGTTTTGTTCAGTTGATTCATCTCTCATGAACTGCCTTGGTACGTTTCAATAAACCATAAGTCTACTGAATTAACCTACCCCAGACGGTATGCAAATTCCCCTGTGCCAATTTTCCAAATCGCTGAAAAGACTTGATCAACCGTAGTGCATCCTGACCTCCCACAATGCACCTTGCGAGCTTGATTTTTTAGTTTCCTTTTCCCGCTGCTCACCTAAACTGTATAGACTTTATATTTTTCCTTTTACTTATCTGATTAACCGTTACCAATAAAACAATATTCTTTCTGTGCGTTTTTTTCTGCTATTTTTCTCTCTCTTTTCTTTTTGCATCCTACAGGTACCGCGGTCCTACGTTGTCACGGTCTACACATCCCAATGTGATGCCGGCATAATGCACAGCCGGCTCTGTGCTTACGACCTGATGAAAGGCCTATATGCGGGGGGGAATGGATGAGAGTATGGCTTTAACCCCTCATTCCCGCCTGCCGTACCGCAAAAATGGAATGGTAGTTTGGGTTCGTCCCCTCATTCTGGGCTTGCTGGTACCACTATCAGTCCGAAGGAAAACCGGGCAGTTAGATGCTAGTATGCCCTTTGGATCCATATCTAACCTGACCCGAAGAGGCTTTTGGCCATGAGTTGCTCGATACCTCGGTCCCTACCAGAGCAGAGGGAGAACGCTCACTACCGTGGCGATGAAGGGATCCCACCCATTCGGACTGACCGACCCGAGTGTAACATGCTGCTTTTAGGCTCCATTTTATGACCCATTGAATAGAGGCTCGCCCCGGTTATGATTGACGGTCTCCCTGAGCGTGCGGACATCGGAGAAATGCATGGTGACGATACGCCAATGACCGCGGGGCTGGCCCTGTCTACGTGCAGTCTCCACCATCAGTAGTCCCTAGCCATTATTCTGCACACACCATGCCTTTGTCTGATCCTACTGGAGCGAAGGACTATAGAATTTCTGCACTCTATTCAACAGCCATGCCAGCCTGTCCCATGGGACAATGCGGGCTTCACTATAATACGGCCGCCATTATCCGACTCTATACCCGAGCGGAAAGCTGACCGCTTACACCAGCAGCTGTGCTGCTCAACGACCACAACACTATGTTCTATACTACCGGATACAGCATGTTTTTCTTGTGCTTACGAAAGTACCATTTTTTCTGCACTACCATGGCTCAGAAAGCTCAGCGAGGCAACGACCCCGATGCTCCCCCGGTGTCCCTTACGGGCCCGATCCACTGCACCCACACTGCTACCGGGACCTGCGGACCCTTGTGGCCCCTTGTGGCCTGCCACGCCGTCGGGGCTTTAAAGGCAGTATCGTACTTTGGTAGCATACGGAAACAGAAATCTTCACAGATTTACCTATAACTTACAGAGTATAAAGATTGTGATGGTAGAAACATACCATTAACATTATTCTGCCTGAAATGCTCTATTTATCCAGAAAAGAGTAAAGCCAGTAAAAATAAACGAGAAAAGACGTAAGAATTACGGTGGCCATTTTCACTGTTTCCTCGGGCAATGTATAGAACTGACATTTTCAGAGATGACTGTTACTGTATCGTTCTTGATATTTTTGCCCATGAATCTGCATTTATTTGACAAAAATTTGATATTAGCTTTAAACCCCCACCAACGACACCTCAGGCCGCCCGGGGGCGATACACACGCAGCCCCTCCTGCTACCACGGCCCCGCCCGCACCTCGCAAACAAATGCTCCTCTTCTTCGTTGGCCCCTCCAGTAACTAAGAAGAAATGACAGGAGGAAGCTGTGGAGGTGTGGATGGCGGCCTTCTAGTCTATTAACCAGGCCCTGACTTCTTTTGCCAAACAAATGAGTGACAGGCCCCCTCCTCCCGCCTTGTTTAAGAGATGTCATACCTTGAGACCTCCGGGCCTACCTTTCCATAGATGCCCTTTGACCGTTCCTGCGTCAAGATGTTTAAAACCATCACCAAGACCTCAATAAGATCGCCCAATTACTTCCATTTCCCAGGATTTTGAGAACTTCCTCTCCACCCGGCCATCCTGGAACCCGCTAAGGACAAGATTACTGCAGATTCCGGCAAGCCCCCAATCAGATTAATCTTCCGGGACAAAGACAAAACCCTGATAGAATCGACAATGTCTAAGCTCGACAAGGCATCTCACCAAGGCCTTCGATACACAGCCTTTCTTCTCCTTCTATCCGAGTATATCACTTGGGCCTGTGAGGAAAACTCCCCTGTCACACCGGATTTTGCCGCCCTTGCCCTCCAAGGACATGATGACGGTCTGAACTCCTTGTTTTAACAATTCTCCCAGATTGCCTGCATCACAACGTCTACACACCGATCCAATGCTGTGGACGCTGTGCATACCCGACATGAAGGAGTGAAGACAAGACTTCAGGAACTTCCGCTTTTCGGGAAGGACCTCTTTGCAGGTAGCATCTTCAGGCAGAGGCCAAACGAATAGACAACAAGCAGCAAGCTCTCGCTTCGCCCTACACTGGCGGTGAAACCACAGCCCCAAACCTGGCGTGGTCCCTCCTGCCCCCATGCTCCAGCCACCCTGGAAATACACACCAGTCTTTTCGTTGCCAGAACCAATGTCCAACGCCACCGGATGGGTCCTTACAACTCTTACACACAGTTACTCCCTTGAGTTTATAAGCATTAAGGTAATCCCACGAGAGACCCAAGTGCCACACGACAGGGATCAACGCGTGGCACTGGAGTAAGAGATAGATGCCCTTCTTCACAAGTGAGCCATCCTCCCTGTGCCTGGGGAAGGCTTCATATCCACCTTCTTCCTGACACCAAAGAAGGAACCTGTCAAGTGTCGTCTTCTCATAAACCTATTAAAAGCCACTGAACAAGTTCATTCGTCCAAGACGTGTCCACATGCCTATCCCTTCCTAGGCGACGTCCATCGACCTGCACGTGCTCTCCATTTCACCTACAGTAAAGCAGTCGCAGCCCACCACAGCCAATGGGACGTGATGATTTTCCAGTACTTGGACGAGTGGTTCATTGTGGGCCATACCCGGCACGAGACAGAAGTTTCCATCCGACTTACATTTAACTTCACAAGCCATCTCGGGTTTCTTATAAACGACGAGAACGACGGGTCCAACCCTCGTCCTTCACAGCTGCCCACTCAATACCTCGGGGAAATCCCCAAGCTACCGCTCCGGCACCACCTACCCGACGCCGGAGAGAGTAGCAAATCTCTGAGAATGCACATCGTTTCTCTACCAAGCCAATTTCACCCCAGTCTTCGCATGGCTCCTCGGCCTGATGGCCAGCATGGTGGATCTGATTCCTTGGTACAGGCTTCACATATGGCCTCTCCAGCTCCACCTGCTCTCCCGATACTGGCCCAAGTTCGACTTAATAAACATTGCAGTTGAGGTATTAACACAGCTCAACCGCCACCATCTCCTCTGGTGGATGAAAGGATCATCTATTCAATGGACTGTAGTTCGATTCACTGATTCCATGTCACCCCATCTGTTTTCTTTAATTACTTATTATAATGTCATGCAATGTAATGTAATATAATGTAATTTAATGTAATATTATGCAATGTAATGCAATATAATTTATTATGCTCTTCATAATCCTTATACATGTATTACGTTAAGATTTAAATGTTAAGCGCTTTACTGTAATAAGCGCTATATAAATGTACATTATTATTATATTTTATTATCTAACTATTGGCAGCCCGTTCTCAACAATAGGAACTGACGTGGTTATCACAACATATGCCTCACTACGGGATGGGGTGCCTCTCTCCCCCTCATCAAGCGTCCAGGAGATGGGACCACGCCTTTCGACACAACCTCATCAAAGTGCTAGAACTACAGACCGTCTTCAACGCTGTGCAGTTGAAGACGGCGGATATCAGCGGATAGGACAATGTAACTGCCGACCCACTCTCCAATGGGACGATAAAGTCGACTGCATGGACTCCACTTGGGCGTCATTAGAGCCCTCTCCTTCCTGCTAGAAAGGCCCCATGTCAACCTATTTGTGTCAGCCGACAATGCTCAACTACCGAGGTATGCATGCCTCCAGCATGCCTGGGTAACGGGCGCCCTCCCGTCCGACTGGACAGGCCTCCTGGCGTATGCCTTTCCACCTATCTCCTTGATACCCCGTGTCAGGGAGATAGGTGGAAAGCAGGAACGATGGCTCAAGGCCAGAAGTGTGGAGGACGGGCGGGACGCAACCGTCTGGGGTAGGTATGAACTAGTAGACTCAACCCACAACAGGTGGGGAGAGTCTACTGCATTCAACCTACCCCAGACAGTTACTACTATATGCAGAGTGGCACCGAATTCCGGTGGTGGGCTGGCTACATGGAGAGCCAGGAAAGTATGGTGGATATGAATCAGGTTAGCATAATGGGCACAATGTCCATCGTGAGTTCACCATGGGCAGAGCTTCCGTGGAGGTCTCACCCATCTGTCAGCAGGCCTGAAGGACTCCTGGCTTCCCGGTCGGTAAAGTCAGGATTGTCCTGCCGTACATGAGTTATAAAAGTCGCTCCGCAGGATGTCCCTCAGGTAGCAAGAGGTGAAAATGGAGGGGCACTTCCATCGTGCTGCCTTGCCCCTATCTGATATTAGAACTCAGAAGTAGGACCAGGATGCGAGTACTGTTCTCACATCTTGGGTCTTGATGTATCAATGGGTTTGCTGGCCCGGTTAAGATGGGCAGACTGGGCATGCAAACTTGACGGTCGAGGCGATCCAGCGGATAAACGTGCCTTTCGACACTGGGCTTCGTGGTAGCAACGAAGGGCTGAGAGGGGCTTCTTCTCAAGCCCTTTGCTTGGGCTAGATACCACTTCAGACCCCTGATGTGGCACCCTAGCTTGCCCGACCAGACCACCAGAGCACGATTCCCGGGTGGTTACAGAGGTATCTGGTGTCTCGAAGACAGGGCATCGGTTTTTGGTGAGGAAGCCTATGGTAGGGGGGGGAGTCGAGCGCTGCGTGGTGTCAGCGTATGTGGCCTTCAGCTATCGCTAGGGTCCTGATCTCACTGACGTAGGCGTAACTGCCGACAGGAGGAAGGTGAGTATCTACTCACCTTCCTCCTGTCGGCATGCATCTGCATGGTAGCGTGCTAGGGGCCCAGGTAGTATGACTGGTCGTTGGGCAACTGGTCCAGGCCGAGCCCCTTAGTTTGCCTCCCGATGGTGGTGAGAAGTTTCCTGCCTGTGGGTCATTCCATATCAGACCAATGCACTTTTTTACCTTAGGTTCTTAAATTTTTACAAAAATTGGTATGCAAGTAGGTATCAATGAGTAATGAATGCATGCCAATTTTTAGTGGAATCCCTCCACTCATATGGCCGGTACACATCATCTAACAATATGGACATTTTCACGTTCTGACACCACCTCCTAACAGAAATTAACCACAACTCGGTCATATTTCCACAAAAATATGTAAATGTGGTATCAAAATGACCAGAATTAGATGCTCTAAGTGACCATGCCCTAATATTTGAAGAAAAAAAAATTGGATACCCATGACCTCTGGCACATGACCTTTGACCTTTGACCCAGATTTTAAAAAAAAGTATCATTCCGGAATTTCACGAAACAACATTTGTTTGATAGAGCAGGCCTTCCTCTACTAGATTCCATTAAAATTTTGTTAGGGCTTTGGAAATTGATGATTTTATGGCAATTTTCCTGATTGGTACATGTGCAATTTGATCCCTTTCACAACAATATAGGCAACACCAAACTTACTTGTACTGTACTGTGTATGGTTTCCTGTTCTGTAATAACTCCATGACTGTATTCATGTTTCACTCACCCCTTAGTTCGGTTTGATGACCTTAATGGATCTAGCATTCGGTTCTGATGAAATACGTTTGACCATAACATGTGTGTGTTGGTCAGGGCTGGGATAGAAGGCATGCAGTTGTTTGGTGCCCTGATGATGATGAGAACCGGTTCTGAAGGAATTCAGCACACTGCTGTACTTCTGCTGTATCTACATAAGCAAAAGTGATTCCTTGAATGTTCTCTTTGGCCCACAAATACAGCTGGTGAGGCTTCAAGATTTTACCCTCATAGGGCCTCTGGAGACTTGCTTTGGCAGCCAGGCGCTTCACAGTTCCACCCAGCCCTTTGCCATGAGCAGTGGCAAAAAAATGCCACTCCGCCTCAGATGAGAAGTCTTCTCTGTGACATGTCAGGTTGGCAAAGTTCTTCCTGTTCTTGTACTGTGCAGATGATCCATCTGAGAAATAAAACACTTTGCGTACTACCCTGGTCTTTGCCAAGTAAGCATGCAACTTCTGTTGGAAGCAGTACACTGCGACAGTGTCGTGGACGAGGTGATCAGAAATCACAACAAAGTTCAAATGCTGCAACTTATTCTCATTGTCTGTAAAGTATATTACAAATGGGTGTAGTGTCGCTTGGTCGTTGGTCCAGTGAAAACTCTAGGATGCATCTTGGGACAACAAAGGCGTTATTTTCTGAGAAGTCACCAAGAACAATAACTTCATCGGGCATTAATTCTGATTTCAGACGATTAAGAAACTTGCCCTGTTGGTCAGCAATGAACTCATGCCGCTTTAATTTCTGGAGCTTTTCCCCAAACTGGTCAGTGAACGCATCAACGGCAGCTGTCATGGTCTGTAAAGTCGATCTGTCCGTTGACACCCATTGCTTATACCCAATTTCATCTATAGCTTCCTCCTCAAGCTCTTCTAAGATGCGCTGCTTCAGTTCATCAGCACTGGGACAGATGTGGCATTCTCCAAGGAAGCAGTCCATTGTTCCTGGGTTGCAAGTGAGTTCGGCAAGGAGATGTTTGTATGATGAACAAAACAGAGGAATGGCTACGGAATGCATCATCAACTTTACATTTTGGTGAATTGTGCAAACACATACAGAGTGTGTCCCACTGCTGCCTGCAAGAACACAGTACTTGGGCCTTAGTTCAGCAAATTTGGAAAAACCAATCTTCAATTCTGGATATCTGTCATTGAACAATCTGTAAGCCTCATCCAGGTTGCAAAGAATCAGGCGTTTCTGACAAGTAATCTTTGTGTTACCTTCTCGAATGGCAACAGTGTCCTTTTTTCCAGGCATCATTCTGCTAATCTCATCACTCTCATAAAAACACTTCACTTGGTTGACTACTTCAGTGCTGAGAGTTTTCCCACAACTTGGATTAGGAGAGGAGAGAATTCCTTTTTCATTTACCTTAGACAAAGAAAATACATAATACCGTAACAAAACCAATTCATTTTCACAAGTAAGTCAAATACCGTAAAGAAAAGGTAGCAGCACAAAAATCAAACAAAGTAATTACCAACTGTTTCGCCTTTCTGACCATCCAATCACTGGTTTCAAATTCCTGCATTGTTTTGCGGATGCTCCAACTCCTTGGTACTAGTGTCAGGATTTGTAGCCTTTCACTGTTAGTTGCAGTGGCAAATTTTTCCTTCATTTGAAGCAGCATTTCCTCAGAATCTGTGGATGGTGAGCTCTGTTCAATTCCAAGCTGTGATTTGAGCATGGTTCCAATTGTTGTCAGCTTTTGTTGAGGGTAATTTTTCTGTCTAAGTTTTCTACGAACAAAGGGGGAAACACCAATCACCTGAAGAGCTTCATTTACTGGTGACAGTGATGCAGCCGCTGCCAGTTCCTGAACTGGTGTTGCTGATGGATAGGTCTGAGAGGTTGATGGTTCATCTTCTGTTGATGATGATGATGATCCAGCACTTGGCAAAGGTTGCATAGGCTCAGGTGCGCTACTACTTCCGACTGATATGCGACAAGTACGACAGATTTTTTGTCCAGGTATAAGTTCAAGATGCTGGTATTCCTTCGCCTGTTGGTATGTTATTACTCGCAAACCTTTAGCATGTACCTTGCCAGTATGTAGGCGGAGGGGATCGCAACACCTTCGTTGATTCTTAGCATATAACTTTCCAAAACGCCGGTAATGTAATTCACATATGCTGACTGCATTGTTACATCCAGACCTAACCCGTAAACACCACAATTCATCACCTTCAGGATGCAAATAATCTTGAGACTCACCAGTACATGCATCATTAAGATGCTCTCCAAATGAACACTTAGGCATTGTCCAGTCCAATTAACACAATTATCAACAGGTCAAAAAGGTCAAATTCTGTCAGCTTGGGGAATGATTCTCCAACCAGAACTGATCTACAATGCGCTGTACATGTAACAATTCAACAGCAATTAGAAACTCAAATCACAGAGAAAGGAATAAACCTTAACTTTTTTACACAAGTTTGTACAGTAGACCATGTGAACATTACTTCCTGTTTTAGCGCCCTCTTGTGCCGAACTTTACATAGCCAAAATGACCTCACAAATGATGAAAATGAGATTCTGTAGTTTTGCAGTTATGGCATAGGCACACTATTTATACTATGGCTAAAAATTACAATGTTATTGTCTATTACTTAATCGTAGTCATATATAGTTCCACATGGCCAGGTTCTTCCCCTTTTAACTAATTATGTTGGTTATGGTTGTCGATGCATATCCTAATTATGCACCATGCATCATGTTAACTGAATAATTTGCATACAACCTACTGGAAAAATTGCCATAAAATCATCAATTTTCAAGTGCCAAACGAAATTTCAATGGAATCTAGTAGAGGGAGGCCTGCTCTATCAAGCAAATGTTGTTTCGTGAAATTCCGGAATGGTACTTTTTTAAAATCTGGGTCAAAGGTCAAAGGTCATGTGTCAGAGGTCATGGGTATCCAATTTTTTTTTTTTTTCAAATATTAGGGCATGAACACTTAGAGCATCTAATTCTGGTCATTTTGATACCACATTTGTATATTTTTGTGGAAATATGACCGAGTTGTGGTTAAATTTTGTTAGGAAGTGGTGTCAGAATGTGAAAATGTCCATATTTTCAGATGATGCGTACCGGCCATATGGGTGGAGGGATTCCACTAAAAATTGGCATGCATTCATTACTCATTGATACCTACTTGCATACCAATTTTTGTTAAAATTGGAGAACCTAAGGTAAAAAAGTGCGTTGGTCTGATATGGAATGACCCATTGGTACGACTATTGGAGGCGTCTATCCAGTGCTTGGTGTAAGTCGCTGACAATACTGTCCTTGGGGCGCCCCGCCTAAAGATGGCTTGTACATGATACATGCTATGTAGGAGGGCAGACGAGTGTCTCGGTCGCAGCGGCCGCCTGTGGGGCGGTCAAGAAGAGGAAGGTGAAGTGAGGTGGTGTCCTTGCCGGCGTTCCCTGGATGATCCGGGGCGGGGACGCAGGTCAGAGGGGCACAACCCACCCGCTCTGGGTGACAGGTCAGGAGCAGGCGTGTACATGTTGCTTGCTGCTGCCGGTATACGTGGGAGTGCTGACACGTGGGTTGCAGGGTTGCTAAGCGTCTCACAGTGGTTGTGGTTTCGTTGCTTGTACGGAGTGGCGGCCTACTCATTGCGCCAGTCCGGACATCCCGGGTTCAAACCTCACCAGGAACTATTCCGAGTTGATCCTAGTAGTACGGTTGGAGTTCTTGGAGTCGGGACTTCACGCCTATGCTGGGTATGTGACTGACATCCAGCGTTCGTCATGTGGGTGATGTCCAGTGGTTGCTCCGAGTGGACCGTTTGAACACGTTGTTCGGTCCTTCGCCGAGATCTGGGCCGAGAAGCCAGGCGTTGTGGACGAGTTTACTTCGCATACCAGGATAATGTGAACTGGTTGGACCAGGTCATTGCCATCCCCCATAGAGACCTGTCTTAATCCCAGGGACTGCCTTGGACAGGTGGCATCTGCAGGGAGGCGGCCACGAGGCTCAAGATGCTATGGATGACCTGAACGAGGTGTTTTCGACATCTTCCAGGGGTTGTAGGTACCACACGTCGAAAAACTCTGGACTGTGTCTTGTTGTGTGTGGCTATCAGCAGGTGTGAGGTCATTGGTAGAGATGACCGCCTCGTCCGATGATGTGGAATGACGGCAAGACGTGAGGTGTCAGAATTCCCTGTGTTTTCCCCAAGTTTGCAATCTGCAGAAAAGAACTGGGGACCGTTGGGCTGGCGCGATTCGACTTCAGTCTTCTGCTCACCAAGGTTGTTTGGTGCGGGGGATTATCGACGGGATCCACCTATTGGGTATAGGGCCAGCGTGTTGAGGGCTGGCATGAGCCGGCCATCCAGGTGGTTATGGAGGTTGCAGCCACTATAAGCTGGAAATGCTGACCTTCGGGGAAGGGACTGTGGTACGTCACAGCTATTCATGGTACTTCTTCATTGCCTTGGATAGATATGGAGAAGAATGTTGGCCTTGTATTTCCTGCCGATGGGGGTTTTAAGGCCTCAATGACGTTGAAATTCAGTTGGCCCCGCAGGTCCGAGAGGGGTGCTTCGGAGTTCTGCAAAATTGTTGCCAATCGCCAATGGGAGCTATCCCTCAACGTGCGGTGAGCTTGTGGAGTTGTAGGTGGAGGTAGGCTGGGTTGATGCATGCCGGGTTCTTGCATGACTGCCTCGGCATGTTGTGTCTCGGCACTGTATAAGTGCCACCATGCATCTTGAATTTGACAGAAAGGAAGGAGAAAAATTCCAATCTATACCATACTTGAACAGTGTATGACCTTTGATGCATGGAAAGTGTGCTAGCCAAATTTTTTATATAACACCATAAGGTCATGGAGGTGGACAAGATTAGGTTGACTAGTCACCTCTCAGTACCCAAAGTATTCTAGGCATCTATGTGATGAGCAGTACATATACGAGTATTATCACATGTATGACCTTTAACCTCAGGACGACATGCATGGCGAGTGTGCTAGCCGAATTTCGAGTCGATGCATGCTCGCATTTTAATCATCTTGATCACACTATTCATTATCCAATGTCCAAAAACAGGATATTACACTCATGACTGCCAGGGTCACAGAGGTCGCCGATGTGGCGCCACGGAGCGCTCTGGGCTGTAGTCATTGTAGTAGTGTGAAAGCCGTCATGTCGACTGTTGCACATTTGTGCCCGGATGTGTATTGATGCGTGGTCGTTGAACAGTGAAGGGAATGTGGACCCACGCAGTTTCTCGTTCCGGTAGCATCGGGCGATAGCGAACGATGATTGTGCATGTCTCGGGTACATGTATCCGCTCCATAGGGCCGGGTCGTAAGGTAGGACGCATTATCGGCCCATGGGCACCAAACAACTCGACTGGGAACAACTCGACTTGAAGCAGGTCGACTAGAAGCGGGAGAGGGCCGAGCCCCCGGAAGCATAGTGCGGACCGGTGTGGCCATTGGGCGGTAAAACTGCAAGTGGGAATCCTTGCAGCTTTCCGCTCCGCGGGGAAGAAAGTATTATCCATCTCTGTGTCCGTGGAAGCAAAGAGCTAGCCATAAGTCGTCCGCAGGCCAACTCGGCCCAAAGCGCGTTGACTGCAGTTGGGAGCGGGCCGAGCCGGCGGCATCGTTTCTGCTCTGGTAGAGCCGAACAGTAGATGTGCAGTACAAAGTATGTGTACAGCGTATAACAGATTCCAGTATGGAGGCACAGGACAAGTCAGACGTGGAGCGACTTTGACAGTCGGTTGGGCTCGGCTGCGTTAAGGGCTATCGCGGCTGAGTTGGTGCAGGTGTTGAGGCTCTCCGCTTTCGTTGAGCGATGGTGGGGGATGTGTCCCTGCCTCTGCGATGTCGGTTTAGGCTCGTATAAAGTCTATCTCGGGCTATAAAATATGCTGTAAATTTTGGCCCGATGACCAGGGATAATAATTGAATTGCGCCATGAGCGTCATGCTTGGCGGATACCGGCGCATTATAAGTGTCCATTAATATTGTTATTATAACGACACTGCGAGCCGGGGCGGGGCGGAGAGGGGCCAGATAGCGGGGCCCCTTGACGGGCCCCGTCCAGGCGGCAATAGTCACTGGACGTCGGTGTAAAACTGTATAGTGGCCTAGCCAATTGAAACTGCCGATGCGTCACGGGACAAAGCCGGTGGTGTTGACCTGGCTTGTATGGACGTTGGGCCGTGCAACTGTGTACGTAGATTTCTCCACATCTTTCCGCTCGGGCAGAGCCCAACAATAGCAGGGATTTGCGTGTGACAATGTTACACGCACGTTACATGCATGTTTACACCCGGGCCAGTCAGTCCGCTGTGGCGGTATCCTTCGTCGCTTCTGGTAGCGAGCATTCTCCCTCCGCTCTGGGAGCGACCGTGGTATCGAGCTACCCCCGGCCGTATGCCTCTTCGGGTCGGATTAGACAAGGGTTTCCCTTTGAGGGGCTTGCGTGTCTAACGCCCGGAATTCATTCGGACTGGCAGTGGTACGCAATTAGCCCGGAATGAGGGGACGAACCCAAACTACCATTCCGTCTTGCTGTACCGCAGGCGGGAATGAGGGATCGAGCCACTACATGTGTATCTGCCATTCCCCCCGCATATAGGCCTTTCATCGGGACGTAAGCACAGGGCCAGCTGTGCATTACCCCGGCATCACGTAGAGGTGAGTAGACGACGTAGGACAGTGGTACCTGTAGGATGCACAAAGAAAAGAGAGAGAAAATTACCAAAAACAAACACATAGAAAGAACACTGTAATGGTAATGGTTAATCAGATAAGTAAAGAAGAAAATATAAAGTCTATACAACTTAGGTGAGCAGCGGGAAACGGAAACTCAAAAATCGAATGAGCCCGCGAGGGGTACGTCCGTTTCACAGCGGCGCTGAGAAAAGAAGGACGATGAAGGCGGCTATGTCGGTATGCATTGTGGGAGGTCAGGGTGCACCACGGTTGATCAAGTCTTTTCAGCGAAGCAGCAAATTAGCGCAGGGGAATTTGCATATAGTAGTAACCGTCTGGGGTAGGTTGAATGCAGTAGACTGATTTATTTTCTAGCTCGCCGTGCTCTGTTCACGTGTACACAACTGGCCCACTACTATGGATAGCCATATCAGCGGTCCTAAAAGTTCCAAAGTCCGTGTTTTGTGTTATATTTGACTCTAAATGGCAAAATTTAATTATTTAAAAAATCAATAAAAAAAATTGTCAATGACGTCATTGCATGTCACTTCATATTTGGAATACTAGTACCATTCCCCATCTACTCACCAAGTTTCCTCACCATCAGATATTCCCTTATATATGAATCTGAAAATCGGCTTTTTGATGACGTCATCATAATTTTTGGGTATTTTGTGGCATATGCCTATATAGCCTACCAAACATTTTGCCGAAAGAATTTCGAAAATATGCTGTCGTTCATGAGATATAAAGAAAAGGTCCAAAAATTGAATAATTTGTATAAAATCACACGATGACGTCATCAACACGTGACTGCAATATTTGTATATAACATGTCCCCATATACTTGTATACCAAGTTTGAGTTGCGGAGATAAAGAGCTCTGAAATTTTCACTTTTATGATGACGTCATGGTGCACGTGATGACGTCACGATGACGTACATACGCGGGACACTATTCGGGGTGGTGGACTAACTATGTGCCAAGTATGAAGTTGATCGGACTTGGCATAAGGGTAGAAGTGACTTGTAGAAAAACCCTGTGTTATGTCTATGGGGAAAAAGTGGAATAACATTTTTTTTATTAAAGGTAATATGTCAGTCTTTTCTCTTTTATTTTTTAAAAATCTTTTAAAAGATCAAAAAGATTTTCGGTCATTGTTTTACTAATTTCTGGATAAATACACCATTTCAGGCGGAACAATTTTAACGGTATGTTTCTACCACCATCATCTTCATACCCTGTAAGTTATAGGTAAATCTGTGAACATTCTGTTTTGGTTTCTTACCAAAGTATGATACTACCTTTAAGTAAATTTATTTGTTCAATTTCAATCAAATAAAGAAAGATTCCGCGTCCCTAATACTTTATCATCATTGTTCATTTGGCAGTCAGAATTCATGAAACCACTCACATACAGTGTACCACTATATATGCCAAGGATCAGGCCCATTTGCAATACTGCAACCTGAAAAACTACACTCAAAGACTACATGGCTTTTAAATCAGTCTAATAATCAAAAAGATATTGACTATTGGGGACACCACCAACGTAGGGCTAGAAGCTCAGTTGGTAGTGCGCCTGTACAGTATTTTGCAAATCAGGCTAGCCCTTCACCAACATGCTTGTAAAAAAAACTTGAATACATGTATACATTTTAGCAAGGAAAAACACACGATGAACAGAAAGTCAATCAAGCAAACAAAACATGAACAAAATAAAAACAGATTTCATTGCCAGTGGACATGCATCTGACAAGTGCAAGGAACAATGTGGGACCCGACGGCAAAATTATGTTATTAGAAGGCACCTACATCCCACTTAATAAACGTTAAGTAAATACAATTCTGGAAATGAAGCCACAATGTATTTAGCCAGAGACAGGGTAATTATGACCTGAAGAAAACCATCAAAGCCAGCATACGGAGCATAAAAACTGTATTGAACTTGATTTCATTGGAACACTGATTATTAACATAATGGCTAATTGCATCAGGGCATCGGTGGATAAGCTGGTCTACCCCACAGACAAGTCAGGAAGTTTTCTGTTGATAAGATAAGACGTAGGCCAGTACCATACCGGTACATTGTACACTCTGTGTACACAATGTGCACATACATACATGTAGAGTTTTGTGCTGATATTTAGAGGGCACTGCTCTGAGGCGACCACCCAGTGTACAAAGCTCTTAAAATTGATGTCGTTTTTGTGAAATTTGGTGTGGTTGGTGTTGTTTTTTAACTTATGGATTGACTGTGCAACTGTATGATCATCATCATACAGTGTTGTATAGGCCACTCATATGCAAATCTTGTTGACTTAGTTTGCCCGGCAGAATTCTTCCCAAAATTGCACGAAATAGACACAAATGCAAGAAATAACCAAGCAGATGTTGTTGTTTTGCCCGTCATAGTTACAAACGGAGTCACAAGATTTGCATGTGAGAGGCCTATACAACACGCACGTATTGTGTATGAACGCATTCAACAACAGTGAGCTGTTAAACCTTCGCGGGTAAGCCATTGCCCCACCCAATCCTGACAGCTCACAGCTCACAGCTCACAGCTCACAGCTCACAGCTTAAGGCCAAAGCTCAAAGCATGAAGCTCGAAGCATAAAGCTCAGAGCTCCAAAGCTCAAAGCTCAAAGCTCGAAGCTCGAAGCTCAAAGCTCACAGCTCAAAGCTCAAAGCTCACATCATACAGCTCACAGCTCACAGCTCACAGCTGAAAGCTCACAGCTCAAAGCTCAAAGCTCACATCATACAGCTCACAGCTCACAGCTCACAGCTCAAAGCTCAAAGCTCACAGCTCACAGCTCAAACCTCAAAGCTCAAAGCTCAAAGCTCAAGGCCAAAGCTCAAAGCCATGAAGCTCGAAGCATTAAGCTCAGAGCTCAAAGCAACAAAGCATAAAGCATAAAGCCCAAAGCCCACAGTTCAGAGCTCCAAAGCTCAAAGCTCAAAGCTCGAAGCTCGAAGCTCAAAGCTCACATCATACAGCTCACAGCTCACAGCTGAAAGCTCACAGCTCAAAGCTCAAAAATCACATCATACAGCTCACAGCTCACAGCTCAAAGCTCACAGCTCACAGCTCACAGCTCAAACCTCAAAGGCCAAAGCTCAAAGCTCAAGGCCAAAGCTCAAAGCATGAAGCTCGAAGCATAAAGCTCAGAGCTCCAAAGCTCAGAGCTCGAAGCTCAAAGCTCACAGGTCACAGCTCAAAGGCCAAAGCTCAAAGCTCAAGGCCAAAGCTCAAAGCATGAAGCTCGAAGCATAAAGCTCAGAGCTCCAAAGCTCAGAGCTCAAAGCTCAAAAGTCAAAGCTCACAGCTCAAAGCTCACAGCTCACAGCTCACAGCTCAAAGCTCACAGCTCACAGCTCAAAGGCCAAAGCTCAAAGCTCAAGGCCAAAGCTCAAAGCATGAAGCTCGAAGCATAAAGCTCAGAGCTCCAAAGCTCAGAGCTCAAAGCTCAAAGGTCAAAGCTCACAGCTCAAAGCTCACAGCTCACACCTCACAGCTCAAAGCTCACAGCTCACAGCTCAAAGGCCAAAGCTCAAAGCTCAAGGCCAAAGCTCAAAGCATGAAGCTCGAAGCATAAAGCTCAGAGCTCCAAAGCTCAGAGCTCAAAGCTCAAAGGTCAAAGCTCACAGCTCAAAGCTCACAGCTCACAGCTCACAGCTCAAAGCTCAGAGCTCAAAGCTCAAAGCTCAAAGCTCAAAGCTCAAGACCAAAGCTCAAAGCCATGAAGCTCGAAGCATAAATCTCAAAGCACAAAGCACAAAGCATAAAGCATAAAGCCCAAAGCCAACAGTTCAGAGCTCAAAGCTCAAAGTTCACAGCTCACAGCTCAGAACTCAAAGCTCAAAGCTCAAAGCTCAAAGCTCACTGCTCGAAGTTCAAAGCTCACTGCTCGAAGCTCAAAGCTCACTGCTCGAAGCTCACAGCTCACAACACACGGCTCACAGCTCACAGCTCACAGCTCACAGCTCACAGCTCAAAGCTCAAAGCATGAAGCTCGAAGCATAAAGCTCACAGCTCAAAGCTCAACGCTTATTGCTCGAAGCTCAAAGCTCACAGCTCAAAGGCCAAAGCTCAAAGCTCAAGGCCAAAGCTCAAAGCATGAAGCTCGAAGCATAAAGCTCAGAGCTCCAAAGCTCAGAGCTCAAATCTCAAAGCTCAAAGCTCAAAGCTCAGAGCACAAAGCACAAAGCACAAAGCACAAAGCATAAAGCATAAAGCCCAAAGCCCAAAGTTCACAGCTCACAGCTCAGAACTCAAAGCTCAAAGCTCAAAGCTCAAAGGCCAAAGCTCAAAGCTCAAGGCCAAAGCTCAAAGCATGAAGCTCGAAGCATAAAGCTCAGAGCTCCAAAGCTCAGAGCTCAAATCTCAAAGCTCAAAGCTCAAAGCTCAGAGCACAAAGCACAAAGCACAAAGCACAAAGCATAAAGCATAAAGCCCAAAGCCCAAAGTTCACAGCTCACAGCTCAGAACTCAAAGCTCAAAGCTCAAAGCTCAAAGCTCACAGCTCGAAGCTCAAAGCTCACTGCTCGAAGCTTCACAGCACACGGGTCACAGCTCAAAGCTCAAAGCTCAAACCTCAGAGCTCAAAGCTCAAAGCTCAGAGCTCAAAGCTCAAATCTCAAAGCACAAAGCACAAAGCATAAAGCATTAAGCTCAAAGCTCACAGCTCACAGCTCACAGCTCACAGCTCACAGCTCAAAGCTCAAAGCTCGAAGCTCGAAGCTCACAGCTCACAGCTCACAGCTCACAGCTCAAAGCCAAAGTTCAAAGCTCAAGGCCAAAGCTCAAAGCATGAAGCTCGAAGCATAAAGCTCAGAGCTCCAAAGCTCAAAGCTCAAAGCTCAAAGCTCGAAGCTCGAAGCTCAAAGCTCACAGCTCAAAGCTGACAGCTCAAAGCTCAACGCTTACTGCTCGAAGCTCACAGGTCACAGGTCACACCTCACAGCCCAAAGCCCACAGTTCAGAGCTCAAAGCTCACTGCTCGAAGCTCACTGCTCGAAGCTCACAGCTCACGGCTCACAGCTCACAGCTCACAGCTCACAGCTCACAGCTCACAGCTCACAGCTCACAGCTCACAGCTCACAGCTCACAGCTCACAGCTCAAGGCCAAAGCTCAAAGCATGAAGCTCGAAGCTCAGAGCTCAAAGCTCAATGCTCACAGCTCAAAGCTCAAAGCTCAAAGCTCACAGCTCACAGCTCAAAGCTCACAGCTCAAAGCTCAAAGCTCACAGCTCACAGATCACAGCTCACAGCTAACAGCTCACAGCTAACAGCTCACAGCTCACAGCTCAAAGCTCACAGCTCAAAGCTCAGAGCTCAAAGCTCATATCTCAAAGCTCACAGCTCAGAGCTCAAAGCTCAAAGCTCAGAGCTCAGAGCTCAGAGCTCAAAGCTCAAAGCTCAAAGCTCACAGCTCACAGCTCACAGCTCAAAGCTCAAAGCTCGAAGCTCACAGCTCACAGCTCAAAGCTCACATCTCAGAGCCTCACAGCTCACATCTCAAAGCTCAAAGCTTCAAAGCTCAAAGCTCAAAGCTCAAAGCTCAAAGCTCAGAGCTCAAAGCTCAAATCTCAAAGCACAAAGCAAAAAGCATAAAGCATTAAGCTCACAGCTCACAGCTCACAGCTCACAGCTCAAAGCTCACAGCTCACAGCTCAAAGCTCACAGCTCAAAGCTCAAAGCTCACAGCTCACAGATCACAGCTAACAGCTCACAGCAAACAGCTCATATCTCAAAGCTCACAGCTCACAGCTCAAAGCTCAGAGCTCAAAGCTCAAAGCTCAAAGCTCATATCTCAAAGCTCACAGCTCAGAGCTCAAAGCTCAAAGCTCAGAGCTCAGAGCTCAGAGCTCAAAGCTCAAAGCTCAAAGCTCACAGCTCACAGCTCACAGCTCACAGCTCACAGCTCAAAGCTCAAAGCTCGAAGCTCACAGCTCACAGCTCACAGCTCACAGCTCACAGCTCACAGCTCACAGCTCACAGCTCACAGCTCAAGGCCAAAGCTCAAAGCTCAAAGCTCAAGGCCAAAGCTCAAAGCATGAAGCTCGAAGCATAAAGCTCACAGCTCAAAGCTCAACGCTTATTGCTCGAAGCTCAAAGCTCACAGCTCAAAGGCCAAAGCTCAAAGCTCAAGGCCAAAGCTCAAAGCATGAAGCTCGAAGCATAAAGCTCAGAGCTCTAAAGCTCAGAGCTCAAAGCTCAAAGGTCAAAGCTCACAGCTCACAGCTCAAAGCTCATAGCTCAAAGCTCACAGCTCACAGCTCACAGCTCACAGCTCAAAGCTCACAGCTCAAACGCCAAAGCTCAAAGCTCAAGGCCAAAGCTCAAAGCATGAAGCTCGAAGCATAAAGCTCACAGCTCACAGCTCAACGCTTATTGCTCGAAGCTCAAAGCTCACAGCTCAAAGGCCAAAGCTCAAAGCATGAAGCTCGAAGCATAAAGCTCAGAGCTCCAAAGCTCAGAGCTCGAAGCTCAAAGCTCACAGCTCACAGCTCAAAGGCCAAAGCTCAAAGCTCAAGGCCAAAGCTCAAAGCATGAAGCTCGAAGCATAAAGCTCAGAGCTCCAAAGCTCAGAGCTCACAGCTCAAAGCTCACAGCTCACAGCTCAAAGGCCAAAGCTCACAGCTCAAGGCCAAAGCTCAAAGCATGAAGCATAAAGCTCAGAGCTCCAAAGCTCGAAGCTCAAAGCTCACAGCTCAGAACTCAAATCTCAAAGCTCAAAGCTCAAAGCTCAGAGCTCAAAGTACAAAGCACAAAGCTCAAAGCTCAAGGCCAAAGCTCAAAGCCATGAAGCTCGAAGCATAAATCTCAAAGCACAAAGCATAAAGCCCAAAGCCAACAGTTCAGAGCTCAAAGCTCAAAGTTCACAGCTCACAGCTCAGAACTCAAAGCTCAAAGCTCAAAGCTCACTGCTCGAAGTTCAAAGCTCACAGCTCAAAGCTCACAGCTCACAGCTCAAAGCTCAAAGCTCACTGCTCGAAGCTCAAAGCTCACTGCTCGAAGCTCACAGCTCACAACACACGGCTCACAGCTCACAGCTCACAGCTCAAAGCTCAAGTCTCAAGGCAAAAGCTCAAAGCATGAAGCTCGAAGCATAAAGCTCAAATCTCTGAGATTTGAGATTTGAGCTCAGAGTTCAGAGCTCAAAGCTCAAAGCTCACAGCTCAAATCTCAAAGCTCAAAGCTCAAAGCTCAAAGCTCACAGCTCACAGCTCACAGCTCACAGCTCACAGCTCACAGCTCAAGGCCAAAGCTCAAAGCATGAAGCTCGAAGCTCAGAGCTCAAAGCTCAATGCTCACAGCTCAAAGCTCACAGCTCAAAGCTCAAAGCTCACAGCTCACAGCTCAAAGCTCAAAGCTCAAAACTCAAGGCCAAAGCTCAAAAACCAATGAAGTTCGAAGCATAAAGCTCAGAGCTCAAAGCTCAAAGCTTCAAAGCTCAAAGCTCAGAGCTCAAAGCTCAAAGCTCAAAGCTCACAGCTCACAGCTCAAAGCTCACAGCTCAAAGCTCAAAGCTCACAGCTCACAGATCACAGCTCACAGCTAACAGCTCACAGCTAACAGCTCACAGCTCACAGCTCAAAGCTCACAGCTCAAAGCTCAGAGCTCAAAGCTCATATCTCAAAGCTCACAGCTCAAAGCTCAAAGCTCAGAGCTCAGAGCTCAGAGCTCAAAGCTCAAAGCTCAAAGCTCACAGCTCACAGCTCACAGCTCAAAGCTCAAAGCTCGAAGCTCACAGCTCACAGCTCAAAGCTCACATCTCAGAGCCTCACAGCTCACATCTCAAAGCTCAAAGCTTCAAAGCTCAAAGCTCAAAGCTCAAAGCTCAAAGCTCAGAGCTCAAAGCTCAAATCTCAAAGCACAAAGCAAAAAGCATAAAGCATTAAGCTCACAGCTCACAGCTCACAGCTCACAGCTCAAAGCTCACAGCTCACAGCTCAAAGCTCACAGCTCAAAGCTCAAAGCTCACAGCTCACAGATCACAGCTCACAGCTAACAGCTCACAGCAAACAGCTCATATCTCAAAGCTCACAGCTCACAGCTCAAAGCTCAGAGCTCAAAGCTCAAAGCTCAAAGCTCATATCTCAAAGCTCACAGCTCAGAGCTCAAAGCTCAAAGCTCAGAGCTCAGAGCTCAGAGCTCAAAGCTCAAAGCTCAAAGCTCACAGCTCACAGCTCACAGCTCACAGCTCACAGCTCACAGCTCAAAGCTCAAAGCTCGAAGCTCACAGCTCACAGCTCACAGCTCACAGCTCACAGCTCACAGCTCACAGCTCACAGCTCAAGGCCAAAGCTCAAAGCTCAAAGCTCAAGGCCAAAGCTCAAAGCATGAAGCTCGAAGCATAAAGCTCACAGCTCAAAGCTCAACGCTTATTGCTCGAAGCTCAAAGCTCACAGCTCAAAGGCCAAAGCTCAAAGCTCAAGGCCAAAGCTCAAAGCATGAAGCTCGAAGCATAAATCTCAAAGCACAAAGCATAAAGCCCAAAGCCAACAGTTCAGAGCTCAAAGCTCAAAGTTCACAGCTCACAGCTCAGAACTCAAAGCTCAAAGCTCAAAGCTCACTGCTCGAAGTTCAAAGCTCACAGCTCAAAGCTCACAGCTCACAGCTCAAAGCTCAAAGCTCACTGCTCGAAGCTCAAAGCTCACTGCTCGAAGCTCACAGCTCACAACACACGGCTCACAGCTCACAGCTCACAGCTCAAAGCTCAAGTCTCAAGGCAAAAGCTCAAAGCATGAAGCTCGAAGCATAAAGCTCAAATCTCTGAGATTTGAGATTTGAGCTCAGAGTTCAGAGCTCAAAGCTCAAAGCTCACAGCTCAAATCTCAAAGCTCAAAGCTCAAAGCTCAAAGCTCACAGCTCACAGCTCACAGCTCACAGCTCACAGCTCACAGCTCAAGGCCAAAGCTCAAAGCATGAAGCTCGAAGCTCAGAGCTCAAAGCTCAATGCTCACAGCTCAAAGCTCACAGCTCAAAGCTCAAAGCTCACAGCTCACAGCTCAAAGCTCAAAGCTCAAAACTCAAGGCCAAAGCTCAAAAACCAATGAAGTTCGAAGCATAAAGCTCAGAGCTCAAAGCTCAAAGCTTCAAAGCTCAAAGCTCAGAGCTCAAAGCTCAAAGCTCAAAGCTCACAGCTCACAGCTCAAAGCTCACAGCTCAAAGCTCAAAGCTCACAGCTCACAGATCACAGCTCACAGCTAACAGCTCACAGCTAACAGCTCACAGCTCACAGCTCAAAGCTCACAGCTCAAAGCTCAGAGCTCAAAGCTCATATCTCAAAGCTCACAGCTCAAAGCTCAAAGCTCAGAGCTCAGAGCTCAGAGCTCAAAGCTCAAAGCTCAAAGCTCACAGCTCACAGCTCACAGCTCAAAGCTCAAAGCTCGAAGCTCACAGCTCACAGCTCAAAGCTCACATCTCAGAGCCTCACAGCTCACATCTCAAAGCTCAAAGCTTCAAAGCTCAAAGCTCAAAGCTCAAAGCTCAAAGCTCAGAGCTCAAAGCTCAAATCTCAAAGCACAAAGCAAAAAGCATAAAGCATTAAGCTCACAGCTCACAGCTCACAGCTCACAGCTCAAAGCTCACAGCTCACAGCTCAAAGCTCACAGCTCAAAGCTCAAAGCTCACAGCTCACAGATCACAGCTCACAGCTAACAGCTCACAGCAAACAGCTCATATCTCAAAGCTCACAGCTCACAGCTCAAAGCTCAGAGCTCAAAGCTCAAAGCTCAAAGCTCATATCTCAAAGCTCACAGCTCAGAGCTCAAAGCTCAAAGCTCAGAGCTCAGAGCTCAGAGCTCAAAGCTCAAAGCTCAAAGCTCACAGCTCACAGCTCACAGCTCACAGCTCACAGCTCACAGCTCAAAGCTCAAAGCTCGAAGCTCACAGCTCACAGCTCACAGCTCACAGCTCACAGCTCACAGCTCACAGCTCAAGGCCAAAGCTCAAAGCTCAAAGCTCAAGGCCAAAGCTCAAAGCATGAAGCTCGAAGCATAAAGCTCACAGCTCAAAGCTCAACGCTTATTGCTCGAAGCTCAAAGCTCACAGCTCAAAGGCCAAAGCTCAAAGCTCAAGGCCAAAGCTCAAAGCATGAAGCTCGAAGCATAAAGCTCAGAGCTCTAAAGCTCAGAGCTCAAAGCTCAAAGGTCAAAGCTCACAGCTCAAAGCTCACAGCTCAAAGCTCACAGCTCACAGCTCACAGCTCACAGCTCAAAGCTCACAGCTCACAGCTCAAACGCCAAAGCTCAAAGCTCAAGGCCAAAGCTCAAAGCATGAAGCTCGAAGCATAAAGCTCACAGCTCACAGCTCAACGCTTATTGCTCGAAGCTCAAAGCTCACAGCTCAAAGGCCAAAGCTCAAAGCATGAAGCTCGAAGCATAAAGCTCAGAGCTCCAAAGCTCAGAGCTCGAAGCTCAAAGCTCACAGCTCACAGCTCAAAGGCCAAAGCTCAAAGCTCAAGGCCAAAGCTCAAAGCATGAAGCTCGAAGCATAAAGCTCAGAGCTCCAAAGCTCAGAGCTCACAGCTCAAAGCTCACAGCTCACAGCTCAAAGGCCAAAGCTCACAGCTCAAGGCCAAAGCTCAAAGCATGAAGCATAAAGCTCAGAGCTCCAAAGCTCAGAGCTCCAAAGCTCAGAGCTCAGAGCTCAAAGCTCAAAGCTCGAAGCTCAAAGCTCACAGCTCAGAACTCAAATCTCAAAGCTCAAAGCTCAAAGCTCAGAGCTCAAAGTACAAAGCACAAAGCTCAAAGCTCAAGGCCAAAGCTCAAAGCCATGAAGCTCGAAGCATAAATCTCAAAGCACAAAGCATAAAGCCCAAAGCCAACAGTTCAGAGCTCAAAGCTCAAAGTTCACAGCTCACAGCTCAGAACTCAAAGCTCAAAGCTCAAAGCTCACTGCTCGAAGTTCAAAGCTCACAGCTCAAAGCTCACAGCTCACAGCTCAAAGCTCAAAGCTCACTGCTCGAAGCTCAAAGCTCACTGCTCGAAGCTCACAGCTCACAACACACGGCTCACAGCTCACAGCTCACAGCTCAAAGCTCAAGTCTCAAGGCAAAAGCTCAAAGCATGAAGCTCGAAGCATAAAGCTCAAATCTCTGAGATTTGAGATTTGAGCTCAGAGTTCAGAGCTCAAAGCTCAAAGCTCACAGCTCAAATCTCAAAGCTCAAAGCTCAAAGCTCAAAGCTCACAGCTCACAGCTCACAGCTCACAGCTCACAGCTCACAGATCACAGCTCACAGCTAACAGCTCACAGCTAACAGCTCATATCTCAAAGCTCACAGCTCACAGCTCAAAGCTCAGAGCTCAAAGCTCAAAGCTCATATCTCAAAGCTCACAGCTCAGAGCTCAAAGCTCAAAGCTCAGAGCTCAGAGCTCAGAGCTCAAAGCTCAAAGCTCAAAGCTCACAGCTCACAGCTCACAGCTCACAGCTCAAAGCTCAAAGCTCGAAGCTCACAGCTCACAGCTCACAGCTCACAGCTCACAGCTCACAGCTCAAAGCTCAAAGCATGAAGCTCAAAGCATAAAGCTCAGAGCTCCAAAGCTCAGAGCTCGAAGCTCAAAGCTCACAGCTCACAGCTCAAAGGCCAAAGCTCAAAGCTCAAGGCCAAAGCTCAAAGCATGAAGCTCGAAGCATAAAGCTCAGAGCTCCAAAGCTCAGAGCTCAAAGCTCAAAGCTCAAAGCTCACAGCTCAAAGCTCACAGCTCACAGCTCACAGCTCACAGCTCAAAGCTCACAGCTCACAGCTCAAACGCCAAAGCTCAAAGCTCAAGGCCAAAGCTCAAAGCATGAAGCTCGAAGCATAAAGCTCAGAGCTCCAAAGCTCAGAGCTCAAAGCTCAAAGGTCAAAGCTCACAGCTCAAAGCTCACAGCTCACAGCTCACAGCTCAAAGCTCACAGCTCAAAGGCCAAAGCTCACAGCTCAAGGCCAAAGCTCAAAGCATGAAGCATAAAGCTCAGAGCTCCAAAGCTCAGAGCTCAGAGCTCCAAAGCTCAAAGCTCGAAGCTCAAAGCTCACAGCTCAGAACTCAAATCTCAAAGTACAAAGCACAAAGCTCAAAGCTCAAGGCCAAAGCTCAAAGCCATGAAGCTCGAAGCATAAATCTCAAAGCACAAAGCACAAAGCATAAAGCATAAAGCCCAAAGCCAACAGTTCAGAGCTCAAAGCTCAAAGTTCACAGCTCACAGCTCAAAGCTCAAAGCTCACTGCTCGAAGTTCAAAGCTCACAGCTCAAAGCTCACAGCTCACAGCTCAAAGCTCAAAGCTCACTGCTCGAAGCTCAAAGCTCACTGCTCGAAGCTCACAGCTCACAACACACGGCTCACAGCTCACAGCTCACAGCTCAAAGCTCAAGTCTCAAGGCAAAAGCTCAAAGCATGAAGCTCGAAGCATAAAGCTCAAATCTCTGAGATTTGAGATTTGAGCTCAGAGTTCAGAGCTCAAAGCTCAAAGCTCACAGCTCAAATCTCAAAGCTCAAAGCTCAAAGCTCAGAGCACAAAGCACAAAGCACAAAGCACAAAGCATAAAGCATAAAGCCCAAAGCCCAAAGTTCACAGCTCACAGCTCAGAACTCAAAGCTTTTGAGCTCAAAGCTCAAAGCTCAAAGCTCACTGCTCGAAGCTCAAAGCTCACTGCTCGAAGCTTCACAGCACACGGGTCACAGCTCAAAGCTCAAAGCTCAAAGCTCACAGCTCAAAGCTCAAAGATAACAGCTCACAGCTCAAAGCTCAAATCTCAAATCTCAAAGCTCAAATCTCAAAGCTCAAAGCTCAGAGCTCAAAGCTCAAAGCTCAGAGCTCAAAGCTCAAATCTCAAAGAAAGCACAAAGCACAAAGCATAAAGCATTAAGCTCACAGCTCAAAGCTCACAGCTCAAAGCTCACAGCTCAAAGCTCAAAGCTCACAGCTCACAACTCACAGCTCACAGCTCACAGCTCAAAGCTCGAAGCTCACAGCTCACAGCTCTCAGCTCACAGCTCACAGCTCACAGCTCAAAGCTCAAAGCTCACAGCTCACAGCTCACGTCTAACAGCTCACAGCTCACAGCTCACAGCTCACAGCTCACAGCTCACAGCTCACAGCTCAAGGCCAAAGCTCAAAGCTCATATCTCAAAGCTCAAAGCTCACAGCTCAAAGTTCAGAGCTCAGAGCTCAAAGCTCAAATCTCAAATCTCAAAGCTTCAAAGCTCAAAGCTCAAAGCTCACAGCTCACAGCTCACAGCTCACAGCTCAAGGCCAAAGTTCAAAGCTCAAGGCCAAAGCTCAAAGCATGAAGCTCGAAGCATAAAGCTCAGAGCTCCAAAGCTCAAAGCTCAAAGCTCGAAGCTCGAAGCTCAAAGCTGACAGCTCAAAGCTCAACGCTTACTGCTCGAAGCTCACAGGTCACAGCTCACAAGGTCACACCTCACAGCCCAAAGCCCACAGTTCAGAGCTCAAAGCTCACTGCTCGAAGCTCACTGCTCGAAGCTCAAAGCTCACTGCTCGAAGCTCACAGCTCACGGCTCACAGCTCACAGCTCACAGCTCACAGCTCACAGCTCACAGCTCACAGCTCACAGCTCAAGGCCAAAGCTCAAAAACCAATGAAGCTCGAAGCATAAAGCTCAGAGCTCAAAGCTCAGAGCTCAGAGCTCACTGCTCAAAGCTCAAAGCTTCAAAGCTCAAAGCTCAAAGCTCAGAGCTCAAAGCTCAAATCTCAAAGCACAAAGCAAAAAGCATAAAGCATTAAGCTCACAGCTCACAGCTCACAGCTCAAAGCTCACAGCTCACAGCTCAAAGCTCACAGCTCAAAGCTCAAAGCTCACAGCTCACAGATCACAGCTCAAAGCATGAAGCTCGAAGCATAAAGCTCAGAGCTCCAAAGCTCAGAGCTCAAAGCTCAAAGGTCAAAGCTCAAAGCTCACAGCTCACAGCTCACAGCTCAAGGCCAAAGCTCAAAGCAGGAAGCATAAAGCTCAGATCTCCAAAGCTCAGAGCTCAGAGCTCCAAAGCACAAAGCATAAAGCATAAAGCCCAAAGTTCACAGCTCACAGCTCAGAACTCAAAGGTCAAAGCTCAAAGCTCAAAGCTCACAGCTCAAAGCTCAAAGCTCACTGCTCAAAGCTCAAAGCTCACAGCACAAAGCACAAAGCATAAAGCATTAAGCTCACAACTCAAAGCTCACAGCTCACAGCTCAAAGCTCACAGCTCACAGCTCAAAGCTCAAAGCTCACAGCTCACAGCTCACAGCTCACAGCTCACAGCTCACAGCTCACAGCTCAAAGCTCGAAGCTCACAGCTCACAGCTCACAGCTCACAGCTCACAGCTCACAGCTCACAGCTCACAGCTCACAGCTCAAAGCTCAAAGCTCACAGCTCACAGCTCACAGCTCACAGCTCACAGCTAACAGCTCACAGCTCACAGCTCACAGCTCACAGCTCACAGCTCAAAGCTCAAAGCTCACAGCTCAGATCTCAAATCTCAAATCTCAAAGCTCAAAGCTCAAAGCTCAGAACTCAAAGTACAAAGCACAAAGCTCAAAGCTCAAGGCCAAAGCTCAAAGCCATGAAGCTCGAAGCATAAATCTCAAAGCACAAAGCACAAAGCATAAAGCATAAAGCCCAAAGCCAACAGTTCAGAGCTCAAAGCTCAAAGTTCAAGGCCAAAGCTCAAAGCATGAAGCATAAAGCTTAGAGCTCCAAAGCTCAGAGCTCAGAGCTCAAAGCTCAAAGCTCGAAGCTCAAAGCTCACAGCTCAAAACTCAAATCTCAAAGCTCAAAGCTCAAAGCTCAGAGCTCAAAGTACAAAGCACAAAGCTCAAAGCTCAAGGCAAAAGCCATGAAGCTCGAAGCATAAATCTCAAAGCATAAAGCCCAAAGCCAACAGTTCAGAGCTCAAAGCTCAAAGTTCACAGCTCACAGCTCAGAACTCAAAGCTCAAAGCTCAAAGCTCACAGCTCAAAGCTCAAAGCTCAGAGCTCACAGCTCACAGTTCAAGGCCAAAGCTCAAAGCATGAAGCATAAAGCTTAGAGCTCCAAAGCTCAGAGCTCAGAGCTCAAAGCTCAAAGCTCGAAGCTCAAAGCTCACAGCTCAGAACTCAAATCTCAAAGCTCAAAGCTCAAAGCTCAGAGCTCAAAGTACAAAGCACAAAGCTCAAAGCTCAAGGCCAAAGCCATGAAGCTCGAAGCATAAATCTCAAAGCATAAAGCCCAAAGCCAACAGTTCAGAGCTCAAAGCTCAAAGTTCACAGCTCACAGCTCAGAACTCAAAGCTCAAAGCTCAAAGCTCAAAGCTCAAAGCTCACTGCTCGAAGTTCAAAGCTCACAGCTCAAAGCTCACAGCTCACAGCTCAAAGCTCAAAGCTCACTGCTCGAAGCTCAAAGCTCACTGCTCGAAGCTCACAGCTCACAGCACACGGCTCACAGCTCACAGCTCACAGCTCAAAGCTCAGAGCTCAAAGCTCAAAGCTCAAAGCTCAAAGCTCAAAGCTCACAGCTCAAAGCTCAAAGCTCAGAGCTCACAGCTCACAGTTCAAGGCCAAAGCTCAAAGCATGAAGCATAAAGCTTAGAGCTCCAAAGCTCAGAGCTCAGAGCTCAAAGCTCAAAGCTCGAAGCTCAAAGCTCACAGCTCAGAACTCAAATCTCAAAGCTCAAAGCTCAAAGCTCAGAGCTCAAAGTACAAAGCACAAAGCTCAAAGCTCAAGGCAAAAGCCATGAAGCTCGAAGCATAAATCTCAAAGCATAAAGCCCAAAGCCAACAGTTCAGAGCTCAAAGCTCAAAGTTCACAGCTCACAGCTCAGAACTCAAAGCTCAAAGCTCAAAGCTCACAGCTCAAAGCTCAAAGCTCAGAGCTCACAGCTCACAGTTCAAGGCCAAAGCTCAAAGCATGAAGCATAAAGCTTAGAGCTCCAAAGCTCAGAGCTCAGAGCTCAAAGCTCAAAGCTCGAAGTCAAAGCTCACAGCTCAGAACTCAAATCTCAAAGCTCAAAGCTCAAAGCTCAGAGCTCAAAGTACAAAGCACAAAGCTCAAAGCTCAAGGCCAAAGCCATGAAGCTCGAAGCATAAATCTCAAAGCATAAAGCCCAAAGCCAACAGTTCAGAGCTCAAAGCTCAAAGTTCACAGCTCACAGCTCAGAACTCAAAGCTCAAAGCTCAAAGCTCACTGCTCGAAGTTCAAAGCTCACAGCTCAAAGCTCAAAGCTCACTGCTCGAAGATCACAGCTCACAGCACACGGCTCACAGCTCACAGCTCACAGCTCAAAGCTCAAGTCTCAAGGTTCACAGCTCAAAGCTCAAAGCTCAGAGCTCACAGCTCACAGTTCAAGGCCAAAGCTCAAAGCATGAAGCATAAAGCTTAGAGCTCCAAAGCTCAGAGCTCAGAGCTCAAAGCTCAAAGCTCGAAGCTCAAAGCTCACAGCTCAGAACTCAAATCTCAAAGCTCAAAGCTCAAAGCTCAGAGCTCAAAGTACAAAGCACAAAGCTCAAAGCTCAAGGCCAAAGCCATGAAGCTCGAAGCATAAATCTCAAAGCATAAAGCCCAAAGCCAACAGTTCAGAGCTCAAAGCTCAAAGTTCACAGCTCACAGCTCAGAACTCAAAGCTCAAAGCTCAAAGCTCAAAGCTCACTGCTCGAAGTTCAAAGCTCACAGCTCAAAGCTCACAGCTCACAGCTCAAAGCTCAAAGCTCACTGCTCGAAGCTCAAAGCTCACTGCTCGAAGCTCACAGCTCACAGCACACGGCTCACAGCTCACAGCTCACAGCTCAAAGCTCAAGTCTCAAGGTTCACAGCTCAAAGCTCAAAGCTCAGAGCTCACAGCTCACAGTTCAAGGCCAAAGCTCAAAGCATGAAGCATAAAGCTTAGAGCTCCAAAGCTCAGAGCTCAGAGCTCAAAGCTCAAAGCTCGAAGCTCAAAGCTCACAGCTCAGAACTCAAATCTCAAAGCTCAAAGCTCAAAGCTCAGAGCTCAAAGTACAAAGCACAAAGCTCAAAGCTCAAGGCCAAAGCCATGAAGCTCGAAGCATAAATCTCAAAGCATAAAGCCCAAAGCCAACAGTTCAGAGCTCAAAGCTCAAAGTTCACAGCTCACAGCTCAGAACTCAAAGCTCAAAGCTCAAAGCTCAAAGCTCAAAGCTCACTGCTCGAAGTTCAAAGCTCACAGCTCAAAGCTCACAGCTCACAGCTCAAAGCTCAAAGCTCACTGCTCGAAGCTCAAAGCTCACTGCTCGAAGCTCACAGCTCACAGCACACGGCTCACAGCTCACAGCTCACAGCTCAAAGCTCAAGTCTCAAGGCAAAAGCTCAAAGCATGAAGCTCGAAGCATAAAGCTCAAATCTCTGAGATTTGAGATTTGAGCTCAGAGTTCAGAGCTCAAAGCTCAAAGCTCACAGCTCAAATCTCAAAGCTCAAAGCTCAAAGCTCAGAGCTCAAAGCACAAAGCACAAAGCATAAAGCCCAAAGCCCAAAGTTCACAGCTCACAGCTCAGAACTCAAAGCTCAAAGCTCAAAGCTCAAAGCTCAAAGCTCACAGCTCAAAGCTCAAAGCTCACTGCTCGAAGCTCAAAGCTCACTGCTCACAGCTCACAGCACACGGCTCACAGCTCACAGCTCACAGCTCAAAGCTCAAGTCTCAAGGCAAAAGCTCAAAGCATGAAGCTCGAAGCATAAAGCTCAAATCTCTGAGATTTGAGATTTGAGCTCAGAGTTCAGAGCTCAAAGCTCAAAGCTCACAGCTCAAATCTCAAAGCTCAAAGCTCAAAGCTCAGAGCTCAAAGCACAAAGCACAAAGCATAAAGCCCAAAGCCCAAAGTTCACAGCTCACAGCTCAGAACTCAAAGCTCAAAGCTCAAAGCTCAAAGCTCAAAGCTCACAGCTCAAAGCTCAAAGCTCACTGCTCGAAGCTCAAAGCTCACTGCTCAAAGCTTCACAGCACACGGGTCACAGCTCAAAGCTCAAAGCTCAAAGCTCAAAGCTCACAGCTCAAAGATCACAGCTCATAGCTCAAAGCTCAGAGCTCAAGCTCAAAATCTCAAAGCTCAAAGCTCAAAGCTCAAAGCTCAGAGCTCAAAGCTCAAAGCTCAGAGCTCAAAGCTCAAAGCTCATATCTCAAAGCTCACAGCTCAGAGCTCAAAGCTCAAAGCTCAGAGCTCAGAGCTCAAAGCTCAAAGCTCAAAGCTAACAGCTCAAAGCTCAAAGATCCACAGCTCACAGCTGTGAGCTCAAAGCTCAGAGCTCAGAGCTCAAATCTCAAAGCTCAAAGCTAACAGCTCAAAGCTCAAAGCTCACAGCTCACAGCTCACAGCTCAAAGCTCAAAGCTCAAAGCTCACAGCTCAGAACTCAAATCTCAAAGCTCAAAGCTCAAAGCTCAGAGCTCAAAGTACAAAGCACAAAGCTCAAAGCTCAAGGCCAAAGCTCAAAGCCATGAAGCTCGAAGCATAAATCTCAAAGCACAAAGCACAAAGCCAACAGTTCAGAGCTCAAAGCTCAAAGTTCACAGCTCACAGCTCAAAGCTCAAAGCTCACTGCTCGAAGCTCAAAGCTCACTGCTCGAAGCTCACAGCTCGCAGGACACGGCTCACAGCTCACATCTCACAGCTCAAAGCTCAAGTCTGAAGGCAAAAGCTCAAAGCATGAAGCTCGAAGCATAAAGCTCAAATCTCTGAGATTTGAGATTTGAGCTCAGAGTTCAGAGCTCAAAGCTCAGAGCTCAGAGCTCAAAGCACAAAGCACAAAGCACAAAGCACAAAGCATAAAGCATAAAGCCCAAAGCCCAAAGTTCACAGCTCACAGCTCAGAACTCAGAACTCAAAGCTCAAAGCTCAAAGCTCAAAGCTCAAAGCTCAACGCTTACTGCTCGAAGCTCACAGCTCAAAGGCCAAAGCTCACAGCTCACAGCTCGAAGCTTCACAGCACACGGGTCACAGCTCAAAGCTCAAAGCTCAAAGCTCAAAGCTCACAGCTCAAAGCTCAAAGATCACAGCTCACAGCTCACAGCTCGAAGCTTCACAGCACACGGGTCACAGCTCAAAGCTCAAAGCTCAAAGCTCAAAGCTCAAAGCTCAAAGCTCAAAGCTCACAGCTCAAAGCTCAAAGATCACAGCTCACAGCTCACAGCTCGAAGCTTCACAGCACAAAGCACAAAGCAATAAAGCATAAAGCATCAAGCTCACAGCTCAAAGCTCACAGCTCAAAGCTCACAGCTCACAGCTCAAAGCTCAAAGCTCACAGCTCACAGCTCACAGCTCACAGCTCACAGCTCACAGCTCACAGCTCAAAGCTCGAAGCTCACAGCTCACAGCTCACAGCTCACAGCTCACAGCTAACAGCTCACAGCTTTACAGCTCATATCTCAAAGCTCACAGCTCACAGCTCACAGCTCACAGCTAAAAGCTCATATCTCAAAGCTAACAGCTCAAAGCTCAAAGCTCACAGCTCACAGCTCACAGCTCACAGCTCACAGCTCAAAGCTCAAAGCTAACAGCTCAGATCTCAAATCTCAAATCTCAAAGCTCAAAGCTCAAAGCTCAGAGCTCAAGGCCAAAGGCTCAAAGCCATGAAGCTCGAAGCATAAATCTCAAAGCACAAAGCACAAAGCATAAAGCATAAAGCCCAAAGCCAACAGTTCAGAGCTCAAAGCTCAAAGTTCACAGCTAACATGGCTCAGAACTCAAAGCTCAAAGCTCAAAGCTCAAAGATCATTGCTCGAAGTTCAAAGCTCACAGCTCGAAGCTCACAGCTCACAGCTCACAGCTCACAGCTCAAAGGCCAAAGCTCAAAGCTCAAAGGTCAAAGCTCACAGCTCGCAGCTCACAGCTCACAGCTAACAGCTCACAGCTCACAGCTCACAGCTCACAGCTCACAGCTCACAGCTCAAGGCCAAAGCTCAAAGCTCATATCTCAAAACTCACAGCTCAAAGCTCAAAGCTCAAAGCTCAGAGCTCAAAGCTCAAAGCTCAAAGCTCAAAGCTCATATCTCAAAGCTCACAGCTCACAGCTCAAAGCTCAAAGCTCAGAGCTCAGAGCTCAGAGCTCAAAGCTCAAAGCTCAAAGCTCAAAGCTCAAAGCTCACAGCTCAAAGCTCAAAGATCACAGCTCAAAGCTCAAAGTTCACAGCTCACAGCTCAGAACTCAAAGCTCAAAGCTCACTGCTCGAAGTTCAAAGCTCAAAGCTCACAGCTCAAAGCTCAAAGCTCACTGCTCAAAGCTCTAAACTCACAGCTCAAAGCTGAAAGCTCAGAGCTCAGAGCTCAAAGCTCACTGCTCGAAGCTTCACAGCACACGGGTCACAGCTCAAAGTTCAAAGCTCAAAGCTCACAGCTCAAAGCTCAAAGCTCACAGCTCAAAGCTCACAGCTCAAAGCTGAAAGCTCAGAGCTCAGAGCTTAAAGCTCAATTCTCATAGCACAAAGCATAAAGATCAAAGCACAAAGCTTAAGGCCAAAGCTCAAAGCATGAAACTTTGAAGCATAGACCTCAAAGCTCAAAGCTCATATCTCAAAGCTCACAGCTCACAGCTCAAAGCTCAAAGCTCAAAGCTCAAAGCTCACAGCTCAAAGCTCAAAGCTCAAAGCTCAAAGCTCAAAGCTCAAAGCTCAAAGCTCAAAGCTCACTGCTCGAAGCTCAAAGCTCACTGCTCGAAGCTCACAGCTCACAGCACACGGGTCACAGCTCAAAGCTCCCAGCTCAAAGCTGAAAGCTCAAATTTTAAATCTCACAGCTCAAAGCATGAAGCTCAAAAGCTCAAAGCATGAAGCCAAAGCTCACAGCTCAAAGCTCACATCTCAGAGCTCACAGCTCAAATCTCAAAGCTCATAGCTCAAAGCTCAGAGCTGAAAGCACAAAGCCTAAAGCCCAAAGCCCACAGTTCAGAGCTCACAGCTCAAAGTTCACAGCTCACAGCTCAGAACTCAAAGCTCAAAGCACAAAGCTCAAAGCTCAAAGCTCACTGCTCGAAGTTCAAAAGCTCAAAGCTCAAGGCAAAAGCTCAAAGCTTGAAGCCTAAAGCCTAAAGCCCAAAGCCCACAGTTCAGAGCTCAAAGCTCAAAGTTCACAGCTCACAGCTCAGAACTCAAAGCTCAAAGCTCAAAGCTCAAAGCTCAAAGCTCACTGCTCGAAGTTCAAAGCTCACAGCTCAAAGCTCACAGCTCACAGCTCAAAGC
Organism: Astropecten irregularis; assembly: GCA_963971285.1. Classification (NCBI taxonomy): domain Eukaryota; kingdom Metazoa; phylum Echinodermata; class Asteroidea; order Paxillosida; family Astropectinidae; genus Astropecten; species Astropecten irregularis. Next base: position 9,012,266 of record OZ020257.1, read on the forward strand.
TCAAAGCTCACTGCTCGAAGCTCAAAGCTCACTGCTCGAAGCTCACAGCTCACAGCACACGGCTCACAGCTCACAGCTCACAGCTCAAAGCTCAAGTCTCAAGGCAAAAGCTCAAAGCATGAAGCTCGAAGCATAAAGCTCAAATCTCTGAGATTTGAGATTTGAGCTCAGAGTTCAGAGCTCAAAGCTCAAAGCTCACAGCTCAAATCTCAAAGCTCAAAGCTCAAAGCTCAGAGCTCAAAGCACAAAGCACAAAGCATAAAGCCCAAAGCCCAAAGTTCACAGCTCACAGCTCAGAACTCAAAGCTCAAAGCTCAAAGCTCAAAGCTCAAAGCTCACAGCTCAAAGCTCAAAGCTCACTGCTCGAAGCTCAAAGCTCACTGCTCAAAGCTTCACAGCACACGGGTCACAGCTCAAAGCTCAAAGCTCAAAGCTCAAAGCTCACAGCTCAAAGATCACAGCTCATAGCTCAAAGCTCAGAGCTCAAGCTCAAAATCTCAAAGCTCAAAGCTCAAAGCTCAAAGCTCAGAGCTCAAAGCTCAAAGCTCAGAGCTCAAAGCTCAAAGCTCATATCTCAAAGCTCACAGCTCAGAGCTCAAAGCTCAAAGCTCAGAGCTCAGAGCTCAAAGCTCAAAGCTCAAAGCTAACAGCTCAAAGCTCAAAGATCCACAGCTCACAGCTGTGAGCTCAAAGCTCAGAGCTCAGAGCTCAAATCTCAAAGCTCAAAGCTAACAGCTCAAAGCTCAAAGCTCACAGCTCACAGCTCACAGCTCAAAGCTCAAAGCTCAAAGCTCACAGCTCAGAACTCAAATCTCAAAGCTCAAAGCTCAAAGCTCAGAGCTCAAAGTACAAAGCACAAAGCTCAAAGCTCAAGGCCAAAGCTCAAAGCCATGAAGCTCGAAGCATAAATCTCAAAGCACAAAGCACAAAGCCAACAGTTCAGAGCTCAAAGCTCAAAGTTCACAGCTCACAGCTCAAAGCTCAAAGCTCACTGCTCGAAGCTCAAAGCTCACTGCTCGAAGCTCACAGCTCGCAGGACACGGCTCACAGCTCACATCTCACAGCTCAAAGCTCAAGTCTGAAGGCAAAAGCTCAAAGCATGAAGCTCGAAGCATAAAGCTCAAATCTCTGAGATTTGAGATTTGAGCTCAGAGTTCAGAGCTCAAAGCTCAGAGCTCAGAGCTCAAAGCACAAAGCACAAAGCACAAAGCACAAAGCATAAAGCATAAAGCCCAAAGCCCAAAGTTCACAGCTCACAGCTCAGAACTCAGAACTCAAAGCTCAAAGCTCAAAGCTCAAAGCTCAAAGCTCAACGCTTACTGCTCGAAGCTCACAGCTCAAAGGCCAAAGCTCACAGCTCACAGCTCGAAGCTTCACAGCACACGGGTCACAGCTCAAAGCTCAAAGCTCAAAGCTCAAAGCTCACAGCTCAAAGCTCAAAGATCACAGCTCACAGCTCACAGCTCGAAGCTTCACAGCACACGGGTCACAGCTCAAAGCTCAAAGCTCAAAGCTCAAAGCTCAAAGCTCAAAGCTCAAAGCTCACAGCTCAAAGCTCAAAGATCACAGCTCACAGCTCACAGCTCGAAGCTTCACAGCACAAAGCACAAAGCAATAAAGCATAAAGCATCAAGCTCACAGCTCAAAGCTCACAGCTCAAAGCTCACAGCTCACAGCTCAAAGCTCAAAGCTCACAGCTCACAGCTCACAGCTCACAGCTCACAGCTCACAGCTCACAGCTCAAAGCTCGAAGCTCACAGCTCACAGCTCACAGCTCACAGCTCACAGCTAACAGCTCACAGCTTTACAGCTCATATCTCAAAGCTCACAGCTCACAGCTCACAGCTCACAGCTAAAAGCTCATATCTCAAAGCTAACAGCTCAAAGCTCAAAGCTCACAGCTCACAGCTCACAGCTCACAGCTCACAGCTCAAAGCTCAAAGCTAACAGCTCAGATCTCAAATCTCAAATCTCAAAGCTCAAAGCTCAAAGCTCAGAGCTCAAGGCCAAAGGCTCAAAGCCATGAAGCTCGAAGCATAAATCTCAAAGCACAAAGCACAAAGCATAAAGCATAAAGCCCAAAGCCAACAGTTCAGAGCTCAAAGCTCAAAGTTCACAGCTAACATGGCTCAGAACTCAAAGCTCAAAGCTCAAAGCTCAAAGATCATTGCTCGAAGTTCAAAGCTCACAGCTCGAAGCTCACAGCTCACAGCTCACAGCTCACAGCTCAAAGGCCAAAGCTCAAAGCTCAAAGGTCAAAGCTCACAGCTCGCAGCTCACAGCTCACAGCTAACAGCTCACAGCTCACAGCTCACAGCTCACAGCTCACAGCTCACAGCTCAAGGCCAAAGCTCAAAGCTCATATCTCAAAACTCACAGCTCAAAGCTCAAAGCTCAAAGCTCAGAGCTCAAAGCTCAAAGCTCAAAGCTCAAAGCTCATATCTCAAAGCTCACAGCTCACAGCTCAAAGCTCAAAGCTCAGAGCTCAGAGCTCAGAGCTCAAAGCTCAAAGCTCAAAGCTCAAAGCTCAAAGCTCACAGCTCAAAGCTCAAAGATCACAGCTCAAAGCTCAAAGTTCACAGCTCACAGCTCAGAACTCAAAGCTCAAAGCTCACTGCTCGAAGTTCAAAGCTCAAAGCTCACAGCTCAAAGCTCAAAGCTCACTGCTCAAAGCTCTAAACTCACAGCTCAAAGCTGAAAGCTCAGAGCTCAGAGCTCAAAGCTCACTGCTCGAAGCTTCACAGCACACGGGTCACAGCTCAAAGTTCAAAGCTCAAAGCTCACAGCTCAAAGCTCAAAGCTCACAGCTCAAAGCTCACAGCTCAAAGCTGAAAGCTCAGAGCTCAGAGCTTAAAGCTCAATTCTCATAGCACAAAGCATAAAGATCAAAGCACAAAGCTTAAGGCCAAAGCTCAAAGCATGAAACTTTGAAGCATAGACCTCAAAGCTCAAAGCTCATATCTCAAAGCTCACAGCTCACAGCTCAAAGCTCAAAGCTCAAAGCTCAAAGCTCACAGCTCAAAGCTCAAAGCTCAAAGCTCAAAGCTCAAAGCTCAAAGCTCAAAGCTCAAAGCTCACTGCTCGAAGCTCAAAGCTCACTGCTCGAAGCTCACAGCTCACAGCACACGGGTCACAGCTCAAAGCTCCCAGCTCAAAGCTGAAAGCTCAAATTTTAAATCTCACAGCTCAAAGCATGAAGCTCAAAAGCTCAAAGCATGAAGCCAAAGCTCACAGCTCAAAGCTCACATCTCAGAGCTCACAGCTCAAATCTCAAAGCTCATAGCTCAAAGCTCAGAGCTGAAAGCACAAAGCCTAAAGCCCAAAGCCCACAGTTCAGAGCTCACAGCTCAAAGTTCACAGCTCACAGCTCAGAACTCAAAGCTCAAAGCACAAAGCTCAAAGCTCAAAGCTCACTGCTCGAAGTTCAAAAGCTCAAAGCTCAAGGCAAAAGCTCAAAGCTTGAAGCCTAAAGCCTAAAGCCCAAAGCCCACAGTTCAGAGCTCAAAGCTCAAAGTTCACAGCTCAGAACACAAAGCTCAAAGCTCACTGCTCGAAGTTCAAAGCTCAAAGCTCATAGCTCAGAGCTCAGAGCTCAAAGCTCAATTCTCAAAGCACAAAGCATAAAGCATAAAGCATAAAGCCCAAAGCCCACAGTTCAGATCTCAAAGCTCAAATTTCAAAGCTCACAGCTCAGAACTCAGAGCTCAAAGCTCTATTCTCAAAGCACAAAGCATAAAGCATAAAGCACAAAGCTCAAAGCCCAAAGCTCACTGCTAGAAGCTCAAAGCTCAAAGCTCAAAGCTCATTAAATATTCATGTCTTGACACCTCTGTAGAACTGTTCATTTTATTCCTTCATGCAATTTTTTAAGGTCTACTTTGTTTCTTTTGGTGTGTCTCTTTATCTCTTGATAACCATGCTGTTATCTTTAAAGTTCCTGTAA